>CM043698.1:30610000-31210000 GCA_023935145.1 Bretschneidera sinensis | reverse complement strand
ATATACCTGCCTAAAAAGAGGGGGAAAGCAAGGGTCTTAAGTAATTAGACGCTGGTTCCCTTAGTGCCTGATGCGTGTGCGTTTTTTAGTATTGCTAGGTGTTGGATAAGAAGGAATTGAGATATTGCAAGGAATCTTGTCGAAAGTGTCCTGCAGAAAGGTGCCTCTTCTTTTGTCCAATCCACCATGATGCTGCCTTTAGACTTTGACTATCCATTACATGTCTTTTCATACAGGCATTCTCTGCAGAAAATATAGTTTCAGAATTAAATAAATGTTTAAATCTGGAATGGAGCAATAATCAAATATCTCTACCATAAAACTGGTGTAATGTTGACAAAACTAGCATGTAAGTTGAGAAGGGATAATTCTTGCTTGGCCAGGCAAGCATTTGTTGTTGAATGGCGAATAATGCTGTTTAACAAAGTCAAAAGATGCCGAAAGTGGGATTGAACTTGACCCAAAGACCTTGATGGATCAAAATCAAACCAGAATACAAATGGCCAACATCTAAATAATCTTTTTTTTTTTATTTTCATTGAAAATATTTGTACCATGAATGATCATTACTTGGAGTAAAAAGTGAGACTGTGAGACTGAAGTGACAATGTGGGATATTAGGTATGATAAAGCCAAAAATAAAACTAGGATTGATTTTTTTCTTTTAACTTTCTTTTCTTTCTAAGCATAAGGAAGTTAATTGGATCGATTCCAAAATATATTCCACCATGAATTAGCTCGTTTTGTTAAGAAAGAGTTGTTAACTCGAGCACATCCGATTATGGATTTGAATTTTTTTTTTATTTGAGAATGAAAATAGAATTAAATTTATGATGTGATTGAATGTCACATACTTAAATAAAAAATATTTAAATTTAAATTTGTAATAATGATATTCAATTTCATCATAAATTTGATATTCATTTCAATTCTTAAATAGAAATTATCTTAATCCCTCGAATATAGCATAAAAAGCGTATTTCTTTTTATTTTGTCTTTTCGATATTTTTTTAATTTAGCTGTCCAGAGAGGAAATCTAAGTCTAGGGTTCAATTGGATGAGGCTCACTTCAATGTTGATTGTTGACGAAGAAAAGGGAAAAAAAGTAGAGAAAATGAAGAAAAAAGGAACTGAATCTGGTTTGGTTTTGTAGATATATCATGTCTAGCACAGAGATCGTCGCACTTGGTTACTGTCACATAGTTTGCGTCGGGTGCAACACTGCAGTGCCACGTTAATCGCGAGATCTTATCAACATCGCATAACGTTGCTTCGGTCGCGACACGGTGTCCCCTCCAACGAGATAAATATCATCTTTGTCACCCATTTTTCTTCCTCAATAAAACTAATAGTCATTCTGTTTTCAATTATATTTATTTGTGTTTTTTAAACTGACAATGGCATAAAAATTAGAGTTTAGAATAGACTAGACCGTTAGCTTTTTAACGGTGATTAATATGAACCTCTTTGATTGCAACAATTTTAAAATTTAAGGTATTAAATTATTACGATAAAAAATGAAGGTTATCGATTATAACTATCATAATTTTTTGGGTAACGAATGTAATTAAACCAAATTTTAAGCTTTTTTTTTTCTCTCTTTTGTTTTTCTCCATTTATTCTTCAATTTTTGTTAAAGATTCGAATCCAACTTCTATTTGACAAAGATCGATCATGTTACATATAAGAGATCTAATTTCAAAAAATATTTTTAAAATTTACTATTTTCAACTAGTGATTTTAAATAAGTTGATTAATAAGAGTTAATAACTTTGCAGTTTTGAGAATTATTAATATTTAAAATGGAACGCTTATTTCGTCAATTGATTATCCATTGTTATGAAAAAAATGAAGAAAAAAATAAAATTCAAAAGAAAAAGTTTTAATTGCCAAAGTGAAGAAGATAAAGAATTAAAAATAAAAAAGAGTAATTAATAAAACATTATATATTATGAAAACTTATAAAAAAAATATGTGATAGTAAATTGTAGTTTAAAAATCAAATTGAATACTTAATTTTAATTAAAGATATTATTATAAATTTTAAAAAAATAAAATACTATAACCAGGGTTAATATCATTACCTCTGATAGCACAATTTAAATTTGTTTTTTTTGGACGTAAATGAGATTCCAATTACTCGGTAACAAGTTGGGTAAATAATTAGTAGTACAAAAGGATACGGTGGGGAACACAAAGGAAAAGACCAAAGGAGCCTCACCTCATACACAGTCGCTGGTTCTATTTTGTCTCTTTCGTCATACTCTCTCTCTCTCTCAAAATTTCCTCTCTCTAGAAAGCATGACCAGCTCCTCCGCCTCAGTTCGCAAGGTTAGGTCCAAAATTCCCTTAGTTCCCAAACACTCTATACATATACATATATATTTATTCATGTGTATAATTGTTACTCAAATTTTGTATTTTCTAATCTGATTTGTGTTTTGAGAGTATTTAATTGTTTGGTTCATAGGCGCTGAGTAAGATTGCCTGCAATCGCCTCCAAAAAGAGCTTCTCGAGTGGCAGCTCAACCCTCCCTCTGGTTTCAAACAGAAAGTCACCGATAATCTCCAACGGTACCTCTTTCCGATATTTTAATTTTTTGCCCTCTTTAATGTTCTATATATACTATGTTGTTTGCTCTCTGTTTGGTTGCTGAGTAAAATCGAGAAAAGAAACGAGAAGGGAAGAAAATTTAGGATCTTCTGCTCAGATGTCTTGGATTTCTCCAAATGAAAAAGAAAGAAAAATGTCGACTTTACTGAATATTAGGATTAGGGTAATTGATTGGAGCAGGTGGTTGTTGAGCGCGGGTTCAGATTCTAGAAATTGAAAATCTTGGATTTCTTCTTGTTTTCCTACATTTCTCGGCAACAAAATGGAGAATTTTTATGTTAAGTCCTTATATATTAGTGTCTTTCTAATGTTTTATTCGTCAATTAGTTTATCTAATTTATTTTGATGCAAAGGTGGGTTATTGAAGTAAATGGAGCTCCAGGGACTCTCTATGCTAACGAAACCTACCAACTTCAGGTGGATTTTCCTGAGCATTACCCTATGGAAGCTCCACAGGTTCGCCTAAAATCATCATACTATGTGCTCTCTTTTATGTTCACCTTTAAAATTACTATGTACCTATATATATTTTTTTAACTTTTTGATACTGGTGGTGGGGTGAACAGGTTATATTTCTTCATCCAGCTCCACTTCATCCCCATATTTATAGCAACGGTCATATTTGTTTAGGTAATTACATGGGCTTGACATTTGCTTTCATATTGTATATCTAATTTTCGTAAAATTTAACTCCAGTTAGCGTATTTTGATCCATGGCTTATTTATCATGACCCACTTTGCTGGAAAATTTTGTTATCTGTACTTAATTATTGTATTGTTACACCATGAAGTTATTTATTTGTTTGCTTGTGGTTGATTTTGTTCACTCATTTATTGAAATTGATGGCTTTATCCCCTGCCCCATTTGAATAAATTGTTCAAATTTTCTTGTTAGTTTTTGGCAAGATTTTTCTTTTCAATATGAGGTCAATGTTGCTGGTCTGCAGTTTTTCTTTTTCTGCCTTTAATCTTCCCCTAACCTCATGAGCAATATGTAAGGTCCATGTTGGTTACTTGAGACATGAAAATAGATTAAATTTCTAGCTTTTAGTGTCACTGACACGAAAAAGAAAGATGCTTTGTCAGTTAAGCAGTGTGAAGTGCCCTTCTTTCGCTCATGATTGTTTCAAGACTTAAAATGAAGATACGGTTGAGTTGATTTTTTTTTTTTTTCACTTTTCCAAAATAATTGTAGAACCATGAGGCTTAATTATTTTGTTCTTTTTTCTACCTAGCATGCCTGCATACAATCAGAAGATGTGGTGAATTTTTCCACTAGTGGCTTATTAACAATGTGATTTCTATTGATGCATTCTGGTAGATAGGTGGCAGGAAAAAAGTGATGCAATTAGATTTAAAAGTGTAAAACCGATCTTGCAAATTTCCTCATTACAAATGTGTTTATTATTTCTAGATTATATGTCACGTTGGTACCTTAATTAGATAGGACCTCAATTAGATAGTACCTCATGATTGCTGCAGGCTATAATTATATTAACACCATGCTACTGATTAAGCAAATTCTTTACAATACTATATTCAACAGCACTGTAAACTAATTTTTTTTGGATAAGTTGTAAACTAATAATAATTATTGATTGATAAGTGCGCTAGTTACTTATAATTAGATGAGAGAGACTTTCAACTAAGTGATTTGCAGCTGTGAGTGGCAAATTTCTCTTGCGAAAAGAATTTGTGAAAACATATTTGTTAAATAGAGGTTGAATTTCCATTGAAGTGAGAAGCTTTACCCAATTGGTGATTAGTTATTGGCCTAACTTTTCTCTCATAACTTCATTGTTTTTCATCATTTTGGTGAGTGGAAAGATGAACTCTCTGGTTTATGCCCGAATGAAACATATAACAAAAGCTTTCATTTTTTGTGGCTATATGACGATGTTGAAAAGGTTCCATAACTAGGGGCGTGCAAACGGTTGGTTCGGTCGAAAGTGGTCTGTTAAAATTAACACTTTTTTGGTACTAAATAATTTGTACCATTTCGACCTATATAGTCTAGGTCTAACGAACTGTTTCGATCAATTTGAATTTGGTCGGTACAGTCAGTTAATTCGATTAAATGGATAAACTTGATTTTTTTTTTATATTTTTAGATTCAGTTTAATTATTATTATTTAATTCAATTTGTTATTAATATTAATATATTTATATATATTTAATGAAGTATTAAGATTGATTTTGAGACATTTCAACCTTGTATATTTATTATAAATATTTAATTTCTAAATTGGTTAATTGATTAAATTGGTATAGATTTTGGTTGAGTATCACTGTCCAATTTAAAGTTGGTATAATCGATTGGTTAATCAGTTAAATTGATAAACCATTTAACCGTACCGTTTTACTTATTTCGGTTCGAAACAATCTGTTTATTGGTTTTAATCGACCGAATGAACACCCCTATCAGTAATTGTAGTGCCGTTGGGTGGAAATCTATTAAAGAAATGTTAGTTTTAGAGTACTGCTAAATGGTCACTGCTTGGTTGAGTACTGAAGAAAGTAACTTTCGACAGATGGTTTATGGTGATTTTTAGTTCAGTGAAGGTGGACGGTAATAGTTTAGGAAATGAGCTCAGGTTACATTACTAAGCATCTGCCACATTATATATGATTAATTGATATTTTTAACCTTGTTCTTTTGGTTCCTGCACATGCACATTCGTGTATGCAGAAATATGCACAGGTGGTGGGGGAAAAAGAGAGCTGGCCTTCATGTTCACTTTTCATATTGTTTTATGGCTTTGACCGTGTATTTTGGCTTTTGAAAGTTGCCAATTTTGTATTTCTCTGTTATGCACTTTATCTATCTTTGATTCCTTGATCTATGCATGCAGTTTTGTATCTTTGCAGCAACACTGACATTTGATATATCCATCATACTGTGTAGATATCTTGTACGATTCATGGTCCCCAGCCATGACTGTTAGTTCTATCTGTATCAGCATTCTCTCCATGCTGTCAAGCTCAACTGTTAAGGTTTGAATACATGTTTTATTGAAATTTAGATGCTTTTCAATCCCCTTCACTTTCAAGTCATATTTATGTTCACTTATTAGTGAGAGCATACTTATCATTTGGCCGAATCAACTACTGTCTTGATTAACGATGCATGTGCCCTCTACATGACTTCGAATAATATGAACCATGAGATCATAAATCAGAGGGAATTGGTATCTGAAGTTTTTTTTCTTCTTTATTTTAATTTACAAACTTAGTTTGATGTATCCTGACTTCGCTTGCAGCAACGTCCCGAAGACAACGACCGCTATGTAAGGAACTGTAGAAATGGCAGATCTCCTAAGGAGACCAGGTGGTGGTTCCATGATGATAAAGTTTAATTATCGAAGCGTCATCCTGCATTATTAGTTTAAATTAGAGTAGCGGCTTCCATTTGCAAAGGAATGAGAACAAAAGAGGAAAAAGGCATTCTGAAAATGCTATGCAGAGAATGCTCAATAACTCCTGTAAATGGCAATGCCTGTTATTTGTAAAGGAAGAGGACCATTTTCTGTTTTTATACCTGTAACTCAGGTCTTTGTGGTTAACACACGAGACCGACTTGGTGCACTCTAAGCACGATATTAAACCCTTGAATCCTTTTATTGACCGTTTTCTTGTTCTGGTTTTGATTTGGCTGTGTAATCGGTGAATTGAAATTCATGTAGTTTTTACTCCAACATGTTCATAAAATAGATTTTCTATGTAATTCTTGGCAGACTATAGTTTGCGCGGAGCCGAATGGGATGCAAGAATCTAATATTTTTGGCAGCCGTCTACTTAGGTGTAGCTGTATGGGACGCTGTAAACCAAATTATTAACAGTCTACTTGGGTAGAGTCATGCTCTTCTTAAAACTGGCTTTTTTGTGCTTACTTCGTCACCACCAGCATCCCATTTTGTACGTGCTAAATCTAGATTGTGGCCTACTTGACTACTTCAATTTCAAATTAAATTAGAAGGTTGAAATTTAAACCAAATTAGATAGGCTTTCTCTCTGACGAATTAAGCGACAATTGAACGAAACTTGGATTTTGATGTTTTATATCTTCAAATGCCCTTAAAACGGACAAATTAGATGAAGGGTGAGAAAGCATTAGCCATTAGCAAGTGGCTAATCAAAATATCTTGGACGCTGCCACAAAGTCAGTCATCACTAGGGGTCGGTTGTGTCGGCTATATTAATAATATCTTACTGAAAAAATCTCAAATTCAATCTAACTCATTCAATTCAATTAAATTAATTTGAATGGATTAAATTATCGGTTTAATTTTTTTATTTAAATATTAATTTAAATATATTATAAAAAAAACCATCATTCATTAAATTTAAAATTAAATCTATATAAAAATTAATTAAATTTACAAATACATCTCTTATAAAGTAACTTAAATCACTTAACACAAAATCCATACAATCTTAATTTAATATTAAAGTAAATAAAAACTAAATTCGGGATGAATTCTTTAAAGTTTCAACTTCAATATTGCACAACTTAAAAATATTTCACAAATTAAGTACTTTTCATATATAAAATTAAAGTAAAATCAATTTTTTATAATAATAAATAGATTTAATTATAAAAAATACCGTCGACTACATCTTTAAAAAATACTTCAAAGTTTTTTTATGATAAAAAATAACTCGTGATATGTTTTTATTGACAAAAAATACCTTGTGGTTGACTAAAAGAAACACATGGCAATGTATTTTTGACTAATAAAAATATATCACAAAGTATTTTTTACAAAAAAAAACCAAATATTTTTTAAAAATATAATTAACCACAAAGTATTTTTTAAATTAAACTTAATATATAAGTTATATATTGCAATGCAAATTAATTTACTATATGTATAATAAATATTAAATATGTATAAATGATTATTATATAATGATCTTATAATCAATTTGAGTCAGACTAAATTTTTTTGAAAGTTACCCAACCCAATTTTTAAAAGACCCAACTCACCCAAACAACTACAAAGTCGGGTTGACGATCCCACCTCATAAGCCATCGCTGGTTTCCTGTCTCTTTCGTTCCACTCCTCCATTTACTCTCTCTCTCCCTCTCTCCCTCTCAAATTTTCTATCTCTAGAAAGCATGACCAGCTCCTCCGCCTCCGCTCGCAAGGTTAGGTCCAAAATTCTCTTACTCCACACGGAAACACTCTATACTGATACATATTCACGTTACTCAAATTTTGCATTTTGTAATCGGACTTTGTGTTTTGAGATTATTGAATTTGGTGTTTCATAGGCGCTGAGTAAGATTGCCTGCAATCGCCTCCAAAAAGAGCTTCTCGAGTGGCAGGTCAACCCTCCCTCTGGTTTCAAACAAAAAGTCACCGATAATCTCCAACGGTACCTCTTACCGATACGTATTTTTTTTTATTTTTTGTCCTCTTTAATGTTCTATATATTCTATGTTGTCTGCTCTCTGTTTGGTTGCTGAGTTAACTCGAGAAGGGAAGAAAATTTGGGATCTTCTGCTCAGATGTCTTGGATTTCTCGAAATGAAAAGGAAAGAAAAAAAGTTGACTTTACTAAATATTAGGATTAGGGTAATTGAGTGGAGCAGGTGGTTGTTTAGTGCGGGTTCAGATTCTAGAAATTGAAAATCTTGGATTTCATTGTTTTCCTACATTTCTCGGCTACCATATGGAGCATTTTTATGTTGAGTCCTTATATGTTACGAGTCTTTCTAATGTTTTGCTTGTCAATTAGTTTATCCATTTTATTTTGATGCAAAGGTGGGTTATTGAAGTAAGTGGAGCTCCAGGGACTCTCTTTGCTAACGAAACCTACCAACTTCAGGTGGATTTTCCTGAGCATTACCCTATGGAAGCTCCACAGGTTTGCCTAAAATCATCACGCTATGCGTTCTTTTTTCTATTAGTCTTTCTAAATTATGTAGTAATATATAGTTTTTGATACTGGTGGTGGGGTGAACAGGTTATATTTCTTCATCCAGCTCCACTGCATCCTCATATTTATAGCAACGGTCATATTTGTTTAGGTAATCACATTGGCTTGACATTAGCTTTCATCTTGTATATCTAATTTTCTGTAAAATTTTACTCCCATTAGCGTATTTTGATCCATGGTTTTATTTTCATGACCCACTTTGTTGGAAAATTTTGTTATTTGATACTTCATTATTGTATTGTTACGTTTTTACATCATGAAGTTATTTATTTGTTTGCTTGTGGGTTAATTTTGTTCCCTCATTTTTTGAAACTGATGGCCTTGTCCCCTGCCTCATTTGGATCATTAGCTCAAATTTTCTTGTTAGTTTTTGACAAGATTTTTCTTGCTGGTCTGCAGTTTTTCTTTTTCACCTTTTCTGCCTTTAATCTTCCCCTTTCCTCATAAGCAATATATCATGTCCATGTTGGTTAATTGGGAGTTGGGACATGAAAATATATTAAATTTTAGGTTCATTGACACCTAAAAAGCAAAATGCTTCGTCAATTAAGACATACATAAGTAAATAACTAGGAAACTATTTTTCTAAGGCTTCTTTCTCAAGGGTAGACCGCTTCCTTGTGACTCCTTGCTGGGAAATTCAATGTCCGGATTTGATTCAGAAGCTTCTCCTTCGGCTCACTTAAGATCATCACCCCATTGCTCTTGAAGGTGGTGGTATGATGTGTGGTCCGATCCCATTTCGGTTTGAAAACATGTGGCTTAAGGCGGAGGGATTTCGGGATTTAGTTAAAGAGTGATGGGAGGGATATTATGTTAATGGTGTTGCTGGTTTTGTGGTGGCAAAAAAGCTGAAAAGAGTCAAGGAAGAAGTGCAAAGATGGAATAAAGAAGTCTCTGGTGATGTCAACTCCGCTATTAATGCTCTTTGTTTTTTTTGGGGGGGGGGGAATCAGTGGGCTTGATGAGAAAGAGCTTAGAGAAGGTCTTTGGAGGAGTGATATGGATAGAAGCGTGGAAGCTAAGAAGGAGTCGGCGAAGCTCATTTCTATAGAGGAAACTTCTTGGAGGCAAAAATCGAGGGAGTTGTGGCTTCGGGAGGGTGATAAAAATACTAAATATTTTCATTATATGGCCAACACTCATAGAAAATATAATTTTATTAACTCCATTGAAGTTGATAGGAATGCTTTTGAAGAGAAAGAGAGCATGAAAGGGGAAATTAGTGGGTTCTATGAGAATCTCTATAAGGAGTCTTGGGTAGTCGTCCAAATTTGGATGGAATTGATTTTTCTAAAATCGATGAGGAAGATGTAGGTTGGCTCGAGCGTTCTTTCACTAAGGAAGAAATTATTTTTGCTCTTCAGGCTTGTGGTGGAGATAAAGCCCTGGGTTCTGATAGTTTTACTATGTCTTTTCTAGCTCAAAATTGGGATGCGCTGAAGGGAGACATTATTCGGTTATTTGAGGAGTTCCATTTTTCTGGGGAGTTTATGAGTAGCCTAAATTCCATTTTTGTTACCCTTATCCCGAAAAAGGTGGGTGTGTCTAATATTAAAGATTTTAGACCTATTAGTTTGGTGGGGTGCATTTATAAACTACTATCGAAGTTGATTACTTTTAGATTGAAAGAGATGATGCAAAAAGTGGTGAGCCCTCAATAGAATGCCTTTATAGAAGGAAGGCAAATCTTGGATGCTGTTTTGATAGCCAATGAAACGGTGGATGCTCTTCTCAAGAATGGAGGGAGAGGGGTGGCTTGTAAACTTGGTATGGAAAAGGTGTATGTATGATCATGTTTGTTGGGGATTTGTTATTTGTTGATTGAAAAGAATGAGTTTCAAGGATAAGTGGTGTAAGTGGATTTTTAAGTGCATCTCCTCTACGTCCGTTTTCATTTTGGTTAGTGGTTGTCCCATTGGATTTTTTAAGGCTTCGAGAGGTCTTAGGCAAGGAGATTCTTTATCTCCATTCTTATTTACTTTGGTTATGGAGGGCTTCAGCAAGATGTTAACAAAAGCGGTGGAGAGGGGATTGTTGAGTGACTTCAAAGTGGGTAGTAATGGTGGGTGTGTGAATATTTCTCATTTTCTTTTTGCCGATGACACGATTGTCTTTTGCGGGGTTGAGACCAATCAAATTTTACACCTTAGATGTATCCTTCTTTGTTTTGAGGCGGTTTCGGGTCTTAAAGCCAGTCTTGGTAAAAGCGACTTAATTCCTTTTGGTGAAGTTGATAATGGCTGTCTCTTTCGGGTTGCAAAATGGGTTCTCTTTCGATTACTTATCTTGGCCTTCCTCTAGGAGCAAAGTTTAAAGATAAGATTATATGGAACCCGATTGTGGAGAAATTGGAGAAACGCTTATCTGGATGGAAGAATCATTACCTTTCAAAAGGAGGTAGACTTACTCTTATAAAAAGCATTCTATCTAGTCTTCCCATATATTATACGTCTCTCTTCCCTATGCCTAGCTCGGTGGTTAAGAGATTGGAGGGCATTCAAAGAAGATTCCTTAGGAGCAACATGGCGGAGGAATTTAAGGACCATTTGGTTAATTAGGGTGTGGTCAAGCAACCGTTGGAAAGAGGGGGCTTGGTGTTAATTTGTTAGCTTTATTCAATAAGGTTCTTCTTGGTAAATGGCTTTGGAGGTTTCTTGTTAAGAGATACCATTTGTGGAGGAAAGTGGTGGAGGCTAAGTTCGGGATGGAGCATGATGGGTAGATGTCTAAGGAAGTTCGGGGAGCCTATGGTGTGGTAGTTTGGAAATGGATTAGGAAATGGTGGGATGATTTTAGGCCTTTATTAGAGGAGTCCATTGGTAATGGAGCTAGAACTCATCTTTGGTATGACATTTGGTGTGGGAACACCCCTCTCAAAGATAAATATCCTAGTATATTTAATATTGTGATAGATAAAGAAGTAAATGTTTATTCTTGCTACTCTGTGTATAATGATGGTGTCTCTTGGCATGTTCCTTTTACCCGTAATGTTTATGATTGGGAAGTAAAGGAGATGAAAATGTTACTATAATCTTTATATAATTCTAGAATTGAGAGAGGATGTGATGAGATGGAGGCCTTGTCCAATCAAAAGGTTTAAGGTGAAAGATTTTTATAAAATCCTTTTTGATTAAGCATCTTTAAATGGTATCCCTAATTACCCCTCGAAAGCAATTTGGTGCTTAAGAACTCCGAAGAAAGTAAATTTTTTTGTTTGGAAGCCTCATGTAAGATTCTTACTTTTGATAATTTACAAAGGAGGGGAAAGTGATTGTAAATAGGTGCTTCATTTGCAAATAATGTGTCAAGTCCGTCTTTCATCTCTTGGTGTAGTGCTTTTTAGCTAGAAGTTTGTGGGAGATGAGTTATAAGATTGGAGAATCTCTTGGGTGTTTGCGGGTTTCATGTTGAATGAGATTTGGGCTTGGAGTGGATTGAAAGCTCCCAAGGAGGTCAAGAAAGCTTTGAGTTTGATTCCACATTCTATTTTTTGGATTGTATGGAGAGAAATGAACCGGAGTGCTTTTGATGGTGTGGAGAATCCTATTGGGATTATTAGAGATAGTTGGTTTAACACTCTCAATTTTTGGTTTAAAGGGAATTTCTTTGTACATAGTGAGAATTTTCTAGATCATGTGGATTTCCTTCATTGTAATTAGCCGTTGGCTTTTCGTTGCACCTTTTTGGTGCTTCTCTAAACAATTTTTTTACTTATAAAAAACAATTTTTTTGGACGGCTGTTTTAGATAAGCAGTGTTATGTGCCCTTCTTTTGCTCATGATTTTCTTCGAGACTGCAATTTTCCTCGTTGTGAATGTATTTATCATGTCTAGATTATACGTCGTGTTGGTACCTTAATTATTAGATAGTAGTATAGTACCGCATGATTGCTGCAGCCTATAACTATTTTAATACCATGTTACTGATTAAGCAAATTCTTTAATTAATTATGGGTTGATAACTGCGCTAGTTACTCAGAATTAGATGAGAGAGACTTCAAACCATAAAGGATTTTCTGTTGAGTGCTAAATTTCTCTTGTAAAGAAAATGTATGAAAGAATATTTGTTAAATAGAGGTTGAATATCCAGTTAAGTGAGAAGGTTTACCCTATTTGGTGGTTTAGTTTCTGGCCTCAACTTTTCGCTCATAACTTGGTCGTTTTTCATCATTTTGGTGAGTGGAAAAATGAACTCTCTGGTTTATGCCCGAATGAGGATGTCTAAAAGCCTTTTTTCTGACTATATGAGGATGTCGAAAAGGTTCAATAACTGTAGTGCCTTTTGGTTGAAATCTATTAAAGAAATGTTAGTTTTAGAGTACTGCTAAATGGTCACTGGTTGAATGCACTGAAGACCTGTTGACAAAGGGTTTATTGTGATTATCAGTTCAGTGAAGGTAGGCGGTAATAGTTTAGGAAATGAGCTCAGGTTACAGTACTAAGTGTCTTCAACATTATATATAATCAATTGATATTGTTACACTTATTTCTTATGGTTTCTACACATACACATGCACATTCGTGTATGCACACACAAACATGCACAGGTAGGGGCTAAAAAAGAGAGGCAGCCTTTCATTTTCACTTTTTGTATCTTCTCCCCTCTGAACTGAATTCATCCATGGTTTTATGGCTTTGACCGTGTGTATTTGGCTTTGGAAATCAACAAATTTTGTATTTCTCTGTTATGTAATTTATCTATCTTTGATTCCTTATTATATATGCCTACGGTTATGCATTTACAGCAAAACTGACATTTGATATATCCATCACACCGTGTAGATATCTTGTATGATTCATGGTCCCCAGCCATGACTGTAAGTTCTATCTGTATCAGCATTCTCTCCATGCTATCAAGCTCAACTGTGAAGGTTTGAATACATGTTTTATTGAAATTCAGATGCTTTCCAGTCCCCTCCATGTTCAAGTCACATTTATGTTCAGTTATTAGTGAGAGCATACTTGTCATTTGGCTGAATCAACTATTGTCTTGATTAACGATGCATGTGCCCTCTACATGACTTCGAATAATATGAACCATGAGATAATAAATCAGAGGGGATTGGCATCTGAAGCTTTTTATTTATTTGAATTTACAAACATAGTTTGATGCATCTTGACCTTTCTTGCAGCAACGACCTGAAGACAATGACCGCTATGTAAGGAACTGTAGAAATGGCAGATCTCCTAAGGAGACCAGGTGGTGGTTCCATGATGATAAAGTTTAATTATCGAAGTATCTTCCTGCATGGTTAGGTAGAGTAGCTGCTTCCTTTTGCGAAGGAACAAGAACAAAAGAGGTAAAAGGCATTTTTAAAATGCTATTGGGAGATGCTCAATGACTCCTGTAAATGGCAATGCCTGTTATTTGTAAAGGAAGAGGACTATTTTCTGTTTTTTTATACCTGTAACTTACTCAGGTCCTAGTGGTTAACCCACACGAGAAGTTGGTGTACTGTAAGCACAATATGAAACCCTTGAATCCGCTTATTTAAGTTATGAGTTTCTGGTTTTGATTTGGCAGCATAACCGATTGATGAATCCAAATTCTTGTAGTTTAACCCCCAGCATGTTCAGCTCACAGGTTTTTATTTAATGTAATTCTTGCCAAACTATAGTTGATCGGAGCTGAATGGGATGCAAGCATCGAACATTTTAGGCCGCTGTCTTGTTTGGTGTAGCTGTATGGTACGCTGCAAACCAAATTATTGACAGCCTACTTGGGTAAGAAAAAATCTTCCTTAAACCTTGGTCATAGAATTTTTTTTTTTTGGATCAGAGGTGTTCTTCATATGTCAGAAGAAAATTTCTTTCCTCTTATTTTAAGAATATCTTCTACTTAACATGGCTTTTTGGCCTTAATCACCACCAGCCTCCCATTTTGTTTACTAAATCTAGATTGCAGCCTACTTTGACATATGCTTTTAATTTGGTAAGGAGATGATTGAACAAGAGTCAATTCGAAGGTAAACATTAAGCCGAAAGGCTCGGTTACTACTTACTAATAAGATGTCTTTTTGCGACAACGGAACAATGCTTGGATTTTGATATTATATTAAAATGCCCTTAACAGATAAATAATTAGATCAAGGGAGAAATCCCCAGCCATTAGCAAGCTTGGATCCTGCCACAAGTTACACCCGAACCCTTGGTCTAACGTCAAAGTTCTATTTTTGCCTTTTTCCATAAATTTAATAACTTTCTTTGTCCATTTCCAAGCGGTGATGATTATTGAATTAGTATTCCATTCAAGTATATCTGCAGCATTACATTCAACAAGGCCAAAAATTGATTTGTCACTGAATTTTTTTAAAAATTTAAAACGAAATCTGTCGAAATCACATTATAACGTTACTACTTAAACCTTATTTTTAAAAAATATTACAGGAACTGGGAGCTTTTAACTCCATGGCAAGGATCGAAAATTACTGTTCAAACAAAGTCCATAGTGACAAAGACATAGGTGTCGAAGCAAGCAGAAGAGAATATGTAACAGGAGATATATATTCAAGAGCCTTATCCCAAACCTCGAAGTCGTTGTTCTAGATGGTCACCATTTTATCCAACAAGAGAAACATCAAGAAGTCTCAGAGGAAATTATTTCTTTCATTACAAATTTACTGCGTAGTACTACTAGTGGATTTTCCTTATCTTGCATCATATGGCTATGTAGAACTGTTTATTTTGAGCATTTCTTAACCCCTTTTTGGCTACATAAAAGTCAAATTTTTATTTCTAATCTTTTTAATTGATGCATGTTATATTCTCTCAATTGAATGATCACATTTTTCGAAATTAAAACCTTCTTTTGGATAAATTTTTGTTTAAGACGGAATCAAAAAATATGTATGGATCAAAAGCATGAAGCACCATTAAATGATAAGAATTAATTTAATTTTTCATACCATTTAACGATGTCCAATATCTTTGGTCGCGTCTCCCATAACTTCAATCTAGACAAAAAAAAAAAATTCTTCTTTCTTGTGGTATAATATTTGAGATGGATAGCTTTCCTTGGAATGAGGTTGGAGAATTCACGTTATCTATCCATAATTTGCAGTTACAAGTGAATTTTAAAATTAAAAAAAATGATGGGGGGCGGGGGAACGTTTTCTTGAGCTTACAGTTACAAGCATAATCAAGTGGTTATTAAGTAAATGATAAGAAGATAGGTTTAATAAATAAAAATTTGTATAAACAGTATATTCCACATATGACTTAGGGGCATGGTTTAGATTTTTTCCACCAATCAATTATACCAACTCTTGTAAAATGCAACTTGCAAGTTGCAACCTACCTGTGGAACCCACAGTATGTGAAAGCTAAGACCCCTCTTAATGATAACGCGCCATTGAGGCCACCTAAAACCAAGTCAACGCCAACGAAGAGCTAGCAGGCAAATCTCAAAATAATTTACAGGAAATCTAGAACTCAGATCAAGAGGAAAGATAACCATTGAGGAGAGAGAGAATAATATGCAGGAAATCTAGAACTCAGATCACGAGGAAAGATGAAAATGGAAGAACTGTCAATATAGAAGAGAGAGAGAGAATGGCTGAGCTTGCTGTTTCAATTGTTGTTGACAAGCTCACAAAATTGCTGGTCCAAGAAGCAGCTTACTTGGACGGGGTGAGTGGGAAGGTGAAGCAGCTGACAAATGAATTAAAATGGATGCAAGGTTTTTTGAAGGAGGCAGATGCAAAACAAGAAGCAAATGAATTGGTGCGCAACTGGGTATCTGAAATCAGAGATGTGGCGTATGATGCAGAGGAAGTAATAGAAACATATATCTCTAAGGCAGCTTCCCCATATACATGGGATTCAGTCACCAAACCAATATATCTCTACAAGGTGGGGAGGAAGATTGAAAATATACGATCTACGATCCGGGAAATATCTAGCCGGCGTGAAACTTACGGTGTTGTGAGCTCTGTTAGAGAGGGAGGAGATGGAAGTGCTGCAGATGAAAGGCTGAAATGGTGGAGACAGCCATCACCTCTTGTTGAGGAAGATGATGTCATTGAACTTGTAGATGACACAAAAGCACTGCTCACACAACTAACTAGTTTGGATCCCAGGCGCCGTGTGGTTTCCATCGTAGGTATGGGGGGTTTGGGCAAAACAACTCTAGCAAAGAAATTGTACAATCACAGTGAAGTTAAGCGCCAGTTTGATTGTCAGGCATGGGTTTATGTATCAAAAGAGTGCAGAAGAAGAGATATTCTACAAGGAATTGTAACAGATGTAAATGCTCTCAATAGTGATGAATTGGAACTTTTGGAGAAACTGAAAGAAGAAGAGTTGTTGAAGAAGCTGCATGAATTCCTGGCAGAGAGGAGGTATTTAGTGGTTCTTGACGACATATGGAGTATGGAGGTTTGGGATGGTCTAAAAAATTCATTTCCTAGTGGAAAAATTGGTAGTAAAGTGATGCTCACCACCCGGAACAAGGAGGTTGCTTTACATGCAGATGCTAGCAATCCCCATGAACCACGGATATTAACTGAAGCTGAAAGCCTGGAATTATTCCGTAGAAAAGCATTCCCAGAAATGAACAGTTTCCCCCCTGAACTGGAGAAGCTTGGCAAGGAAATCGTGATGAGATGTGGTGGTCTGCCTCTTGTGGTAGTAGTGCTTGGAGGTTTACTATCAAGGAAAATCAAGACAACAGAGGAGTGGTACCGGGTTCTTCGTAACATCAGCTGGCACTTGACTAAAGGTCAAGATCAGATAGCTGCAGTTTTAGCTCTAAGTTATAATGATTTGCCTTCCCACTTAAAATCGTGCTTTCTCTATCTGGGTCTTTTCCCAGAGGATGTCTCCATCCAGACAAAAAAACTGATCCACCTGTGGGTTGCAGAAGGATTTCTACCACAAGAAGGGGAAGAAACAGCAGAAGGTGTGGCTGAGAAATGCTTATACGAGTTGATCCAAAGGTGCATGATTCAAGTAGGACAAATGAGCTCACTTGGCAGGGTTAAAA
Source organism: Bretschneidera sinensis (assembly GCA_023935145.1). Taxonomy (NCBI): domain Eukaryota; kingdom Viridiplantae; phylum Streptophyta; class Magnoliopsida; order Brassicales; family Akaniaceae; genus Bretschneidera; species Bretschneidera sinensis. Next base: position 31,192,458 of record CM043698.1, on the reverse strand, counting down.
CATTCCGCATTCATGATCTTCTCCGAGACCTCTCAGTCTCAAAAGGGAGGGAGGAAAATTTCCTTGAGATTTACCGTGTGAACAGGGTAGACTCATCTGCATCTCACTCAACTAAATCGCGAAGGCATGCCATCCATTCTTGCTATGAACGGTATGCTTTCTTAAAGTGCTCTGCTCCTCATTCACGCTCCCTTCTATTCTTTAACAGAGAGTATAATGTAGATATTGCGTGGAAACAAATGAAAATTAGTTTTTTGGTAGAGAAAAAATTAAATTTCATTTACAAGAAATTCAAGAAACTCAGGGTCCTCGATCTGGATGGCGTACGTCTTGTAAGCCTACCTAGTACAATAGGGGACCTAATTCAACTAAGGTATCTCGGATTGAAGAAAACTAAATTAGAAGAAGAGCTTCCTCAATCCATAGGAAACTTGCTGAACCTACAAATACTAGATTTAAGGTACTCTTGTTTTCTAAAGAGGATACCAAATGTCATCTGGAAGATGGTGCACTTGAGACATCTGCTTCTCTATACTCCATTTGATTCTCCAGATAGTGGGCATTTGAGGATGGACACATTAAGCAATCTACAGACCCTACCATATATAGAGGCTGGAAGCTGGATAGAAGATGGTGGTTTAGCCAACATGATTAATCTCCAACAACTGGGAATTGATGGATTATCAAGAGAAAAGGTGAACATGGTCATTTCTACTGTAGAAAGATTGCAGAACCTTCAATCTTTGTCTCTGTTGCTTCTATCTGATCAGGAAGCATTTCCAACCCATATGCGATTTTCTCAATGTGTACATCTCCAGAAGCTGTCTTTCTATGGGAAGATGGAGAATCTGCCCGACACACAGGACTTCCCACCAAACCTCATTAAGCTAACCCTATACAACACCCACCTCAAGAAAGACTCGATTACTAAACTGGAGAGACTACCAAACTTAAAAATGCTTGTTCTGGGCAACAGGTCATACAATTGGAGGGAAATGGCTTTCTCCTCTGGAGGTTTTCCACAACTGCAGATTCTACGACTTCATCTTTTGAAAGATTTAGAGGAGTGGACAGTTGAAGAAAGGGCAGTACCAAGGCTCAAGCATCTAACAATAAACCGTTGTGAGAAATTGAAGAATATTCCAGAAGGATTGAAGCTCGTGACTACTCTCAAAGAATTAGAGATTACTGGAATGCCAGTAGAGTTTGAATACAGGCTTCGAAGTAAAGACTTGTTTGAGTTTGAACACACACCATCAATCAAATCTACCACAGATATACTGGCAATTGGTGAGCTGATCTATCCTCATATCCCTTAAAATCAATTATCTTTTCCGTCATCCAAAAAATTACTATATATAAAATTTCTATTTGATGAATGCAAATTATGAATAGAAAAATACAAATAACAAATTAAAAGAACCTTACTTTATAAATTTCACTCGGTTTTGAAGGTATCAGCAGCCAATAAACTGTTGTGCCTCAAGCAGCATACTTCTTCTGATTGAACAATGTAAAGTATAGAAGTTTGTTTTTCTTCTTTTCAATTGCTTATGTGGTGTATTCTTTATTTTCTTCCTGGCTTTGATAGCATGCCATGAACTTTAACCTGCAAGGAAAATACAAGTTGATCATTTGGGTCATTTGCAAGTAAACAAGGAAATTAGTTAGTCCAATTGATGAATAAATCTTATTCATACATCACTATATCGGTTATTATATTCTAAGAAATATATGTATAAATTAGATAATCTTTCACCAAAGACCATGAACATCATATAATCAAGTAATAAGATAATGCCTGCTATGATGAAAGTAGGCTGTACCTTTTCAACTCTGTCAAAACATTTATGAAGTTTATGCACATTTCTGCAAATGAAGCAGAGTATGTAATCATTAATTATGCTAAACATTCATGAACCTCTTTCTACCACATTGTACAAATAGACTGAATATAGATAACATTTCAAATATAATAAGTGCTGCATCAGACTGAACAAAGCAATACATGCCACGATGCAGGGGAAAATTAGCTGCTGCACATTCTTCTTCTCCTCAAAGATATGATGTGATCTACAGTAAGGGGCTTCTGTGTGCCAAGTAGAAGCATTCACATAATGAATATGTGAAAATCCGAAACTCTCTGCAGGCAGTACGCATTCTATGTGGGTATTCAGATCAAGTGATCAACAGGTTTGATGACAACACAAAAGAGTTAGCATAACTGTCATCAATTAATTTTGTACTGTATAAAAAAAATTACACAGGTTTCATATTCTGGTCAAGCAGTCCACTGGCTCTTTGCTCAACCCCCTGAAACCATGTTGGAAATTTTTTTGTACCAGTAACTTTATATTAAGGAAATGTCTAAGGACAGCAATTGTTTCTTCATGTTCCCATGATGTAGGGGCTTGAATCAGTCAAGTACTGAGAAACTTTGGCTTATTTCCAATTTCTCACTCCAGGCATTTGATGCCCTTAGAACACATAACTAAAACATAGATAATACAAGATAGCTTGGCATAATGACGATTATGTAACAGACTGTATAACAATAGGAATGAGGGACAGAGCCCATAATAGTTTACTTTGCAAGTTCACTAAAACCAAACTTGTGCAGACTCATAACAGCATAGATTGCTAGGTATTTGACCTCCAAAATTGGCATTATGTAGCTTATCAAAAATTGGCATTACGTGTTTATGTTATTTCACACTATCAGTCGCAATAAACTGCAATCTGCATCCAGTAGCAATCAAAACAATTTCCAGCCAATTTTTTACCATTCAATGTTAAAATTTAAGAGGCAACCAACAATGGAAACGATTTAGATAATTCGATCAAATCTCTTATACATGCAATTCCTTCTTTTTATACTTTCTCAACCTCTTGTATGTTATAGATGACAGTAGGAAAAAAATAATGTAAAGGAATTTCAGGGGAAAACGAAAAAGAAAAAATTAGTCCTTCTTTCTTGCCAGTCTTAGTAAATTCAGGAAATTCTCATACACGATAAATGTTATTGAAGCAGCAGGAGCATTCTTCAAAAGGTTTGGAATGATTCCCTTGTAAAAAACCTGAAGACCCTCAAACCTGCAAGGCTGGAAAATGAAATGAGCATAGAAGAAGAAGATAGCATAAAGCTCTATGACGTAAGTAAAAATGACTAAATCCATACAATAGCAAATCATGATCGTAATTTTTCAAACTTGAGATTAATTAGCATTTTCCAAAGAGATTCATTCTAATGTGATTCATATGTTGACAGAGAGCCCAATACTTAACCAGAACCCTCTGTAAGCTTTGTCTAGTTTATCATAAGGGAAAAAGACATATTAGAATCATGTTTATGGTAATCATGACTTGCTTATTGACATAGATTATAAGGCCTCAAGTATGGCCAAGCAGTTATCTTTGAAGAGCAAGGTGTTTTATCAAGTCTTAAATATCTTGTGTTGGCAATAAGAAGATAGTAAAGTTTGGGGCTGAATTCATGCTCACCTTGCAGTTTCTTTAACAACATGCCAGCTATCTGTATATCTTGGAATTCCATTATTACTGGGTCGTTGCTGAAGAAGAAAAGAGATGTTAGCCAGGGCCAGTCATTGATAATAAGAACAACTAAAAAGTCATTAACTACTCTTTCAATTAATTATTAAGTCCGAATGAAATATAGTTGTTTTTCCAGCCTTATAACAGCTTAAGTCCCTTTAACAATATTTCATACCTGCAATCGTGCTCAGATAACCTGGAAATAATTAAAAAAAAGGTAGGCCAACCATGTAAGATGCAATCATCAGCTGACAGATTAAATGACCATATACAAGAACTTAATAAATGAGAATGCAAACCTGAAATGAATATGTCAGAAGAATGGCAGCAACTTTGGAAGACCCTCCAAGCACAGCATAGTCAACTGAATTCTGTACAAAATGCTAGAAACTGTCACAACCTTTTACCATCTTAGCATCTAAATCACAACGCAGATACATGAAAAAGATTAAATAATATCATATTTAAACTCATAAAGGCTGCTTGACCATGTGGAACAGGAAATGATTTAACATAAACAACAGTACGATCAATGGTTAAAGTCATTGTAGCACCTTATGTTCCAGGCGGTTGAAAAGACTCCATTTACAATGTTCACTGTTAGGTACTCCTAAAATTCAAATCACCATAAACTGCAGATACTTACCAACAAATTATCTCCATTCTCAGGGTTTCTTTTCTTTTCTTTCAGATCAACAACAATTTTATGAAGTTCCTCATACGCTGTGAACTGAGTAGCACCATGAGAAACCTGCTGAAGAAACACAAACACCAGTAAATTGCAACAATATCGGGCATCTCTAAAAGCTCTGACCTTATTTAGAATCATGGTTACAGATTTTTATAGTTAGCTCCTTGATCTTCATATTCAAAAAACTAATAAGAGTAATAATTATGACTCTAGAATCACTCACTATGACTCACCCCTACAGCATAACCACCAGAGAAGTTAGACCGCGTTTACTTCCTAATTGCATTATCATTAATAATGATTTTCCCATCCCTTTCATGATTCTATGGGCAAACAACTACGAATTAACTCATGGATTTAGCTAAAACACATCGACACATGAGGTGACAACTACAAGCATGGATGAAAGGTACCTAGATGTCTATGTGCAAGCTAAAACCCGGGAATCCTCTAACAGCATTATTACTTTCTAAAGCTTTAACAGCATTATTACCGTTAGAAACTACAGATCAAATCACATCAGACATCAAAGCCTGAAGCTCCAAGAAATACAGTATGTCCATTTCACAAAGCGTAAGAGAAGACAGTAACAGGGACAAAGCCAAATAATGAACTTAAATGGCAAAACCTCATCACAAGAACAAAAGAAAGAAACAAAATTCTGTGATCTGTAGAATGACAAATTCAAAGACACAGAAGGGGTAAAATAGTTTTCATTTCATAAAACGCTATTGTCATGCTGCTGAATGATAATGGAGAATTACGTCTCCAGTAATGACCAGCGAAACAAAGAAATAAATTACCATATCCCTCATGCCTGCCGCACATCTCACCAACAACTTTATTAAATCTAAAAAATATATAAAGAAATGGGGGAGTGACCTGCCAAAGAGGTAATACATTAACTTACCAGAAAAAGACCAGGGACAATCCCCTTGTAGAGTGCACTCCATCCTTCCTCTCGCATTATGGTTCTTAAGGCATCTGGAAGTTGATAACATGTGAAAGAAATTGCATAAGCAACAAAAAAGGTGATAAAAATAAACACCTAAACAAAAGGTTTGTTTAACAAGAATGCCAAAAGCACTCAAAAACCAATATTGAATAATTGAAGTTCCAAGATGAGACAAATAGCCTTCATGTCCTTAACTGACAAGTCCCTTTTTGTACAAGGTTAACTGAAAAGTCCCTTAAGAAGAAAAAATGAAAAAATGTCTTCATCTTGGAAAGTGTGAACTTAGTAGCTCTTGATAGTCAACAAAATGAAAGAGGTCTAAAATATTCACCAGAGTTCCTGATAAACACTCTACTGAAAATGGCTGAATCATCACTAAAACATCAAACATCATACCAATGAGAAAAAAAAAAATCAAGCATCATCCTTAGCGAGATCAACAAGGGAACATAACTCACTAGGAAACTAGTTTTGGTGAGCAGACCGTCTTAGAAGTCTTAATCTCAGAGAGCACATTATTTAGCAAGTTAGTGTAAGATGCAGAGCAGACTGTAAAGCCCAGAGTACCGTCGAGTTTGATGAAGAGGAGTCTGAAGCTGCAATCTTGTTTTCACGAGCCAAATAGAATTTGTGCACAAACAAACCTAACTAACGCCACAACCTTGCAGTTATTAATGGGATAGAAAATGTAACCTATGTTTTACAAAAACAAAGTATGACTACTATTACTCCCCTAATAATCAACTTTCAACTGCACTAACACACGAGAAGCACCAACGTTCAATTGTCAATTTTGCAGAACACTACCAGAGACATGCTATTAACACTCATTACCAATAATACACCGCATGCAGTGCAATGAAAGTGCACGATCTAGAGAGTGCTCAAAATTTTACCTTCTATTTTCTTCTTCTCGTCCCATCCCTCCCCCTTCAACACAATCTTTAGACCTCAATACCATAATTGAAATCAGTTATGTGTGATCACTAATCTTCCTTTATCACCCTTTAGTCTTTGAAACTCAATGTTCCTTTACAGTAACTTTGATATCTATGATATAACTCATACTAACAAAAAATTCGAGCCTCTATTGCTCTTCCAGGTCATTCCAAAAAAAGGTCATGTACTCACCAAAACTCCGGCTTCTGCTGCAGAAACAAGATGAAGACCAGGGCTTAGCTTTCCCTCCCTGCTTTTAGAATACCTTTGTTTGGCTCTGCCATAACTACAAAGAGAACGCATCTACTTTAATGGTAACTTTAGTCCACAAATTAAAATAATCACTCGAAGTAAAAGCAACCTAATTAAACGATGAGCAAGAAAACAGCACCATTGTAAAAGGATTGTCTATTTTTTGCCCATGATGTGCAAGAGAGCAGATAGGCAAGACGATATGTATTACGAGGGGTGGCAGTCGGCCATGCCGTGCCGGTCCATGGCCAATACGGCGCCTCCCTCTCTGAGCATATATTGATTTTTTTTCGTTTTCTAAAAAAAAAAAAAATAGATATTGAATTGAATTCTTGATATTATATAGAAAAATAATTATTTTATGAATATTATAAATAATTTAAAAATTGATAAAAATTATAATATAAACAACTGACTTAAAAATTATAACCTTAAAAAAAACTTACGCATTAATAACAATTTAAAATTTTTAAAAATTAAAAAGATATAAAATATTATTAATAATTAAAAAATATTTTTATAACCTTTTTGATTTAAAAAAAAAAATTATCCAATTCATTGACAAACGACTTTAGAAATTAAATGATGAACTGCTTAATCAAGCTATACAACCAAGTTTCATTCGGTAGATTAAAAAGAAGAATATTATATAATTTTCCCAGTGTTTTAGTTCATTGTATGAACCGCTATTATGTTAAAACTAATCAATTATAATTTCAATATTTAAATTAAAAATTCACAAATAACACTTTTTGATGTTACGTGTCATATTAAGAATTGAGTAATAATTTTAGTTTTTTTTCACCATTCTAAAATACTAAATTTATCATCTAATTTTTTGATTCATAGTGGCATAAAATTGTATATAATTTTAAATTTATTAGATATTATGATTATGTCTCGTGTCATGCTTTGTGTTCGACCATATCTCGTGCCGTGCTTTGGATCTGACCGTACTGGACCTCGTGCTGTGCCATACTTTTTTTTTTTTCCATATCCTACTGTGAACCTCAAAAACTTATCCAATTCGGCATGAAAAATAATATTATGTTAAACACGGCACGGCCCATAAAAACGTGAATCTTGCCGGATCGTGCCTATGTATTACCATCAAGACACCTTCCTAATTAAGATCATACAAGAATCTTTATGCTTTAGAATAACATGCTATACCAAAAGCAATGCTTGAACCTAAAGACTACAAAGTAATAGGTTTCTTAATAGTTTTGGAGTGAATGCATTCATTTACTTCTTTATCCTTCTCCGATCATGGATCGCCATTACATATTATAACCACAAATGGAGTTATGCCTGGTACGACGGTACCAATTAAAATACCCGGCTAAAAATAAAAGAACGTTTAATCCCCAAATTTACTAAATTAAAGAAATACTAAAAACATATACTCCAAATACTAAATAAATATTTATAAACAATTAGACATATTTATTTACACACACATACTAATAGATAGATAAAAAGAGATTGTTATATTTATATGAAATCATATATGCATATTTATATGCACACAAAAACACACTATATATATATATATGGACCAGCCGCCACTAACCCACGAAAAACACTTTTGCTTTCGATAAGAAAGAGGCAAAATGAAATAAATTTCTAGAAGGAAGCTTGTGCTTAGTGTAGATTAAGTGAGTCGAATTGAGGACAAAAACAGTACACCATCATATATAATCAAATTCACACGATTATTAAAAATGACACTAACAAGAAGAAGTATAAACCCCATGAGACAGTTGATCCGATAACTGCAGGACAAAACCCTGCAGAAAGAAAGTGATCTAGTTTTCAGAACCATTATATCACACAAATTGGGTATACCACACTAGAAATTCTTGAGCAAAAGAAAAGATTATCTTGACATGATTAAAAATGATATGCAAGATTATTATATGTACCACGGGTCAAAAAAAAAAGAGGCGGGTGGGGGAATGAAAAGGTTGGGTTTTAGCAGTTCCATTAATCAAAAGGCAGCAAAGATTTCCCACCAAAGAGAGGTTGAAAATCACGGGCACCTCTACAGTGCTACTACCAAGAAGCATAACTACAAAAGCTTATTATCTAAGCCAGAACTTATATCTCGTCTACTTTGAGTGGCAATGATCCAAGTAACCAGGCAATGGTGTAAGTAACACGCATTGAGCGTGCATAAACCTCAAACAAGTAGCCCACTTTGAAAATTTTGCCTTAATCACTCTAATTTTCCCGACTTTCATCATTTCACAGTTTTAAATATAATAAAATATAACCGTATTTGGGTTTTCTATTGCATTTAAATTTTTATTGTGTTTGATTCTTAATTTTATTAGGGTTTGTGTTATCATGTTATACACATAACAGTTAATAATTCTTAAAAATCTTCTCTAATCCCTCTTATTTTAACATTCGATATTTATTACCGTATTCCATGATATGTGCACACTCAGGAAGAATTGGGAAAAAGCAAATAAGCAATATAATGCAACAAAACAACTTAGTATTAAAAAAGAGAAAGAAAAAAGATATACAGAAGGCATTGAAGCTTAGAGCCAAAAAATAAATAAAGTAGTAGATGAAAGCTGAATTTTTAACAAACCTCCAAGCGAGCAGTGGTTAGAACACCGTGTGCGGTGTTCTTGTAAGTTGGAAGATTTGAAACTCTACTGTCGTTAACTGTTAAATTAAAATCAACCGAATCAGCAAAAAAGACAATGAAACAAGATGAAATAGCAACATCTTATTGTTTATGTATGTATATGGAGATGCAGGACCCTGGAATCTGGTGCGGACGATATCGAGGGGGTGCACGGCAGCGACGGTGGCGAAGCCTGCAACGGCACCAGCGGTGGCCTTTTCCCATTGCCAAAGCGACTGTGACTGTGACATTGTTTGTGTTATGGACTGAAATTGAAGTGATTACTAGGGAAGGAAAGAGAACAAATTCTCATTTGTCAATAGGAGGAGTGGAAGTCAGGAAGTTCAAGGGCCCAGGCCTATAAGTTTTCTTTCCCTCTTTTGCGTTTTTTTGGGTTCAAGACAAGACTTCATTCAACAAATTTATCCAGGAAATGAATTTTGAGTCTCGTTATGAACAAATAGTAACAGGTTCCATCGATGTAAGAACTAATTCTTACATGCCTGTAGCTTATTTTTCTTTCACTTTCTTTTTTTTTTCTTTTTCTTTTGGGTCTCCAATCAAAGGAAGATATGTGCTCATTTGGTTTCCAGTTACCATTTCCAAACACTCGACCTTAACTTATTGGCGTGAAGCCATGAATTATACACTCGCTTTCGTTTATCCTAGCCAATTAACTTTCTCTCAAGGTAAATGAAGCATGCGTTGAGACCAAGATTAATTTCATATATTTCATAGTATCAAAAAGATACTTTCCAACTCAGCTAAGAAAAACGTCATCAACAACCAAAATCTGCTAGTTGCTGTGGGCGCAAATTGATGCGATGCACAACCAAAATTCTTTTACAACAAAATATACTGGCAATCATGACCATATCAAATCAGTATTCATCTTGCAGGCCTGTTTCTCCCTTCATATTCTGCAGAATCACTTCTGCCCAGTTGTCACAGGCCGCTGCAGTTGTTCCTAAATATCGAAAATATTCATCAATCGTTGCAGGCTGCAAACAAATAGCATATTATGTTTTCGGAACTAATGAAGAATTTGATCGTCTCTTCTCTTCAACTCATTAACCAAGATAAATCATTCAACACAAATTGGTCTATAAAAGCAAAGCAACCAAAACACAACCCTGCCTAGGCTCAAGAATAAAGCCTTAAAAAAAGAATGATACAAGATACAATTTAAGGATTCTTCATAAACTGAATCCATCATCAAAATTCGGTTCTACAACATGTTTGTAACCATCAAGAAATTAAAGCATAACTGATCAAAATTCGGACATGCTTCATCTGTCTCAAGAAAGTAAACCAGTTTTTCTCAAAGAATGTTCTCATTAAGAAGAAATCGATATTGATCTCCATCACTCGCCATTTATCTCAGCATGATACATCAATAGCAGCTACTCTTTGATTTTAATGAGCCATAAACTTGAAGCTTGAAACCTTTTATCTCTGTCCTTCCCTGTGAGAAAGTCTGAGCAACAAAACCCACATATTACTAGGTAATGAAAATGATTTCCACTAATGCAATACAGACGCTGATGCACATGCACACAAACACACACGCAAAGAGGGACGAAAAACCATAGAGAGTACAACAGCTGTCCTAAATATCACACCGGATGGTACTTACTCCTAGTGTGCAACATCAAAATGTCTAATAGACCAAAATGTCCATAATCTTTTCCCTAATATCCACCTCCTTCATATTTTTTGGGTATTTTTTTACAATGATCCAACCAATCTCACACACAAAATCTACTATGGAAGAATAATATGGCTAAAAGAGATTGTTGTGTTATTTCTGGCAGCTTTTCCAATTAAAGAAAAAACTATAACGGTAGTCATTCATCAGAAACTACTGGGTCGAGCTCAGATTGTTCTTTCCTCCTATACCTGACATACATTACTTGCTTGTCATGATCAGCTATTGTTTTTTTTGCCACCATCATCACTGAGATATTGCCAACTAAGCAGCCCAAATTGCTTCCCCCGTATTTATCGTCCATCCAAGAAAAAGTTTAACTAACACGTCAAGTTATTTATGCCTTTACATTTTCAGTCTTAAAATCAATCTTGTTGGTATGACTATATTAAAGTTATCCTTGGATAAATGCCAATAAAAACAAGAAGCAAGAAGCTGGCGACAAATTTATTGGATATCACTCTACTACCCGCTCCGCCTCATTTTAAACGAACTCATCGACTGTTCTCAAAATTATCCAAAAGAAGCAACCATTACAAACATTGTAGCTCTACCCTGAATAGCACAAACAGGAGAAAAGAAAGGGCATCTTCTTCCTCAAATCACCAAAGCATATATTGCAAATTCAAAGGCACACAAAAAAAAACAGAAGAATTTACCAAGTTTGTAGCCAAATTCATTTGAGCAGCTAGAAATAAACATAAACACGTGTCTAAATTGCAAATTCAACTACAAAAATTCACCTACTTCACTCCATGGACACTTTGGCGCCAACCGCATTCAACTTCTCCATAATCTTTTCTGCCTCTTCTTTTGTAACTCCCTTCTTCAACAGAGTCGGCGCCTTCTCCACCAAGTCCTTTGCCTCCTTCAGCCCCAAATCCGTGAACCCTCTCACTTCTTTAATCACCTTGATCTTCGCCGCCGTGTCGAATCCTTCGAGCTTCACATCGAACACCAACTTCTCCTCCTTCTTCTCCTCGCCCTTCCCAGGTCCGCCGCCGCCTTTCCCGGAAGCCTTTCCGGGAAACCCCATCCCGGGCATCATCACTGCCATTGTTGGCATCTCGCTGATGTCCAGCTTCTGGCGCAGGAGCTCTGTGAGGTCCATGGACTCGAGCAGCGTGAGCCCCGTGAGTTCATCGACGATCGCACAGACTTTCTCGGAGGGAGCTGGCCTCGACTCTTGTTGCGCTGCAGATGACGTGTACTTCGAAGATTGGATGCAGGAGAGATGATTGGGGGTTTTAGGTGGTAGGGGATTGGAGCTAGGGTTTTGAGTGAGGGATTTGAAATTCCGTGATAAATGTAAGGAAATGAATCGTAAATATCTCATTTTTTATATGTGTTCAAGAGATCAGGATTGCTGTTATATCAGATGACATATGAGCATTGCGGGAGGTTTCGTGTCTGTGCAGTCATGGTTTCGAGGCTGAAATGGAAGCTCTGGCCAAAAGGAAAAAAAAGAAGGCTGAAATGGAAGCATAAACCCTACAAAGGTAACAGAGTGGGCCAGACTGGGCCGAGGAAAACTCAGAGCAGCCCATTTTAATTGAAGAACCAACACACATGGACTGTGTAGCCAATTTTTCCTTTTACCCCAAAGAAAAAAAAAATACTGTGAAATAAATGGAACCATCATGCAAAGCTAACATGTAAAATATCTGTAAGGCCAAATCCAATGATCAGGAAGCTGGTCTCGCATAAGCCCATACAAGTAACAAGTAATGTCAGCTGGTGGACTCAGCTCAATAGAATACCGTAGTAGCTCCCCTGAAGAGAACTGAGGAGAAAAGAGAATCAACAGTCCGCAACACAAACTACGCAGTGGAGAATAGAGACTGAAAGTAGAGAAACAAAATGCCAAGGAGAGCAAAGAAGGAAAACAATGGAGGAGTAGTGAGGAGGGTGACCAGGCTTCAATCAAAAGCCAACTCTTCCACTCAAACCCTCTCTGCCACTCCAAGCCCCCTTCACCAAGAAACCCTCTCAGTCTCCTCTCTCTATATACGTTTAACGTACATATACATGCAGATCATGAATGTTGTGTTTGCTTCTGTGATCTAACATGAGAAAGTTATCAAAAGAGCACCTTTCTTTTTCTTCTTTTCCTTTTTTCTTGGACTGGGTATTGAGAACTGAGAAAATTTTCTTTGGTTCTAACCCATTTTCCATTTTTTGATAAAGGAGAGATTTTTTTGGGTAAGTTGTAGAGTATTTTTGTTTATCCTCTGTTTGGGTTGCTTTAGAATCTTAGGGAAAAAGAAAAAATAAAGGAGAGATTTTTTTGGGTAAGTTGTAGAATATTTTATTTTATCCTCTGTTTGGGTTGCTTTAAAATCTTAGGGAAACAGAAAAAATGGCTACTTCCGTTATTGTCTTCTTCTCCTTCTCCTTCTCCTTCTCTTTCCCCTTCTCCTTCTCCTTCTCCTTCTCCATCTTTTGATTTGGTGTTCATCATAATTCATAACTGGTGAGCAATTGATTTACGATCTCCATTCTCTGTTAATCCTTTCTCTCCCACACTCTGTGATCAAATGTACATGCATATTTGTGCTTGCTTTTTGTGATTTAACCTGAAAATGTGATGAAAAGAGTCCCTCTTTTATCCTTTGTGTGTTGGGGGTGGGATTGAGAGTTGTTCTTTTTCTTCTAATCCATTTACCTTTTTTACTAAAGGAGTTATTTTTAGAGTACATTTAAGATTATTGAGTTTATTCTTTGCATTTTCTTTATTTTTCCATTAATTTCTTCATCTTTTGATTTGGTGTGCATCTCAACTGGTGTGTAGTGAGCAATTGTTGATTGGTTCACGATCACCATGCTCTGTTAAGAGGTGTAGAGACATTTATTAATAAATGTTTAGACATTTTACCATTCTTTATAAAGACTTTTGCGTCATGCTTGCTCTCCTATACTAGTGTAAGACAGTTAATATAACGAGTTATTGCTATATGCATTACCTCCTTAATCAAAGATAATTGATGTTTTCCCCTATTTTCCTGATTTGTTCTGTTCACATTGAGTGTATCATTTACTTGTATTTACATAAAATATGGGTAAGGTTATTTAGATTCATGTCTTGATATGTGACAAGTGATCTAAAGCAATTGGTTCCTCTGGTCTTTTCTCAGGTGCCATCAACTTCTCCAATTTGTTTCTCCATGGGCCTAAGTCAAAGTGCCAAGAGAGCTTCTAGTCGTTTCACCTCCCTGAGAGAGGCAAAGAGTTTTAAAGAAGCAGAAAAGATTAGTAACTGGGAACTGATTAAATCAGCTAATGAATCCATTCCAACAACAGTGGGGGTACCAAATCCTGTGAAAGCTGCTTCAAAACAACATAAGATTCAGGAATCAGAACACCACTTGTCTACTGACCACTCCGTGGATCTCAATGTGAGCGTAATCAGTTACTTGTATTTACATAAAACTAGTAGTCACTCTGTGCCATGCACAGGAATTTCAAATTTTATGCATGTTTTGATTATGTTTTCTTTATGTAATAGACTATAAACTTAAGGAATTTAGAGGTTAGTGGAGCATCAAAATTGTGATGCAAACTTCAACATATGGAAAAATATGTAGATATACAGCTTGCATAGATGACGTGTATTACAACTTTTCTACTTACTGTTGTTTGTTATTGTTGTCTTTATCAACACAACTGTCACAATTGAGAGCATATGATAATTTTTCACTCTTAAGTCCTTGAAATCTTTAAAACTACTAATATATTACTTTTTCTTCACTTTTTGCTCTCTCTCAATAACATTAATAGATTTAGCACATGCATAATGAATAGTAAGAAGAAGAATTATGAAGAGAAAAGCAAAATAAGAAGTCATAAGAGTTCACAGAAATTAAAAGAAAAGAAAAAAGTAGCTACAAAAAGAAAAAAAAAATAAGTTGAAGAATGTTATTGAGAGTAGACACATGGAGAATTATGTATAACAATCTATGATCTTTGCTGTCAAAGGAACCCTCCCTCACTCTTTGATCTGCCTTAAAAACTGTCTGTTGACGGCTTGTACCGATAAGGTAAGACCAGAAACATCGTCTTTTATAGGAGACAATCTTACCAATATCGCCGCTTTTATATAATAGTAAGGATAAGGATGTGAGTAGGTTATTTAGTTTCATGTCTTGATATGTGACAATTAGGCTAAAGCACTGGGTATTGGTTCCTTAGCTGTTTTCTCAGGTGCCACCAGATTCTCCAATTTGTTCCTCCATGTACCTAAGTCAATGTGCAGGGAGAGCTCCTAGTTGCTTCACCTCCCTGAGAGGCAGAGAGGTTTAAAGAATCAGAAAAGATTAGTAACTCAGACCTGGTTAAATCAGCTAATGAATCCATTCCAACAACGGAGGGGGCACCAAATCCTGGAAAGTTACTTCAAAACAACCTGAGGTTCAGGAATCAGAACACCTCTTGTTTACTGATCAATCTCCACATGTCAATGCTGTCATTGACAATCTTCTCTTATCGGTAGGAACCATTATATTTTGTTTATATAAGCAAGAATCTTTATCTATTAGCAGATGCAATTGCCTTTTCATTGAAAGAAACAAATTTTAGTCATTATTTCTGTTCAATTTTGGCTACAGCTTGTGGCAGCTAGCATTTAGTATCTCACATAACTTAATGAAAGCTTGTGTAGGTACTTGTCAAAAAAGAAAGCTTGTGTAGGTATCAGTATCGATTTAATTATTGGAATTGCTTTTACAGGTGTTGTCACCAGCTCCAGGGAATTCTCTAATGGCTCCTTCTAAATACCAAAGTCGCCTTGCAAATCCCTCAACCTCACAGCCAGCAAAGACCGGTATCAAAGTTGAACAATTTGTTAATGCCATGCAGACAGAGGACACTAGGGTCGTTCCAACCACTGAGGGTATTTTAAACAGTAATAACTACACTTCAGAGCCCCAAGGAGAAAACCAGGGTTCAAAACAACACCCTCCAGATGCCCAACCCCTTGAAACCAGCGGGAACCTCAAGCAAGCAGGCCATATTGCTGCTAGTGCTATAGCAGATGACATCATTGCCATTCAGCAGATACCTGTGGGGCAGGCCCTGGTGGAGTCAAATCCTGTTGAGGAAATGCCAGAAGAAAGTGCCAACAATTTTGTCCCGCAAGTCAGGCATCTAGGTAAATCTCTCAGTTTAGACCTGTCAGAGATGGAAAATATGTGGCATGGTGATGCTTCTGGTGAGGATGAGGCAGATTTTCTTGGCATTGATTCTGCATTAGTTACAGTTCATGGATATAGAGTACAGGAGGCATCAACACCTATCCTTCACAAAATCATTGAAAAATATGGGGATATTGCTATCAATTGCTTTATGGGAAGAGTGGAATATCGTTCTTTCTTCTTGGATAAGGTCTGTGACATCATTAGAGATTTAGAAGCAAGAGAATTCGAGGAACTCATACCTTTTGAAATCAAGAATATGCTTTATCTTGTTGCTGGTCTAAAAGGAGTAAGTCTGGATGTTGGTTGGCTTCAACAGAGGTTGGAAGAGATTTTTGAAGCAAAAGAGCTGCTCAAGCACTCATCCACTTTTAAGGAAGCCAGGAAAAAAGGTCGTCAAGCCATTGAAGAGACCAAGAGAGATTTGGAAGGTTATGAAGCTGAGATGTTGAAGCTTCAAGTGATGGTTCGTTTGACAGCGGAAAGGATTTGTGCGACAAGGGAGAGACTGAATGAGCAGCTGATTGAGGAAACAAAACTCAATAACAGTCTCAGATGCAGTGGCTAAACTCAAACGCTTCCACAAAATCTCTCTACTCCATGGCCTGCTTTGAAAACTCATCTACTACGATCAGATTCGACAGCTTCTGTGCTTGTCCTGAAAATCCATCAATGGAGTTGTTTCTTTGGCAACTAACCATTTGGACAAACAAGATGTGCTATTGTATCTCGAGGCATATCAACAAATACGCTTTTTTTAGAAGTTTTAAGTACAATAATCTTTATTATATGCTATGTGATTAACAACAGTTTCCTTAACTGATTTTTATTTCCCTCCTTACTATTGTGAGACATCTCCCTTCTAGATCTATATGCTTCTTGCAAAAGTGATGTGGTACCTAGATGACAGGTTAAGAAACAGTTAATATAAATCTCTCAAAAGATTTCGTTTGCTTGATCTATTTACCGTATTCCATTTCATTTTGCAGCGTAAAAGCTGAGTTAGTGTAGCTTAAAAGAGTTGCTACTTGGCATCATGTAGCAGAAGATCAGTTTTTAAATCATATTTTTTTTAGGTTGAGGCAATTTCGCCTGAAGGGTGAGGTTTCTAGAGCACCAGGTTATAGAAGATAATGTCAACATCAGTCTGCACGATGTGGTCCAGTATTCATTTTGAACTGAAGATTTTTATGGAAAACACTATCCTTGAGATTGTTTATAGTCAGTATAAAAACATTCTGTGGATGCAATCTGTTGTCATGATAGTTAAACAAGCCATTACATTTAGCTAGTGATAAAAGAAAGATACAGAGGGAAAACTTTCAATGATGGATTCTGCTGCAAGTAAAACGCATCTCATTTGCCAAGAAGGGTAAGTTCTGAGTACCAGAAATCCACCAAAAGAAAACTGATGAGCGGTGGACCTATGTTTTCCGTAAATCTACACTTACCACAGAGGACTATGATATCCATCTTAAAATGTGTAATTCTCATATCTCATGTCACCAAAACAAATTGGTTGCTTCTCAGAAGATGCAGTTGAGAGAAAAATTCAATGTTGTTATCACAAATTCTGTTTTGAACTTCTTGTAGCAGGTGGAAGCAAAGTTTTTTCCGTTCTGGGCTGTATTGCCCTGTCATTTCTGAGAATGGGGCAGGATTCAGAGGAAAAACTTATTAATCTGAAACAGGGTGATCAACTTGGCTCCTCAAAAGGATTTCTTTTTTCTTTTATAAGCTCCAAAAATTTTACCAGACTATTCTACCTGAAATGTTATGCTATACTAGGATCCTGTTTAACAATAATAATCCTTGCCCCTTTGCTGCATACTTTTTGTTGACAGGTACAGTGCAGATGATAATTGTGTTGCTCATGGATAAACCAGGTTACACAGTACACTTTCAAGGGACTTCATGTAAAATAAGATTAAATCACTCATTTAAATTATTATAAGAATAAAAATACCAAAACTCACACAAACATATAGCTGTCAAGCTGGACAATAAAAACTTCTCTTTGAAAGAAAAGAAATGCAGGACAAGAGGAATAAAAACAGAAAAGCAGAGACACAACACACAGATTACTTTTATTGATTTCTAGTTATAAATTTCTCTTTAGTTGATCTTCCTGCAATTCTTTCTGATCTCACCCCTTGAGCCTGTCAATGGAGTGATATTTCCCATCTTAACCATGGACTTGGCGAATTGCTCAAAGAAAAGCTCCTGGTTCTCAGCATATTTCTTCACTAACTCCATTGATCCCTCGTTCTTTGTCAAGAGAACTTGGTCAGAGTTTAACAAGCCCTTGTAAGCCAGCAAGTTCTTGAAGTAACTGTTGTCGAATTTTGTCGGGCTGACAAAGTCCAAGAAGAATAGGTTCTGATCACCACCGGATCTTGGGCACCGTGCACGCAGTTGGGCAGCATATGATTTTTCAAGTGTGTAGTCAGGTTGTCCATTGCCTGATTGATTGTAGAGTCTCTGCCTGAAGCTTGTGCATCGTGAATTTCCAATTGTGTGACTCCCTGCATAAAATTGATACAGGTAAAGTGACTCAATTCTACTCTCGGGTCATAATATTGTTTTCCAGAGAATTACTTGAGAGAACAATCTTCTTGTTAAAAGCAAGGACCCTGTATCATGTTTGCAGAAATAAACAGGACAAATGAATTAAATTCAGTTGACTCACCAGAAAGCGCGACAAGATCAACAATGTTCAGTCCTTTTAGCTTGAACTTGGTGAGAATAGTTTGAAATGTGTTGTTTGGAGCAGGAATATCGTTGTTGGAGCCACTCAAGCTTGCACCTCTTGAGTCCCTTCTTCCTAATGGGACCTCCCAACTAGGTCCTCCAGTCTGCAAATATAATAGATGTTTAGCTTGGGAACTTTTAGGTAAAGAGTAAAGACTGATTTTTTAAGTACAAAATGTAACACTTGCAAGAACAGTAGAATCTCTAGCAGATATAGCTATAATATCAGCACAAGACACTGTCTGAGGGCATTTCTTCTCTAGTGCAGCCTTGATCTCGTCGAAAACTTCAAATCCTCGAGCTGAGTTCCGATTTGGGTTCGACCTTTTCTCAGTGACTATGCTTCCACTACTATCCAACAATACTGATGCATCACAACCCTGCAATATAAAGCACAACAGTGTGAAATATAGCAGACATGACATGAAGATTTTAGAAATTTATGGGTAATATAGAAAACCATGAGAAAATTTTGGGAAGTAGAAGCTCAAACCTTTACAAAACAGTCATGGAAATGTAGCCTAAGCAATGAAGCAGCCATACGAGCTTCTTTCGCAAAAGCTTTGGTTACTATGGACTTCACAATTTCTTGAGCTTCCGGGCATGAATGGTCATAGAATTGTGGGTATAAGTAGCCACCAGTTGTCTTGCCTGCAGAGAAGCAAAGGGGAGCAAAGGCAAGAAGAGAGAAAACTAGGAGAAAGCCAATAGACTGAGTCATTTTTTTCTTTTACTTTTTGCCTCACTTAACCAAGACTATATCAGAGAAAAAGTTTGAATCTTCGCTATGATGAGAGCTAACATAGGCTATGGGTATTTATGGAGGAGACTTTGTTGAATGATCTGGAGAGAAAGAAGATAAAATCGTAAAAGGAAGGAAGAGGGAAACAAAAAAGTTGGTAGCTAATCAGCTTTGCATCAATAGAAAGGAAAGAAAAATTGAAGGTTGGATTTGGTAGCAAATGCATGCTTTATAAGCTGTAGGCTGACTATTTCACCAATGTGTAGTTGTCAGCCAATAAACTTAGCATATTAAAGTGAATCAGAATTTCATCTTATTTTTATAATCGTTCCCCAACACTGGTGCATTATTTATTGTTTGATTCTGATATCTCATCCTGATCAATCAGTAACTTGAAACATTGAAACAATCTTTAATCATGCTCCTTAAATTATTTTTTTCTTTGCTTTTCTTTTCAGGTTTCGAAACTGTAATCAGGGACCAAAGCCTGTATACTCAACCTTAACTTAAACTCTCTAATTGCTTGTTTAGAGAATGTGTCTCATTTCTAAGCGAAGCAATTGATAAGATTTTGACTCATACAAAAGGAAACAACATTCCAATGACTAAGAGGGTGCGTCTTGTTAAACATTGCGAGTGTTTCGACACAAATTTTAATTCATGTCAGATGACTTAGATAAGACATGTCTCACCCTATTGCAACGGGAGAACTCGAAACCAAGCTCTTTTGACATGGTTGATTATTCTCTGTAAAATGGCTGGAGACAAGGCCTTAATTGTGACCTGTTAGTCAATAGGAGCCAGTAATTAATTAAGCAAAAGAATTAACCACGGCAGACACAAAGCCTGGTCAACCTGGTAATATAGTTGTTTGAAATTGTTAAAGAGTCTTGCATTGAAGACAAGCCTGGAGATAGAGAGGAGGCATAAAGTGGGAGCAGACTCACCTGCTCTCTTGACAAAACTGAAAGATCCAATTGTATTTGACTCTAAATTCCTACTAGGTATGATGGCTGTCAAGTGAGGTTCTATGAAAAAGCTATCAAAATGTTTTGTTAAAGATATTTAACTGAGAGTTATCTCACGTTAAAAAAAAATAAAAAATAAAAGTGAATTATATATATGATATTAGAGTTTGGTTCGAGTTTGTCATAATGTGTCATTCATACGATGCTGCTCGTGGTTAAGTTTGTAAATAAGAAGTGTTTGTGTTTGTGTGCCCACAATTTCTTAGAAGACCTTTATGTGTGTCTTGTGATGCAGTCTATCCCGTAAAGACTCTCATAGTTTGTCTTTTCTCATGGTTGAGTTTGATTTGGTTTCTATTGTTGATCCTGTGACCATTGGTTTTATTTAATGAGAAGTTTGGTATATAACTCACACATGAAGGAAAGATTTGTTAGCATATTCATGTGAGTTATCCCACATAAAAAAAAATGTTATAGTAGGTTATATACATGGTTTGGGTCCAAAACTCGTGAACTTAAGCTTTTAAACCATATTAGTACATATCATACCAACCCAAACTCATGTATATATGTCGGACTCATTTGTTTTTTGTAATTTTTCATTTAATTTAAAAAATGAAGAGTCTATATAACTGAAGGTATGTCGGACTCATTTATTTTTTCCAATTTTTCATTTAATTTAAAAAGTGAAGAATCTATATAACTGAAGGTAAAACAACAAATCATTTTATAAACTTTCTCAATCACACCAACTGTTGACCCCATTGTGAATAACATAATTGCACCTTTAGGTATTTTATGGTAAGTTTTTTTGCTTTTTAATTTTCCTTTTTTGTAAAATCATTTCATAAACTCTCTCAAACGTAAATCACACCAACTATTGATCCATTGTGGATAACATAGTTGCACCTTTATGTATTTTATTGTAAGTGTTTTTGCTTTTTAATTTTCTTTTTCATATTGCTGATCTATATATTTGACTGATTTCTTACAAAAAGAAGAGTTAGTTTCACAAAAGTTCATACACGTTCTTCATGATTTAAAACTTGACTTGGTAATGAAGGTTAGATTGTGTGTAAACAGATGACTAACAGTAGATGCTTCTGTTATACTTTTCGGGCATGGAGAAAACTAATATAAAAGCAGGGTATGAGAATATTAGGTGAATCTCACCCATCCAATTACACGATAAAGATACTAGTAGGGTTGGAGGACTACTGCTTTAGGTTCCAATTCTTCAATTCTAAGCGAGCTTTATTAGCCTCATCAGGAGACAATATACATATAATATCCTCAGCTTTTTGACTGCTTGTTTCAACTTCTGTCCCACAAATAGTATAAAAACAATTGCATGATATGATCTGATTAAACAAGCAACCTTTAAAACGAAAATAGAAATAAAAATAAATTTTGCTCTGATCATACACGCGGCAATTCGAGTAACCTGTTGAAGATTGGCATCAGATGGCACTGCAGCTCCATGCAAAGTGGCATCACTGTTATTTTTTTTATTTTAGATAAAGTAATAGTCCGTAAATAAAAATCGAGAAGTGGAGAACACCCATGGCATACTTTTATTGAACCATATTTATTCCCCAATCAATCAATCAATTAAAAAAAAATTAGTTGGACTTGAATCATATTGTTGCGAACAGCTAATAGCATACCAATACATTTCCCTGAATATTTTTTATTACAAGGAACAAAACGACAAAGAGAAAACATACTGTATGAGTTCAGAAAACGTTATTGATGCTAGATCACAATTCAGAAACTATGTGAGAAACATACTGTATGACTTTATTTTACATTGGGAAACAGGTTGCAATGTTGCATAACCTAATAATCAGCCATATATGTGAGAAAGTTTTCGAAAGAATGGTTTACTCACCGTGCTGCTGTGTAGCCATATCTGTGAGTTGATACACGCAAACTTGCAGCACAGAAAATTGAGTGATTTTTTTAGAGTAGCAAGGTAAGCAAAATTAAATCGAACCATATTTTCTTTCATCTGGTCTCGATGTTCCTTGAGCGGAAACAGAGGGGCGTCCCCAAGAGGCTTCGCTGGCAAACGCACTGCTAAGGTCCTCTGGTCGAGAATAGCTTTGCCCTACTCCACTCACCTATTATCACAAACCAAATTCAATTGTAAGAAAGTCTGCTCATGGGTGGCATGATATATTCAACTGGACATGGATTAAGCTCCCATTACCATTTTCAACAGAAACATGAGAGAGAGGCTAAATAGTGCTCAATAATTTCAATCACACTAAACAATCCAAAAACGGTTGTGGGAGAGGGGGTAAGATATAAACTGTATCCTAGCAAATAAATATGACAATGTCATCAGTCATCACAGAACCCAAATGTTGTTTCTAATTTTTGAAAATAACAATGAAATGAAGGGTGCCTTTCTCATTCCATCATCATGATATTCAACAGAAATCATCAGGAGAACATATAGATTACTTATTTCCTTCGATGCAGAACCAAAATATCACTGCTATAGAGGGAGAACAACATGGAGACCATTCTTCAAATATCACAATTATAATATTCAACAGGGTTCATTGTGAGAAGACCAGAAGAATTGTCTATCAGGGCTACAACAGAGCTTCCTCAGGCAGCTATTACTTCTGTCCATGAAAAAATCCACCCTAATAACATTGAACTTTGGGCAGATTAACATGTCTCCACAGACCTTAACCTCTAATGTGCAACTAATATCAACTTAGCCAATCATTTGTTATTAAGTTCAACATTTCCAGTAACATAATTTGGTATAGAAGTTCAGTGAACTTACAGCTTCCAAGCAAGCAGAAAGAATTGTCATGCCCGGCAATGCATCAATCCCATGCTGCACTCGACCAAATATAGATGATCATCGATATATATATTTATGAACTATAGCAAGTGTGTGTGCGCGCACACAAGTGAGTGAGAGAGAGAGAGTTTGTGTGTGTGTGAAAGAGAGAGAGATTAATAAACAGATTATCTAAGTGGCCTACCAGACGCTCCACCCTCGTCTTGTAAACAAACCCTCCACAACAGAACAGTGTCGATGAAACAATGAATCTGCTCCATGCCAATTAGTTAAAAGTATCAAAATTCTGAGAAACAAAACAAATACACATTTGCTCAAGTATGAAAAGTCATCAGAGCGCTGGTAAAGGGTTGGGTCGGGTGGGGTTAGGTCTTTGGTTAACCACTCTAAAATTAAGAACAAATAAATGAAGTTCTACTTTGAGTGTGTCTGTTTTGTATGTGTGTGTGCGCCTCGAGCAAAGAAGCGGAGTTTGATTTTGAGTGACTGTGCATGCATGTGTATGTCTAAATGTGTTTGGTCGGGTAGTGGGACACAGAGGCCAGAATTTGCTCCATTAAGTAAAGTTCAGACCACAAGCTGCATAGCCCAAACTAGGCGAAGAAATAATGTATATTATGTCTAAAACATACATTGGACAATCTTTAAGTTGGCCAACACAGCAACACCTATAGTTATAAGCTACATACAAAGTAGACCATGCTACATATGATGTATGTTTGTTTCTTTAAACATGTTCTTAATACTAATTTGGGGTTGGGGGACTTGCCGTACATGCAAGATAAAACACCAAATACAGCCCATCCCCTTGTAGAGTCTCCTCTTTGATCCTGCCTATATTCTGCAAAATTAGAACGACCCAGGCTAGAGTTTCAATTAAATGGACTAGAAATTGTAACTGAAGTAGATGACAGCATGAGTCTTTATAGCTTATAAGGGCAATAGTATTAGCATCAAACTTTACAATTTTATGCCTCGCATCTTCATTTTCTTTTTGGCTTTCTTGAAAATAGAAAGGAATTAATTTATAAAATATGTGACATCATGTGATCATCGAGAGGCCCGTGTGATTATATATCAACTTGCAAGCTAATAACATACAGAAACATGATTACCCAAAGCTACAAGTTCATTCAAGATAGCCTGTTCTAACAAATTTTATTATTACACAGGATTCAAACCTGCAAGTAGAAAGAGAGAGAGAACAGTTTGGTCAGCGAAAGCAATATGAGCTCACCACACATTTTGGTAAGAATAAACTGGATGGGCTCATAACCCTCAATTGGGATCGTGATATTGACTTCATATGGAGTATCAGGGGCCTTCTCACCTGGAAAATATTACAAATTGAGGGTAAGAAGAATTTAAATAAAACAATTAGAGTAAATTACAGTGCACTACGATGTAGTACAGAAAATTCCAACACAACACTGTGAGCCAAGATCCAACACCTAATGCATTTCCTCCACTTTCCGGTAGTCAAAGCTCAAGTCATAATTTCATATTCCTATTATACCCTTCCTAGTCATTTATTTTTAAAAAAAAAATAATAACTCATACTTAAAGATGACTACATGTGTCCGTTATGTCCCGTTCTAAATGTTTTACAAATAGCAATCGAATGTCCCATCTTCATCATTTTAAAAAAGTCCTTGGGGGATGTGTTCTTCAATAAAAGAGAGGGTTATGCTCACCTCAGATTCAAAAATTTTAATGACAATAGCCTGAAAAACTAATATACACATTCCATCAAACATATGATATTCATCTATCAACTCACCAGTAAAATGATTTGATATCATGTAGGTCCGTAGCTTTAAATGAAAAATAAACCAACAATAATCGAAAATCCTTCTTGTTGTAAGAAGTTAGACTATTACAGTTGATTGACTAGAATGCTACTTTAATATTGCTTCTACCCTCCCACTTTTATTGAAGAACACAACCACAGTGGCCTGTTTTCTTTAAAATAACAGAGCCATTTGGTTTTTGAGCTGTAAAACATTTAGAACGGGACACCAATGAGAACCGTACACACAGTCATCTTTAAGTATGGGTTTTAATTTTTTTTTTAAATAAATAACTAGAAAGGGTATAATATGATTATGAAATTATGACATGAGCTTTGACTACCGGAAAGTGGAGGAAATATGTTAGATGTTGGATCTTGGCATTGCATGGCCTGCAGTTTTTGTTGGAAAATTAGATGATGCTGAGTGTAATTTCTCTATACTACATGGTAGCACACTGTAATTTACTCAAAAAATTACATCAGTATCACTGCAACAAGTGACAATCATACATCTCCAATCCACAATTAACAATGTAGGTGACAAAGTTGTAGGAGGGCTTCCAGTTGAACCGGAGCCTGATAACCTAACCTTGAGGCCGTTTTCCGGGAAAACCTGAGAAGGCACTCAATACAAACATAGATCAGTCAAGCAAATACATTCAACAATACAATATTTCCAACTCATTGGACAGGACTGACATGACTTGGAGTACCTTGACCATAGGTTTCCGTACCAAAGTAGAAAGAGAAGCAATTGCCGTCATATAAAGGGCTACATGAGCCTGTTCAGTGCTGAAGCTGCCAAAAAGAACATTTTATGCCTATTAATAAGAATCCGGGAAACAAATTTTGGCTGATGAATCAAACAAATCAGTATCACTCGTATCATATATTAAAAATACATAAGAAGACAATAACATAGATCCTGTACCTAAAATCATGGTGACGCTTTTCAAAACCCAATTGAGTCATACCATTGTAAACCTACAAGTTAATAAACGGAAACCTTTTCAATTGAGTATTTTCCTTTTGTTTTAAAAATTATGCATAACAGAACCCTGAAAACACGATTTCTTACGATTTCCCATGATCGTGGATGAAAACCAACAGTGAAGCCCTCAAATATCCGTGGGCCTGCTTGCTCACATGGAATGGCTAGCTCGACAAGAACTCTGAAACAGTTAGAAATAGAAAAAAAATTAGAGAAGTAGCAAATCCAGATTCACACAAATACTTACATAGATGAAAAACAATCCAACCATCAACTCAGCAATAGAATAATATACATTGAAGAAATTTTGCAACTTTCTTTTTCCATTATTCCCTCGCATTTGCTTCCCCTTGAAGCAAGAGCTTCTCATCAATGTACATTATATGTAAGATCTAATGCCTAGAATTACAAGTTCTTTCTGCTACTCAGAGGGTCAAAAACTGAACGTATGAATACTCGTAAAGGAAAAGCCTGCAGAGAGTTTGACACCTTTCATCTGAAAGCTTCAATTAGCTTAGCGAATAATAAAGCGTATTAATCTTTCCAAATAGAAACAACATTCACCAATCACCTGATAATATTGAAAGGATCGAAGTGCATCAGTGGAACTTCAAAGATTTTTACCAAAAAGATGGAAATCAATTGAAAAAACAAAAAGGTCTTGGCCGTGCAGGCGCCTATTACATGATTAAATTTCCACCTTCAAAGGCTCTGATACAAATGGTTAATATTCAGTACATAACACATTACGTAACAAGGTGACATACTTCAGTCTTACACACGTGAACTTAAAAATAGCATATGAACCACATTCCCCTTTTCTATACCCCGTAATAAAACTTCAACATCATTACGCTTTAACCATGTCAAGATTTCAATACATACCTCACTGTTCTGAGCAAAATATCATTGAGAAAATCCTTCAACTTCGATAGATGACAGACTTGGCATCTGTCTTCCTATCTTCAACTTTATTAGTTTATTTTAATTTATTCAATCATTAATTTACTTATTGTAAGAAAGGACACATATAAACTTTATTAATCAACAGGTAGCAAACAAAAACAATGCCTCTTCTCTGGCTAGTTATAATGATTTTATAATGCCTATGAAATACGGTACAGAGCACATTCTCTGCACCTAGCTCACACAATGTTCAATATAAGAGGCCCTCCATGTTATAAACGCATGCATCAGCAAGTTAGTTCCAAATTTATAGCACAGGTTTCATTTAAATAGCAGTCCCTGAACCATAAAATAACAAACAACTCAACATGGAGGTACCACATAACCTGCAAGATGACTGGTAAGTAACTTTGCAAATGCATCCAAGTCCACCTGAAATAAGATAAAGGGAAATAAATTACTCTTAATGAACTAAGAAAAGATTTCAGAGTTACAAAGAGACAAAAATCAAAGGTAAAAAGACAGTTTAAAAAAGTATGAAAGGCACAGAAAGGTTTTCAACAGAGAACTCAACAAAAAAAAGTGATGCACCCCAAATTAGATAAATCAAAACTAGCCCTGCCTTGATCTTCTTGTTTCACGTAACTACCTTGAACCCTAATTACATGTGTGGAGTTCTGTCGCTTAACAGAGCAAGTCCTATTTCTCGTCAACCAGATAGTGATTGTCACCTCAGAGCTTAAGTTACCTTCTAAAAGGTTAGTGCTAAAGCATTTTGTAATTTGATGCATTTATCAGCATGAGGGCAAGGGAAAATGCGTAAGGTTAGTTAGGGCATCCAGTGATCCATGCCAGGCTTAACATGACTAGGTAAGGGACTGAGCTGATAAGAATGTCAGCCATTGCACAAATCCACAAAATTTCCACATATCCAAAAATGAATCATATTATTTGTAGCGCATGAAGCAAATTAAAACTCAAAAATGAAGAGCACACAAACCTTTACACTGTCCATTTAAACAACTTCCACATATAATTTTTACCTGAAATTTTGTATAAAAAAAAGGTTCATTAAATTTATATATCAATAATTTGAGGGAAATTAAATGCAGAAATTCATAAAATGAACAATTGCTAACTTCAAATAACATTAATGTTAAATAATTCCAACAATTTCCAACAACAAAAATGCTTGAAAACACAACCAACCTGAGCTGTGCGTCCCATTTTGTCATAACTTTGCTCACAGTTTATCAGGTCACCATGGTAAAACCCCTAGACATAAAGTGAAAGTAAAATATATAAAGTTTTACAAATCTGAGAATCTGCAATAACAAGAAAACAATAGGTTTACAGAGGATAGAGCATGAACTTTCAAAACAAGCTTTACATATTCTAGAAATCTCAGACATCTGTTGCATTAAGTAGGAAAACCAAACTCTTTTAGTTACGGACAGAAGGTATGAAGTCATAGTTGTGGAAGAAAAGACAGAAAGAAAGAAAAGAGGGAGAGGTTGGATCTACAGGGAGATTTATCTTCAGATACAATTTGGAAGCAGTAATTGCCCATTCCACAAGTAATTTCTTTCTTTAACAATGGGATGTTTGGCTCTCCAGCTAACTTATAAGATTCTGGTCTTTTGCTGCTCTCTTGGAGTAGGGATCAAGTTGATATGATGTTAGCCCTCACCAAGCAGAGGGAAACTTCACTGAAGACTTTCTTTCTTGTTTGGATTTTTTATTAAAAATACAAAACTAGCCAAAATTCCTCTGTTTTGCATATTCATTCTGTTTTTTGAGTTTTTTCATTTCAAAGTATTCAACACAGTTCTGATATCTATTTTCATCTTAATGGAATCACACTGCACAGGAAATGCCACCTATTTCATTTATGGTTGCCAAATTCATAAAAAATTCTTAGAGGAAGCTTACTTGAACAAAGTCAACATGCCCTGAACCAGAAACAAAATAGTTGAACTTATCAAATCTTCCAAAATCTATATATCCCTGCATAAAATTGTAATGTGACAAAACATAAAATAATTTGTATCACCCAAGAGAATAAATATGCTGTACATATTGAAAAATACTAGTGCTTAGAAGTGCATGTTTCTTCAAAGTTGCCAAAATGTTTGTGATCTACATGAAATTTCTTCAAATCTTGATCATTTCTGATTAATAAATATAAGAAAAGGATGCAATATGTTATCCTACAATCACAGCAAGCATTATGCAGATAGTGACCAATGTGTTGCAATGCTCAAATTTATGCATTTTTTTCCATTTTAAGCACAAAGAAATGCCATGTATCAAACATTAATACATATTTTAAGCCTTCTTGTCACGTAAAGCTTTCAACATGCATCACCCATGTCAAAGAGAAGATGGGAATAAAACAGCCAAACACTTCCATATCTATTTTGACTATTCAATTATTTTAAGTCTGTAAGTGGCCTGCAGGAGTAAAGTGTCAGTCTTTTAACTTTTATTTACTAAAGTATGCTTCTGAGCTACATCTCTCTTATTTATGTGGTGAAAGAAAAGATAAGGAGCATATAAGCCATTTCTGCAAGGTTTCTAATGATTCCATAATAAATTACTTTTTCTTTTTTTTTTTTTTGGGGGGGGGGGGGGGGGGGGGGGGGAACCAGAGAAGGAAGAGAAGTGCAGAAAACTACAACACAAAAACTTGACCGTGTCAGTTGCTCGAGCCATTAATTTATGCCCAAAGTAAATAGAATGTTAGAAATGTTAAGTATCTGTCTCAAATAACATAATGATATGAACTACCATTTGTGATCTAGTCTCAACATCTTTGCAAAATCTAACCACCAAATCTGTTTCCTGCATCAAGAGAAACTTATGAATTATCACATAAATGCACTCTACACTAAGCTCACTGAACATCTGAAAATTTTGACATCATTAAAGTTCAATGAGGACATTACCTCCCCATCATTCTCAAAAGGATGTCCAATCCAGCTGCTCTGATTAACAACTTAAGAGAAAACAGTTTCATGAAATGCTAAAGCAATTTTCAATTTAACCATGCATAGTAGTAAGAAAGTACCCACTTTGTCTAAACCAGAACATTAACATCAAGGAGGGAATTGAAACTGCAATTGGAATCACATGTGAGGACGGCTGACCGTTCAACAAGTCATGTTATTATGTCTACCTGAAAATTAATCTTATACATCTTTGAATAATTAAAAACATAATTCTTATAGGATACAAAATCAACAAGGCGACTAGAATTATCAAGAGCGTAGCAATTGGTACTCGGTACCACTACTGAGGCAGCCCCACGTGCCTTTAAAAAAACAACTGAAATAAAATGGTTAACATATATTAGACAGTCTCTCCCAAAACAAAATCAAGATTATCTCGCCAACTTAACCAAATAACCTATGAAATGAATCTCAACACTGAATAAAATGAGGACCTTACCAGTGACTATAACAAGTATGTAATTTAAATAATGAACTTTTAAAGGGCACAGCACACTCTGCATAGCTGCAACTACACAATCATGTCTGTCAATTAAGTAAAATTAGCTTGAATTGTTACAATACTAAGTGAAATAATTTATAAACAAAAATGAACCAGTAAGTTCAATGTAATGGACGTACAGGTAGATCCTTAGTAAAGCACTAAGCACAAGTTATAGTGAATTGCAAGAAGAAGAAGACACCATATTGCTTCCTTATAATTATCTGGAAAAAAAATCAGAATCAAACTACAACATCAAGACCGCATTAAAACAATAAAAAAAAAACACTTTTCCCTTTAATTATATGGAAACTACGAGAAAGCACTGTTACGTTTGATACTCAAAGAGCTGAATCCGATTAAAACGAAAAATAAAGTGTATTGTAAAACCTAAAAAAACTCGAGCATTATAGTCAACATAGATTATAATCTAAGCTTTGAATATGCTGATTTTGTCTAGGTTTGGCTTAATTTCCATAATCGGAAAAAAGTTTCTGGAAAAATAAAATACTGTTTGACAGTGATAATAATAATAAGGGAAATACCTGAACCTGGACGTGAATATTGCCGGCACCGAGGGGAGGAACGAAAAGGAAATACTGGGAGATGTGAGGAGTTTCCACGAAATTTTTAGTTACTATAAAACTACTGCTTGTCGTTTTGATTTAAATAAAAAAAAAATAAGAAAACGATGTTAACTTCACAAAAATCAAAAGGGTGGGCTATTGCCGGAGCTAAGTTTGTTAATTTCAGAGTATTTTTCTTAATTGGCAAAATTAGTAAATTACCCTGATTACACAAACTTCTTTCTCTCTTTTCTCTCAGGATGTCTTTCTATTCGTTTCTGCAACTCAATTGAAACGACTTGCAAGAGATTCTCATGCCTCCTTTTGTAAGTTTTCTTTCTTATTTGTTATCTCATTTGCAAGAATTTATAAATATTTTCAATTTATTAAAGATATTGATCATGTTAGTTCTTTTGGTATCAGAGCTATGTTTTCGTTTTCTGCTTATATTTTTCATAATTCATGTTTGATCTTTTAGATTTCTGTTTGTATAACTCTGGTCTCTAGGTGTGTGTCTCTGTTGTGTTGGTAAGCCGTAAAAATTTGTTTGTAAACCTATTGGTCTAGGTATGACGTAGGGTGTTTCCAGTGGTGTTTCCATAACAGAACTGTAGCAGTTACTGTAGCTATAGTTATCTTTCTCTAATCTTTGAGGACAAACATTTTGTATGTCAAATTTATTTGGAAGACGAAGACAGTGTGATGATCCATCCTTGTCAGACTTTCATCATACATATTAAAGTATCAATAGTTCAATGAATAGTTAAAAAGTCAATATTACTAAGATAGAACAAGATCTGTTCAATTGGCATATTCCAAAACAAAATATATCAAATAGGAACATTTGATTACAAATCAAATTATTCCATCAAAACAATTGAACAAACATATTCAATTAAGAAAGAAAATGAAAGCATTAAATTATTTTCATTAGCATCCATTCAAAAACACAAATAAAAAGGTTTTAATAATTTGTATCTAGGATTAGTGCAAATAGCCATTAAACCATTGTATCAATTGGGGATCGATACACCTGTCATGATGATGCTAAAAGATACTAGGCATCTAAATTTTTCAAATTCATCATTATCATTAATAGAATCAAATTTAGCCAATGGCCCTATATATTTCATATTTCAACTGTTACCAAACTTTTATGTTGATTTATACGACCCTTATCTCCTTGACACCTTAACCTTAGATATTCAACTAAAGGGTTTAGATGTCAAAACTGGTGTAAGAAATATAACCTTGATATACAGGGTATATTACAAGGTTATGATAACAAAGATCAACTCTAAGGCTTTGCTTCAAACCAAGCCAGGAGAAACTCTCCTGCTTGAAGCAAATACCTTTCATGCAAATACAATAACTCCCAAGTTATTGAAATGGAATTAGATCACAATTCCATATTGCTGGAAATTTGAAGAGATCTGTCCACCAAGAAACATTACTAATACTAACGTTTCACAAATTGAAGAAAATAGATTCGGAAATGTTATTATAAGGTTTGGATCAATTAGAAACCTAAAACAAACTCTCATTCTATTCTTTCTAGAACATAAAGTTCTAGAAGATTAATACAATATGATGATCCCCTAATCATTCCTAGAAGAAACAGTGATGCTTCTTCTAGCATTACCAAACCCTTAGACTTACTAGGAGTAAACTTTACCCCTATAATTCCTAGGGCATATCATAGGCATGAAGTTGATCAAGCTTCATTCAAAACTGTTGATGATCAATCTCAAATCCTAGGTTCTGAAAGAGAAAGAGACTCATCTCCTGCTCTGACAGATATGAGAGATTATGAACTCAACGTAATCATGAGTTCAAACTTTGAGATTGACAAAGCAAAACTCAAAACTGATTTCCTTTCTGAAAAGAATAAAGAAAATCAAATTGGTTTTTCTCCAGCTTTTCAAAAGAAACAAGAACTCAAATTAGAAAAGAATGGTATACATACATGACAGAAATTCAAAGTAATATGTATTTCTTTGATTTCTTTGAAATGTATATATTCAATAATAAGATTTGTAACCCTTTTTCTATAAATCACTCTGATTTGGAAAAAAAAAATAGATGCCATCCAACAATTAGAACAATTTTGGACGACAACCAATAATCAAACATCTCTATCAGTACATCCTCCGTTGCAAGAGATCATCGTAAATATTCCACGTTTACAAACAGAGATCATTGCACCTCCTTTCAAACAAGGAAGTGGCACTAATGATAAGCATATCAAATTCAAAGATATTAAAATATTTATTCACAAAATAACTATACCAACCAAAATTTGCATACCTTTTCTACCTAAGTAAACTCCATTTCCCATACGATCAATAATATTGATCAGAAACTTTTAGTTTCTGCATCAATTCTAAAACCCCCCGAGAGGGATTTACTCATTCAAAAACTTCATCCCTTTCAAACAATACCTCACTTGTCAAAACCAATTTTTACTTTAACCAACATTGATAGGAAATATTTGATAAAATTTGGAAATGATAATGAAGACCTATTACAACAAATAAATGATAGACTAAGAGGCTTATCAACCAACAAGGAATTTGGAAGCTCTTCTAATAATATTAATGTTATCGAGCAAGATGTCATTAATGAAATTGAAGAAGCTTTAGAAGGAACCAAAACTCAACAAACTGAAATCAATAAAATCTATAGGAAAAATCCTACTAAGAATGCACCTCTACCAAGAACTAGGAATTATTATCCTAGGCCGACACCTCCTGATCTTTAATTTGAAGATAGAGCAGAAAGCACCCAAGTAAAATATGACAATAGTTCCATCAATGAATGGAATCTTGATGGTCAAAATGAGAAACAAATCTTGAATATACTTCAAGAGATGACCATGGCAGCTACCGCATACAAAACCAAAACTGAAAATACTGATAAAAAGATTGTTGCCTTCTTAATAACTGGTTTTACTGGTTCCTTAAAAGGATTGTGGGATAATTATTTATCAGATCAAGATCGTTTCAATATAATTGAAGCTCAAGTTCAAATTCAAGAAATTAGAATTGACTCACAAACTAATCAACAAGTACCAATTAATGTATTGAAATAAAATGCAGTTGAAGCTCTCATGTTCTCTAACACAAAGCATTTTGTTGGAGATCCTGAAAGTTTCAAGAAAGAGTTTCAGAAGATCTTTCAAACCTAACTTATCCAACAATGAAAGACTTTCGATGGTATAAGGATGTTTTCCTTGCCAAAGTCTTCACAATAAAAGATTGCAATAACTCCTATTGGAAGGAGAAATTCATTTCAGGTTTACCAAAGCTATTTGCCGCAAAGGTCAAATGAAGAATCCAAGATCAATATTCTGGTTCTGTACCTTATCGTTATTTCACATATGGTGATATAATTAATTATATCAAGAATGAGGGTTTGGCAATCTTCGCTGACCTGAAACTTAAATAAAAAATGAAATCTGAATTACATTAAAGTATAAAGGAATTAGGGTCATTCTGTAGCCAGTATGGCTATGAAACCCTAAGTGCTCTATCTATTGTCAACAAGAAAAAAAGAAAGTTTTTCAAAAAAACAAAAATATAAAAAATACAATAAAACATCTTTCATATCAAAACCCCAAACCAAGAGAAAACCTTTCAAAAAAATAAACCAAACTCAAACTTCATCAAAGGCTTGTTTCAAGTGTGGAAGACTTGGATACTGGGCTAAGAACTGCAAAGTACAACAAAATATCAATGAGTTAGACATAGAAAAGTCTATGAAAAAAAAACTAACCAAATTGATGATAAATGATTCTCAATCAGAACATGGAGATTCAAGCTTTGACAATGAAGAACTTATTTATACAATTCAAGAAGAAACAGACTCATATCAATCTGAAGAATCATAATGTAATTGTGAAGATGGTCTCTGCTTATGCAAATCTATCAATATGATTAATTCCCAAAAGGAATTTCTCTTAGATATAATTGACAAGATTGATGATCTTATTATCAAAAAGGATTATCTAATTAAATTATGAGATCTTATTTCTAAAGAAAATAAGATGAGGACATCTGAACCTTATAACATCAATAAGATCTTTGAAAATCGTTTTCAAAAACCCAAGATAGCCACAACTCAAGATCTCCAAATGGAGATAAATATTATGAAAGATCAAATCAAGGAAATCCAAAAGGACAATTGATTTGAAAGCAAAAATGATCAATATAGAAATCGAAAACTTTCAAGGATCAATTTCTTCTCAGATAAAAACTCAAATCAATAATAATGAGATTGCAGAAACTTCAAGTCCTAATCTTATTAACATCAATGATGAAACTAGGAATAGTTTTGTCAATTCAATATAAAAAAAATGCACTCTCAAAAGTGATACATTAGAGTCTTTGTTGTAATTAACAAAGACTACCACCTTGATATAACAACTTCGGTTGACTCATGAGCTAATCAAAATTGTATCAAAGAAAGACTTGTACCCACAAAATATTATGAAAAAACCACTGAAAGGTTAAGCACTGCTAGTGGTTCAAAACTCAATGTTGAGTGTAAAATCACTAACTCCTACCTCTGCAATCAAGGGTATTGCCTTAAGGCACACTTTATCCTTGTCAAGAATATCTATTAAAATATCATTTTAGGAACTCCCTTCCTAATCAAAATCTACTCTTTTACTGTTAGTCATTTAGGGATAGAACCCAACGTTTTAGGACAAAAGTTATTCTTTCAGTTTCTACAACTAGTAGATATTAGGGAATTAAATCTATTACAAGCTAATAGCTTATATAAACAGATAAACCTGATACAAAACAAACAAGCTCATATTAATTTTCTTAAGGAAAAAATTAATTATAAAAAATAGAACAACAAGTCAAACAACCTTAAATCCAAAAACAAATTAAAGAACTCGAAGAGTTATTCAAAAAAGAAATATGTGTTGATCTTTCCAATGCTTTTTGGGAAAGAAAAAAGGCATATTGTTTCTTTACCTTATGAACCAGATTTTGATGGTTTTGATGAAAAGAATATACCATCAAAATCTAGGGCAGTTCGAATGAATCAAGAACTACTAAAATACTGTCAAAAAGAAATCAAAGGCTTATTTGGTAAGAAGCTAATAAGACCAAGTAAGTCTCCTTAGAGTTGTTCCTCCTTTTATGTTTAGAAACAAGCTGAACTCGAAAGAGGAGCTCCAAGACTTGTCATTAACTACAAACCTCTTAATAAGGTCTTACAATGGATTAGGTACACAATACCTAACAAAAGAGACCTCTTCAATAGATTACATGAAGCTACAATATTCTCAAAGTTCGATTTAAAATCTTGATTTTGGCAAATTCCGATTAGAGAACAAGACAAATACAAGCCAACCTTTAATGTTCCTTTTGGCCATTATGAATTGAACATAGTGCCATTTGGACTAAAAAATGCACCTTTTAAATTTCATAATATCATGAACGATATTTTTAATGATTATTCTAAATTTAGCATTGTGTATATTGATGATATATTGATTTTTTTTTCAAAATCAATAGATCAACACTTTAAACACTTAAAAGTCTTATTTCAAGTTATCAAAACTAATGGATTAGTTTTATCCTTATCAAAGATGAAATTATTCCAAACAAAAATTAGATTTTTAGGACACAGTATTTATCAAAGAACTATCAAACCTATTGATAGATCCATAGGATTTGCCAACAAATTCCCTTATGAAATCAAAGACAAAACCCAATTGCAAAGATTCCTAAGATGTTTAAACTATATCTCAAAGTTCTTTCCACATCTTAGACAATTGTGTGAACCTTTATATAAAAGATTACGCAAGAATCATGTTCCTTGGAAACAAGAACATTCCAATATTGTCAAATTACTCAAATATAGAGTTAAAAGTCTTCCTTGTTTAGGAATTCTTAATCCTATTGCGAAAATCATTGTAGAAACCAATGCCTCTGATGTCGGTTATGGTGGTATTCTTAAACAGCTCCTTCCAGATAAGTCTAGTGAACAAATTGTTTGTTTCCATTCTGGTATCTGGTTAGGACCTCAAAAGAATTATTCAATAATCAAAAAAAAGATTTTATCAATTGTTTTGTGTATCTAGGAATTTCAAGAAGATTTATACAACAAAACCTTTTTTGTTAAGAATTGATTGCAAATATGCAAAAGAAGTTTTACAAAAAGACGTTCAAAACTTAGTTTCAAAACAAATTTTTGCCAGATGGAAAGCAATAATAAGTGTTTTCGATTTTGATATAGAATTCATCGAAGGAGAAAATAATTCTCTGTTTGATTTCCTTACTTAGTAATTTTTACAGAGCCAAACCTTGAGTGATTAGGAGAATTTTATACATAAGATTGAAGACGAATTCGAGGCCTCTCAACATGCCCAATACTAGTGATTTCAGTCCCTCTAAAAAAGGAAAAAAAAATTCACAACACCCAAAAAGCCCAATCACGATCAAGCAAGCCACAAAGCCTAGTTGATTATGTAACATATTCAGCTAAGCCCCAAAACCCTATACAACCCAATACACCTTAAAAAAACCCCAACAACAATATTACCCAATAGATTTATTCCTCTTGAGGAATTTTTAAACTTATAACCTCAATCATATGCCCAAACAGTATCATCTTCCCAAGATTTCAATCTTGCCTATTATATTCAAAAAACATATTAGGAGTGCATTAAATGTACCAGCTTCCCAAAACTAACAAATGATTTTGATGTTATTCAAAATTATATTACTAACAATATTTTCCCTGTAGGTTTTAATTTTATTCTTGAGGATATTAAAAAAACCCATAAATTCTATGAACTCATTTTGAGTGATACCCTTTTAGTAGAAATCAGCCATACAAGAAATCCTATTGATCCCAATTTCATTACCTTTTTAAAATGCAAGATTTTAAAAATCATTTTTCCTGATAAGATCAAGGATCATTATCAGCCAAGACCTTTCTCAATACCTTTTATACCTCCAACATACAATTACGATGACTACTAATTAGCCTAGTACAATTTGTTTTTCATAAGAGCCAAATCCCATTCCCGATTCATCTTTTTCGATAAAAAATGTCCCAAAAATTTCCTATTTGGTTCTTTGATTGGTGGACTTTTTTTGGTAATGATCAAACCATTCTTCACCCACAATTTAAAGAATCATTAGCATATTTCAAAACAAACACCACAACAGAGAAAATATATTATCATGAAATCTTTACTACTTTTTCAATACCATGGATACTCTTCTACGATTATGTTATATCAGAAATGTCATATTCAATCATGGCCCTAAAAAAGTCTTTCAAAATCAAATGGTGGCTAAGTATGATTGTTCCATGGCCAACCTTCAGGTTGTGAAACAATGGTTCTTTGACCATCCATAATTTTCAAAAATTCAACAAAAGATTGCTATCCAGAGTTCTTCAAGTCGACAAGTTCTTTCAAAGAAAGAGAAAAAGAAAAAATTACTTGAATAATTATCACAATTATCTTATGACAGTGATAATGATAGCACGCAAACTCCTGATGATCTGTATGATTTTGATAAAGCAGCCAGCCCATCAAACCCATTATTTCAAGATTCTCAAGATCCATATGATGCTTTTGATCTATCATAATTATGATTGGTCAAACATCATTTTCAAAACAGTTCAAAGTCATAAAGCAGAAGACAGATGGCTTCCACTTTCGGTGAATTTTCAACAAAGTTTTGATGCCCCGACAACGCATCTCTACTTTTCAAGAAACATAAAAAAGCAAATAGTAAGATGCTCGACAGAGCATCCTATTTTTCAAGATTGTCAAGATTTCAACAGTGTAAAGCAGGATTTACATCTGTAAAGTAATATTTTAGATCTCGGGTTCCAAACTCTTTGAAATCTGAAATCTCTTTATAAATATGTAATTTTCATTTCAACAAGGCAGAGCAAATTTGAGAAAGAAAATTTGTGAGAGACTTGTAAGATATATTCTCCTGCCTCCCTTTTTATGTTTTCTTTCTTATTTGTTATCTTATTTGCAAGAATATATAAATATTTTCAATTTATTAAAGATATTGATCCTGCTAGTCCTTTTGTTTATTAAAGATATTGATCTTGCGACTTTGGTTGGGAATTGCTTAAATAAAATTTAAATCATCAAAATTTAAAATATTTAGAGTTAAAATCTCTAAAAAAAAGCTTTAAGTTTTGTGATTTAAATTGCATTTAAACAAATACCTAAAAAAACACAGTACACTTTGTTGGGTTTACTAGATTTCTCCTGTATTTTCAAATTATCCAAGTGTTCTCAACCGAAATTTCAAGATCAAATGGTGGGTCAGATATGATTGTTCTTCAGCCAATATAAGTGTTGTTTAGAATTGATTTTTAAAAAAATTCTCAATTTTGTAAACCAATGAACCGCAAAAAGTTTCAAAGTTCTTCCTCGTCCACTTCAAAAATTTCTAAAAAAGAAAGAAAGAAAAAGTTGTTTAGAAGAATTATCTTAATTATCAGATGATGGTTGTGATGAGGATTGTGATAGTACTTAATCTCCAGATAATGATCTTTTTGGAGGCCCATGTGCTCAAAATCTGTTCGATCTATAATCTGACCAACACTCTCAACTTTTGGCAAAAAACAGAAATATAAAGTTACTCAATTATTCAATTGTCGACAGTACTTTTCAAGTCACGACAATATTTCTCAACTTTTAGCAAAAAACATAAAGAAAATTATCGACAGTACTTTTCAAGTCACGACAATGCTTTTCAAATTTTCAATTTGACTAAATCTTTTCTATCTATGTTTGTAGGAGTAAAAAGAGGTTGTGATATTTGAGAGTGTATGAGATGATAAGGCAAAATAAAGGAAGAATAAAAGTTAGGGAAAAAGAGAGAATCATTTCCTTTGATCTTACTCAATCTTCAGTTATGCCAAGCTAATATTTTGGTTAAGATGTTAAAAAACACAAAATTAACTTATTTTCTCAAGTTTAATAACTTGGGTTATTACTTAAAAAAAACTGCCTTAATGTCATCATTGCTGCTTTAAGTTTTGGTACTTGTAATAAATCATTCATTAACTTTTAAAATTTATTTTTTTTTTGTTTTGGGTGTTTAAATTGCATATTCATTAAAAAAAATATTTCCATTAAAATGATCGCTAATTTAATTAAAAAATTAAAATTATCTTAATTAAAAATAAAAAAAATAAACGAGATTTATTTCTAAAATTCTTCTCTCTTAATCATTTAACCTATGTGAGATTCCACAATCATCAACATATATAAAAATAAAGCAAAGAGAGAGAGAAAAAGTAAAAGTATCATATTAATTTGGGGTAATTTTGTAGTTTTAGAAAATTATGATAAAACAAAGAAAAAATTTAGATGGAAAAGGCAATTTGAATTTTGAAATACCAAAAATAAAAATACAAATTGTTGGATTTAAAATTTAAAATTTGTTACATATGCCACAATTTAAGAGAAAATGATAATATTGACCTAAATAATTCTCATAGACACATGACTAGACGCAATTAGATCATTAATTATTGTACGTACTTAAATGACTTGAAGTTATGACATTGAATCATCAAGCCAATATCTATCTTATAGATAAAATTGTTATGACTTAGATATAGTTTTTTTTGGGTTGAAAAAATGCTTTAATAAGGAGAAGTTTTTGCTTAACACAGTATATATATGATATAAATGTTTATTTTACTGTTAAATAATATAAAAAAAAAAAATATTTTATTTTTATTCAAAAGTGAGATGAACACTTGTACCATATATATTTTATAATATCGTGCTAAACAAATTTTTTTTAATAAAATATTAATTTATCCAACATGTAGCTTGGATTATGTGCATATGTGATCTGTTGGTTAAAGATATAATTTTTTTTTGATTTATAAAAAATATTCAAATTGTAATAATATAATTTTTATTCGGTTTTCGTGTATTAATGCTCTTTTGATATAATTTCGGAAATCATCATCAAAATTATATTATTCAGAAAAAAGAGAGAAACTCACAACTAATTAAACAAAAGTTTGGAGTGTTGGACACAACAAGCAGACTCTATCCAAATTATTATCCATGGAGCTGAGGTTTTCCAGTCCCAACCAAACAAGCCTTAACTAACGTCACCTTGGTACTGGATCGATGTAGTCTTGACTGAATCTTTACAGACCGATCTAAAGGATGAACGGAAGATCACTAATCTCATTCTTTTCGTTTTGATCGAAATTTAAACTATACAATATAGTCCGACCGGTTTTGAACACGAAAAACCAGGGTCCAATTTCAAAATTCACCCTTCCCAAAAAATCCTCCTTTACAAGTGACCACTCTCACTAAGCCAAATGTACAGCTCCCACAAATCGAAGCCAAATCTCCAAACCCTAGAACGCCGAAGCTGCTAACACCTCCGAATCTCTCAAGCCCAAACCCTAACACCGTCCTCAAAACAAGAAGAAGAAGAAAGAAATGGCGAACCATTCCTTGGGGTTGGCCCCTCTGCAGAAGCGATGGCTATTCGCCCTGCTGATCATGCTATCGATATCAACGGCGATCGCGTTCCTCATATGGGCCACTTTCGATTCCTGCGATCTGCACCTGGTAGTCGCCGATAGGAAGCAGCAAGTTCGCTCGACTCAGCAGATCGAGGCTCCGAGTCCGCTCAGTTTCATGAAGTCAAAGCCCGTGCTTTTGGTCTCTCACGAGTTGTCTCTTTCTGGTAACTCAGTGTCTATATCTCCTTAGTGCTTTTTATCAGTATTTGAAGATTTGGTTTTGTTATTGGTGATAACATACCAATGGAGTCACAGTCAATTTTCGTTTTGGATGTGTAAGGACCCGATTTATGCAGAGTGACGTTGGGTACAAATTTTACAACATTTTGTTTGTCGAAGTAGTATCTGTCATTATTAGGATTGTGTATTTTTCACTTCCTCTAAAGCACGCGTTATGTTGCATTAGTCCTTCACGCTGAGCTCTGCAGCATACGGAAAAACGCGCGCACATATTTAAATTTGAGATATTTACCCAGAAAGGAAAGAAAGGAGGAAACGAGTGTGCTTATAGTCGTACCATCGAGGCCCCATGTGAAATTGCAGATCGATATTTTTTTTGTGCTACCAAGCACGTATGCAGAAAAGATAGACATAGATCCTCAATACCAGCGTGCTTTTATTTAGCAATGCGGGACCAATTATGATTTGAGGTTTGGGATACATTCAAGGCGCATAAGTTATAATGAAAATGTTTTTCAATGATATAAAACCTGATATTCTCAGCAATCTAGGGTACAGTGGTACTTAAGATGATGAATGTAACACTTTTATTTGGTATTCTTTGAACTGTAGTTTAATTTCGCTGGATCAGGATTATCTTACCAATACATTCATAATCTTCGGGAATAATCATCCATTCATCTTACTAACTAACTACATTAAATATTTTATCATTTGTATGTAGAATCTTTATTAGAAAAGGTTGTTTTAGTTGCACGTGTCATTTGAAGAAGGTTTATTACTTTTTTAGGCCATGCCATTATCCAAAGGTGAAAACTTTTGAGCAAATGAGCTAACAAGTGGCAACTTATAAAATAACAATTGTTTTCTTCTATTATCGAGCGTCCTCTTTCTTCATATAATATTTCATATGACAGCAACTGCAATCTACAACGTAGGGAAAATACTTAGTGTGGGGGTTTTACTATGATATGGTTTTTCTTTATGTCTATCCTAAAATGAATCTACTCAGAAGATAGATTTTACTTACTAGAAGTATCTGAAATTTGTTTTCCACTGTGGTCTCGTAAACTCTTCTTTCCTTATGAGAAGTATTGAGTTTTCCATTACTGTTTTTTATGTTTCTTTCGATATTTTCTCAGGTGGGCCATCGTTGCTGATGGAGCTAGCATTTCTATTAAGGACTGTTGGTGCTGAAGTTTATTGGATTACCATCATGAAACCATCTGAAACCGACAAGGTGATAAATAGTTTGGAGCACAAGATGTTGGACCGAGGTGTACAGGTGATAAGATCTCCTTGAATGTAGATACCCTTTCATTATGTGTTTAATATCTTGGTGAGATTGAAAACTTACATGATTTGGTGGTCTTCCTGTTAAAGTTGAAATATAAAGGCCCTGCTCAGGCTGACCAGCGTGCTATCTCCTGTTTTTGAGGGGTTGAAATGATGGTCCTATAGATTTTCACCTAGCTTCTAACCATGCCTCTGTACATGTTATTAGATCTTCTCTGCATATTGTCAAGAAGCTATAGATACAGCTCTTAAAGCTGATTTAGTTGTTTTGAACACTGCTGTTGCTGGAAAATGGCTGGAAGCTGCTATCAAGAAAGATGTTCCTCGTGTTCTCCCAAAGGTTTTATGGTGGATCCATGAAATGTGAGGGTATTACTTCAAATTGGAGTATGTCAAGCACCTTCCTTCAGTTGCGGGTGCCATGATTGATTCACACGTAACAGCCAAATACTGGCAAAATAGGACTCGAGAGCGACTGGGGTAAAGTTCTAAAATCTAGATCTTCTTAGTGCACATATCAGTTCCAGTTTCTTTAGAACATACAAGTTCATTTCTGTATGCAATAAAACAGGTACGCCGAGATAGACTTTTAAATTTGAGGGTCTGAGGTATAAATTTGATGAACTTCTAAATCTAATAAAACTAAGGATCCATTTGTATCAAGGAAAATAACTGTTAGGAAAACTTTCTCAGGATTTTCTGGTATTGGTGCAACACGCTAAAAGTAAATCAAGAGAAATTATTTTCCCGGTCTACAGAAAATGAACTTAAATTTCATTCACTCCTATTTTTTTTTATAAGTGAAACGTCCACTAGACAAGGCATCAAGGGGCTGCCAACCCATATACAAACGCATAAATGCTCCTAGTTATTGTAGCTGCTATATATGGAACGGGCTTTCTTACACTTCTATCTATTTTTTAAATAGACAAGTGTCCATGCCGTTAGTCCAGATACAGTTGGTTACTCTATAAAGGATATCAATCCTAGAAAGAGAAAGTAATATGTGTTGGACACTTGGACCTAAATCGCTGCTTTATGGTGTAGTCCAAGCCAGTAGGCTAGTATTTAATCATGCATCTTTCTTTGGACATTTTGGGAAATGAAACCTTTCGATTTTGAGCATTCTTCCCTTTAAACGGGTTCTTGTTCTTTCCCGACTTCCAGTGGGAAAGTGGCCCCTCACCCATTAAAGGTTGTCCCTTTTCAACTAAGGATGCGTTTTTTAGTGCTATTCATGTTTAATTGATCATTATCTGTACTAGCAACTTTTCACTCCAAATTTTGGGGCACATTTTCCAATCATTTCCTCTCTGCAGGATTAAAATGCCTAAGACCTATGTTGCCCACCTTGGAAATAGCAATGAACTTATGGAAGTTGCTGAAGACTCTGGC
The DNA here is from genome assembly GCA_023935145.1 of Bretschneidera sinensis. Lineage (NCBI taxonomy): Eukaryota > Viridiplantae > Streptophyta > Magnoliopsida > Brassicales > Akaniaceae > Bretschneidera > Bretschneidera sinensis. The sequence goes on along the minus strand of CM043698.1, from coordinate 31,148,065 downwards.
CAAAAGAGTTTTGCGTGAGCATGTCCGGGAGTCTCTTGGAGTGCGAAATGAAAACTTACTCTTTGCCATGATAAATAGTACGATTGGATGCTATAGCTCACTTTCTCTGATTTTCCTTTTGTCTTCCACTTGTCATCTTCATTCCCATTTAAGTGCTTTTACTTCAATCTGCCTGTCACCCTACCTCTCCCTCAGTCCACACTGAAACTGAGAAAAAAAAGGAAGGGGGACTAAGAAGGAAATTTTTAAGAACTTTCCAACTGCAGGTGTTTCGTGTGGAAAGGGTCAAGATCTCTTTCTACATTTCTTCTATGAGAGCCTGCAGTTGATCCAAGAAAAGAAACTGCGGGTGCCGTCGATGCATGCAGTAATTGTGGGAAGTGACATGGCTGCTCATACCAAGCTTGAATCCGAACTACGGAACTATGTTGTGCAGAAGAAAGTTCAAGATCGAGTTCACTTTGTGAATAAAACTCTTATTGTAGCCCCTTATCTCGCTGCAATCGATGTTCTCATTCAGAATTCTCAGGTGCTCTCTTTGTGCTTGTAGAATTCTTTATTTCATATATTGTATTTTGTTTTCAGACACTACACTGAATTGTTCTTTTATCTTATTTAATATTGATTCTACGTGTCACTGTATCACTGTATGTATACCTCCTGTAGTGTAGCCTATAGACCCAATGGGCCTCCTATGAACCAAAAAAAACTCTGGTGAGTGCAGCTGAGGTGTCGTTGGCTCAATGGTTAAATCAGGCCTTAGGTCTTAAAAGTCCTAAGTTCGAGTAGTACATGTTTTACCAATAAAAAGAAATCTGGTGAGTGCTTCACATTTTCCATATTATGCATATCAATTTGTTTACCTGTTTTCATCATTTGTTTGTGTGAGATCGGTGTATTATTAAAGCCTTTTGAATTTGGTATTTGCTACCAAGATTTAGTAGGAATGACAGGATTCTTATGAACTGCTTTTTTTTCTTCCTCTGTGTAGGTTTGGGGAGAACGCTTTGGGAGGATACCCATTGAAGCCATGGCATTTCAGTTACCTGTCCTGGTACTAAGTGGACTTTGCCCCTTTTGAACTTATATAGTGTTAAGGCTTTTGATGAAATCCGTATAATAACAGTATGAACAGTATCAACATAAGTAAACGTGTGAACAGCATATTCCTTCATTCTGTGCGCACTAAAGCTGGTTTTTGATACTTAAAACATCTACATATCAGGGAACAGCGGCAGGAGGCACCAGGGAGATTGTAGTGAATTGGACAACAGGTTTGTTGCATCCCATCGGGAAAGAAGGGGTTAGTCATCTTGCCAAAAATATTGTCAAACTTGCCACTCATGTTGAAAGGAGGCTTACCATGGGGAAGAGGTTATGAGAAGGTAAAAGAAAGGTTTCTAGAACACCACATGGCACAGAGAATAGCTGCTGTACTGAAAGAAGTGCAGAAGAATAAGAACTACTAATATTTTGTGCACTTAATGACTCCATTAACCGTGAAGCAGTTCTAATTGTAACTAAAGCAGCGAAGGTAGATCAATTTATAGATAAAGAAAGTAACGTGGGAAGTCGATTTTTCTGTTGACATGAAATATGCTATTGTTTCCCATGCCTTCGTAAAGGGATGTAAATTATGTACATGCTATAAGCAGTAACCTGTTCATAAAGTTGACATCATCTATGAAAGTTTTGATTTCATCAGGATCGACTCAACTCAGCAGTTACTTGCATTAGCCCAAAAAAAAAAAAAAAAAAACTCGCCAGTTGTGGATAACGCTCTGATAATCATATGAAAGCTGGAATGTCTATGGTTTGGATGTTTTGTTTCGTATAATTTGTTTCTTGTTTTTACATCATGTAAATGGACATTTGTTTGAAGATTGTTTCCTTGGGAACAATCAACAGAACCATCATATGCTAGAGGCTTGAGCTAATTAATCCTTTTGAATAAGCAAAAACGCCTGCCTGCCTCTCACCAATGGATGATGATCCATTGAATGACACTTCATTGTCAAGGTAGCATTTTAAACCCGACATCCATTTAAGACGTTCATTTCAATTCTTAGAGAGACGATCATGGTCTTAATATGGCCCTGATCCTATGGATGTTAAAGGTCGGTTGATTCTTGACCTCAGCTCTACCTTTTATCGCACAGCTGAGAGGGTCGTTGGTTATCAGTCAGTGGAATTGTTGTTAGAGCAGAGGAAGATTTGGAGAAAAGTGACTGCTTTAATTTTGGGTCAACCTCCCATGTCACCATGTGGATGTAGCCAAAAAGGTCACGAGGAGGAGAAGATAGTAGAACACAAAACTACAAAAAAGATGCATCACCTTATAAGACCATTTTCGCCCGATAAAGATACAACACTTTATAAAGCTAAAAAAGTTGGGGTCCGTAGTACATGAGTAGGTACAATACAAAGCTAAAATACAACATAAAAAGATACGAGCTCTCACGAGCACACATCACTTTATTATCACTTTATTTTAACCACTTTTTAGTAACACAAACGCCCGCGTTTCAGTTACAAACAAGCGTAGTATGTGTAGAAGCCGAGGATCATAGAAGGTGCACCTAATGGTGCTGCCCAGCCCCAGGAAGCTTCTCCTTGATCTTATCCATTACTCCTTTCTTCTCTTGCCCACTTGCATCGTATGGGGTAGTAGTTGCGGTGGCATGAGACTGATCATCCCTGTGTCCACCACCTGGCACCTTCTCCATTATCTTCTCCTTCAATCCCTTCTTCCTCCTTCCTCCAAGTCCATCATCCTCAGACTACACATGAATCAAATTCACAATTAAAATATAATTAACACGAAACATAACAAAAGAGAGACCACTGGTACGTTCAGTTGGAGGACATTCTCGAGCTTTTCAGAAAATTTGGATTTAAAACCGAGGCAAGCTTGTGTATTTTCCATAAATTTTAAATTTTTATTGATAATTGAAGAAAAATAATTTAATTTAATGAGGCATTGACCCATTGATATACACAAATCCGCCCAAATATCGAAGGTTTTTTTGTGAAGAAAAAAAAATTCTGAAAAACTAGAGAAGTTTATACAAAAGAAGAGTACTGTTTAAACTAGTTTTTATTTATGGTTTTAAAAAAGAGTTTTTGAAAAGTTTCATTAAATAAACAGTGAAACGGGCGAAAATGGCATAAATTTAGTTTCTTACAATCATTTTTCAATTTTTATCTAATTTCCGTTTATAAGAAAAAGAGAATGCATTTCATAAAAAGCTCATATTAGCAAAAAAAAAAAAAAAATGTAGAATACATATATTCATACCGAGCTAGAGCCGGAGCTTCCAGAGCGATGAAGCTTGCCAGTAACACCATGGTGCTCTTGCTGCTGCCCATGCCCAACACCATGGGGCTCTTGGTGCCGCCCACGCCCAACACCAGCTGTTGGTGCACCTTCTTGCATCCCACCGATTCCATAAGCACCGGTGGTGCCACCAATTGGGTTGCCATATTCGTCGCGATCAGTTCGGCGAATTGGGTTGCCATGTTCATCTCTTTGGGGTGCTGCTCCTACACCATGTTGTGCCATTTTTTGGTATATTGTTTCTACAGAAAAGATTGCAAATTAAAAGAGAGTTATTTCTGAGTAAAATGTCAGTATGATTCTTATGCTTGCTTTGGATGACGACGGTGCAACGGATCGAAGGTTCTATATATAGGAAAGCAGAGATGGTTGAAGAGTTAAATAAGAATGCCATGGGATCCATACACGTGTTGCATTGAAATAAATTAAATTGATGCACTGCCACGTTGCCAATGGAGAACACGTTGCATTGTTGTAAGACAGGTGTTAGTAATTATCTGCTTAAAATAAATATCACAATTCACAAGTACTGGTGTATTATTTCTAGAACTTCATGTGTTTCCTCTCGGTGACACCTATCAAATCTGCTTTTGTAATAACAGGATAATGAAACGATCTGGACTCTGCTTTTGACTGGTGTTTTGGTTTTAGCAAAAGATATTTCTTCAACTTTGTGGACAAGGGTTGATGTCGGCAGAGGCGGAACCATGAATTTTATTGAGATAATGTTGAAATATATCATCGATCTTAAAGTCATTTCATCATGAATTTTTTTAATTATTCAGTAATTAATATAAATTCATAAAATACATACAAATTTTATCATATAATATTAATTTTATATATATTTACAATACAATATTACATCACATAAACTGAAACAAATGATTGTTAAGGTAATATGATTTAACGAAGCATTAAAAACTGTTAGGCTTAGTAGCTTAAGCTTATAACCTAAGCGGAGACGATAAGTTGCTTTCCATATACAAAACAAAAAATAGAAGTATTAAAAGTTGTACAAATGTTGTACGAATGTAATAAAATGATAAAACTCATATCAACATAAATATTATAAATTATTGTTTTTTACTTACCAAGAGTAAATAAGTTTCAATGGAAAAACTAATATGATAATTAAGAAGTAGTACTTCATTTACACTACAAAACTAAAAAATAAAATATATATAACTAAACAAAATTTTGAAAATAATATCTATTTTATTGAAAGTTATAAAACTAAAAAATACAATAATATGCTCTATTCAAACTGAACTTGGCGAATTCCACTCTCATTTTCACTTGTCATATACTTTTCAAAAATTGATATGTCCCAAGTTTAAGATACAAAATTCAAATTTCAAGTTTTGTTTCATTTGATGATCTCATTGTCTAACGGGGCAGCATACTGAAAAGAAATATTGTCAAAATTTAATATATTAACTATATTTATTATTACAGAATAATACAATGATAGAGATCTCAACGAAAAATTTAAAGAAATTTAGTCAATTTCAAAAATCATATCATATCATCAAATATGAATCAAAATGTAACTATGACAAATTAAATGTTTTTAACAACCATGAAAATTTTCATAAAACAAATCACAAGTATGGAGCATTTTTTTAACCAATTCTTATTCAATAGTCAATAAAGTAACATGAGATAGTAGAACAATTCAATCCACAATATCTCATACACATCATCAGTAATTAGAGGAGCCTTTTTGTCAGATCTATCATTGAAATGGTTGTACATGTCTTTAATCTTGCAAAAAAAATCAACAACCCAAATCGATATCAAATTATGCCAATATATCTTCAACAGGCTATGTAGAATCCTGAAAATGTTTACGTTTCAGAAAATGATTTCTTCAATTGGCCAAATCTATCATTGAATTGGGGAAGGAACAAAAATCATGGAAATAAAAGACATGTTGACCCGTATTTGATTTTAATAATGATAAAGCAGTACTTAAAGTGCACTAACAGTTTTAACTAAGGTTCAAGCAGGAAAAACATTCAGTACAGAAACAAGATCCAAGAACACAACATGTTCAGACTCCAAAGGAAGACAGAAGATCTAGAATCGACACTAAGGTAGTTGAATCACATTGTAAATCTCTAAAATTCAATTCATTAGCTTGATCTATGGCTCAATTTACAAAAAGGCTTTGACAAAACTAAAATACAAAAATGTTTCTAAGTTAAAAACTATTTTGAAACAAAAAAAACTAGGTTTAAGGACAACCCTGTCGACCGGGTCTCTATACTAATCTATTGGGAAAAAGGACAGTAAGTTTTCAGTCTACTAGTAATAGGACCCAATCAACTGGTAACTTAACTCAGTCGACTGGTCCTTTGAACTAGTCAACTGGTACTTTTCTCAAACCTAAAAGTGAACTTTTTTCACTTGACCCAGTCGACTAGTACAAGGACCCAGTTGACTGGTAATTCGAAAATATGACCTTTTAAAACGCATAACTTGAGCATTTAATGCTCCAAACCCACCAAATAAATGTCTAACGACCATATAAGTCCAAAACTATAAAAATCCACTTCAATGAGCACTTAAAAAGAAGAAGATAACATATTCAATTTATACAATAGCTCATTAACTCTTAAAAAGCTTTGAAAAATTTATTGTGAGTCATTTTTCAAGCTTGTTCTTGAAAGAGAGATATTCTTCATTTGTATAAGCATTCATTGTTATCTCTCTACCATTTACTTTACAGTTAACACCATTCATTGTAAAGAGAAAGAGTTGGTGTAACTCTTAGAGTGTTTAGGATTAAACACTTCTTTGTAACTTCCGTGAGGAAGAGATTGTTTGTAAGGTTTGTGCAACACCCGTGAAGTTGCTTGACTAATGTTTAATGGATTACTTCAAAGAGGTTCCTTGAAGAGAGTGGACGTAGGGTCGAAGATATTTCGATATTGGCGAACCACTATAAACGGAGTTTGCATATTCTCTTCCTCAACTCCTTTATTTTCAAGCATATTATTTGATTTTGTGTCTTGCTTATTAAATTGTTTTAAAAAAAAACTTGCAAGTTAATTAGCAAAAAGTTTTTAAAACCAATTCATCCCTTCTTGGGTTTGAACCTCGGTTTACAATTGGTATCAGAGCTTCGTACTCAATTTCAAGCTTAAAATTCTTAAGTTGATCCGATGGCATCTAATAGCTATACCAAAGGATATTCCTATATTAGGCCTCCTTTGTTCAATGGCTCCAACTATAAGTACTGAAAAAATAGAATGAAGATCTTTGTCGAATGACAAGATTACAATCTATGGAGAGTCATTGAAGAAGGACCTAGAATTCCTACAAAGGAAATAATCATTGGAGAGATCAATTATACAATGCTTAAACTCAAAACAGAGTTTAACGAATAGGATTGTAGAATGATGTCTCTGAATAGTAAAGCAACTAGCATGTTACATTGCGATCTAGATATCACTGAATACAACAAAATTTCTACATGTATTTCAACTAAAGAAATTTGGGATAAATTATAAGTTACATATAAAGGCACTAGTGAAGGAAAAAAATCAAAAATTTATATGCCAGTATCCGAGTATGAATATTGCAAAATGTCTCCAAATGAAACTATTTCTCAAATGCACTCACGTTTTACTACCATTGTTAATGGTTTAAAGCTTCTCGGTAGGAACACTAAAGAATTTAAACTAACGATGAAAATCTTAAGATCTTTGCCATCCACTTGGAAAGCAAAGAAGACGGCTATAACACAGGCCAAAGATCTCAACAAACTTGATGTTGAAACACTCATTGGATCACTATTGACATACAAGATGGAAGAAATGAATCCCGTTGTCAATGATGATGAGAAGAAGAAAAAGTTGATTGCTCTTAAAGCCTCTATAAGCAACAAAGAAAAAGAAAAAGAATAAGAGAATGAGAACAGTGAAGAAGATGGTGAGACGGAATTAATCACCAAAAGGTTTCACAAGTTCTTGAAAAAAAGCAAGAAACCTCACACAAAGGATTCCACTCCAAAAAAAGAACATCTTGTGTGTTTCAGTTGCAAGAATCCCGGCCACATCAAGACCGATTGTCCAACAAGGAGCAAACAGGTGGAGAGAGGTGGAGGATCAGGGAGTATGTGTTGCACGTTTATTTACCTAAATTAATAAGCAAATAATCGTACTTGTTTTACTTGCAAGTGCACAAGGTCAATGGTAGCATAGTGTGCAAGTGCGAGATCATTTCCACAGGGATTGGTAAATTTCGAATTTAGAATTAGTTTCTCAAAATAAAAAAGAGATAGAAATAAATGTTGAGTGTGAATTAATAATGATAAGAACATAGGGCTGTGATATCCACCACTAATTACACTTTCCCACTAAGTAAGGTACCAATGCTCTAGCCTTATTATGAATACCTAATGGTTGCCAACCTAAGGGCTTGGTCCACACCTTAGGCTATTGATCTCCTTAGAAAATGGGTTAGGCATGGTGTATACTCTAACTCTTTTCTTTCTTAAGGGATTCAGCATGGTTGTATATTGAGTTGTTCCTTAAGAGAGCATAAGGGTTATGGAGATCGGCAATCACATGGGACCTAGGGCTTGGTCCGCTCCCGGTTTCCCATATTGATTAACCCAAGAATCCGACGTGGATTTCTTTTGTTACTATTATTGAACCCAGGACTCGGTCATCCAAATTGATTCAACTAACTAATCCATACCACATGCATACGTTGATCAGACACACACATATGAGGAATTTAAATACAAACAGGCCTTAATCAATTAAAGCATTATAACATGGCTATTTGCAAAGGCAATCAATGAATATATCTGTGGAAAAGCATAATTAGGTCTTCAATCAAGCCCTATAAGAGTTTAGTTACACATGTTAGTTGAACTAAACATTATAACCATAATTAAATTAAAACAGAAAAATAAAACCTGAAGAATACTAGGGAAACAAGTCGTCAATTCCTCTCCAAAGCTTACAACTTTAAGCCAAAAACAAAAAGTGTGTTTTCTGTGCTTTAAAAGACTATATATAGGGCTCTAAGGGTGCCCCAAAACCTTAATTTCCAACTTAAGGTCTCGAGACTTCTTTCCAATTTTGGCTCTGCTGCCTCTGGTGCGTGGAGCCTTCTAAGTGTGCATTCGTGTGCCTGCGCGCTCGATTACAAGGGAAGTGCGTTTGCTCGTTTTGCAGATCTTCACTTTTTATTCCTTAGAACTCCAAAATGTCTTATTTTTGTCAAAACCATATGAAAAACAGATAAACAAAGAGCCTAACAAGTGTAAATTAAGGGGCTTAAATATGACTATTTAAGCACCTATCACACCCCCAAACTTACATATTGCTAGTCCCTTAGCAATACGAAACGAAAGACTATATCAAAACAAAATTTAAAGATAAATTCATTCTTCATGATAAAAATTTGGGTTGCACAAAGAACCATGATGACCATTCATGAGTGAGCTTATAATGAAAACACATTTTTGCAATGAATAAGGATTTTAAAAGTTCAGGTTGCTTACCTAAGATTGGCTTAAGGTATCGCAAGTTTGATTTGGTGTGTGGTGAATTAACACATAGAAGATGGAGTTCCAAATAATTTTAATGTATAGTGTTTCGGTGTCTAAACCTTCATCGAATTCCTTAATAGATAGAACAAAAATGGCATGGTGTTTACTTCTTTTCTTTTTCTTTCATCATGAGATTTTTTTCATGTTGAGTTCCACTAAGCTTTCTAGTTGACCCTTGTAACGAGTGTTTGGCCAGTGACTCCCAAACCAGATGGTTTTGGGGCATTAGGTGTAAAGACACCCCTAAGGACTTACTAACTCGAGTCAAAAAGGCTACGGAACTAACAAATCTTAAAGCTTGCTAAGTGAAATTCCCACATTTTGACGTGAACACTCACTACTTACTGAGGTAAAAGGCCCAGTTACTTAGTGAAAATTTTTATGATCGTTAAATGCTTAATTCCCACATTTTGACGTGAAGACTCACTGCTTACTGAGGTAAGAGGTCCAGTTACTCAGTGGAAAGTTTTTAATGATCATTAAAAGCTTTTTCTTTTTGCATGATGGACATTTTTTTTCTTTATTTTTCTTATACCAAAGTGTTCTTCTAAAAAGTTATCCGATTATAGTTAGGTCATGGAAACATATATATAAAAAGTACGTGTCATACCCCACACAAATGCATTCTAATGTGCTCGTGTCAGATCTCGATCAAACTCATGAATTCTTAAGTGCCTTGAGGTAGGTAACTAAACTTTTAAAATTCCTATTACAAGACTATGTGTTCTAGATTTTAAGCTTACTAATGAAGTTTTATCATAATTTAAATCAACCAAAAAAATTTAACACAAAATCAACATGTATTTATCTTTTCTATAAAAAAAACGGGGACATAGTGTGTGCATGCGTTTCAAGTGTGTACATGTGTCAGTGTCTTTCACTACCCCCAAACTTAATATACACATTGTCCCTAATGTGTGTGACATGGAAAGATCTGACCTGGGAGATGGAGAACTAGACTGCTTGTATTGTTCATAGCGAGCCCCCAAACTTGAATTGGATGCACGCACTAAGTTCCTGACAAAGAAAAACAAATGTTGTGCCGAAAAACAATATAATAAATAGATAAATAAACATAACTACTAATAAAGAAAGAAAATACGATAATGAAAAAGGATATGCTACGGGGTACCTCCCATGAGCGCTAAGTTTTACGTCTTCAGCCAGACGGGGTATCCTCTCACTGATGGTCATCAGGTGGTGCAGTTGAAGAGGTACTGTGGTGTAGCTTCTGGCTGAAATGCGCTCGATCATAAGTGTATTTGCACTCAATCGCACTGAATTGTGCGCTCAATTGCACTATTTTTACGCTCGATCGCAATGGTTTAGTTAATGTGCGACAGAAACTGAAGACTCAAGTGGTTCAGAGGTCCTTGGACCAGCTACATATTGAACGGTGTAAAGTGCTAAGTCCTCGTCTCGAGGGGTCATGTGGAGATCAAGATATGGTTTGACTCGGTGTCCATTGACTATGAATGTTTGATTGTCATTTGAACCATGAATCTCCACAGCACCATGAGGAAAGACATTGGTGACCACATACGAACCAGACTAACGGGACTTTAGTTCGCCTAGGAACAACCTTAATCTTGAGTTGTAGAGTAACACCCTTTGGCACACATGAAACTCTTTCCTCACTAGTTGTTTGTCATGATAGGCTTTTGTCCTTTCTTTGTAAAGCTTGGCATTCTCATATGCATCGTACCTTAATTCTTCTAACTCATTTAAGTGCAACTTCCTCTTCTCACCCGCTTGTTTCATGTCGAAATTGAACTGTTTAATGGCCCAATATACTTGATGTTCTAGCTCTACCATCAGATGACATACTTTCCCCAACACTAAGCAGTATGGGGACATTCCAATTGGTGTCTTGTAAGCTGTCCTATATACCCATAGAGCATCATTTAGTCGCAAAGACCAATCTTTCCGAGTAGGATTTATGGTCCTCTCCAATATACTTTTGATTTCTCGGTTATTTATCTCCACTTGGCCACTAGTATGAGGATGATATGGGGTGCCCACCTTATGGGTGATCCCATATTTTCTGATGAGTGCAGGAAAAGAATAATGATGAAAATGGCTGCCACCATCAATGATGATCGCTCGTAGCATCCCAAACTTGGTAAAAATGTTATCATGTAGAAAATTCACAACCATTTTATGATCATTAGTCTTTGAGGGGACAACCTCGACCCATTTAAACATATAATCTATTCCCACAAGAATATATAAATAACCAGAGGAATTAACCCATAAAATCAATGCCCCATACATCAAAAAGTTCTACTATATGAATATTTTATAGGGGCATCTGATTTTGGGATGAGATGTTACCTGTTCGCTGGCATCTATCATATGAGCTGCAGAATGAGAAGGCATCTTTAAACAGATTAGGCCAATAAAAACCGGTTGTAGTACCTTAAGTGCTGTTTTCTTGGCCCCAAAATGTCCTCCACAAGCAAACTGATGGCAATATTGCAATAAGCTCAAATGCTCCTTTTCCGAGATGCACTTTCTGATGATTTGATCGGGACAAAATTTGAAAAGGTAGGGATCATCCCAATAGTAGTGTCGAGACATAGATATCAACCGCTTTTTTTCTTGACTGGTCATACCTGGAGGAAAAACTTTAGCAGTTAGATAATTGACAATATCAGTATACCATGGAATTGTTACCTCTAGTGTGAACAATTGTTCATCAGGGAAGTTTTCGTTCAAAGGAAACTCATTTTTTTTCATCCTCATAAGGTAGCCTTTATAAGTGATATGTAACCACATTTTTGCTACCCTTCTTGTCTCTAATTTCTAAATCGAACTCTTACAATAAGAGCACCCATCTGATTAACCTAGGCTTAGCATCTTTCTTAGAAAATAAATATCTTAAAGCAGCATGATCAGTATATACAATAACTTTAGAGCCAATTAGGTATGATATAAACTTCTCTAAAGTAAAAATAACAGCTAATAATTCCTTTGTAGTAGTAGAATAGTTAAGTCGAGCATCATTTAAAGTTCTAGAAGCATAGTATATAGTATGAGATACCTTATTGACTCTTTGCCTTAAAACAACTCCCAAGGCAAAATCATTAGCATCGCACATTAATTCGAATGGTAGATTCTAATCTGGTGCCATCATTATTGGGGCGGAGGTGAGAACATCCTTCAATGTGTTGAAAGCTTCTATGCAGTTATCATTCCACTCAAACTTGGTATCTTTAACTAACAATGCACATAGAGGTCTAGAGATTTTGGAGAAATCCTTGATGAATCGTCTATAGAATCCAGCATGTCCAAGGAAACTTCTAACCCCTTTGACTGTTAAAGGAGGAGGCAACTTTGAAATGAAGTCTATTTTTGCTTTGTCTACCTCAATACCCTTGTTGGAGATGGAATGACCCAACACAATGTCTTGTTGAACCATAAAGTGACATTTCTCTCAATTTAGCACTAAGTTGCTTTCTTCAAATCTCTTTAGGACACTCTCTAGATGATTTAGGCAGTCATCAAAATTGGAACCAAAAACACTGAAATCATCAATGAATACCTCAATGTATTTCTACACCATATTAGAAGATATGCTAATCATACATCTTTGGAAAGTGGTTGGTGCGTTGCATAACCCGAATGACATCCTTCAATAAGCAAATGTACCGAAAGGACATGTGAAGGTAATCTTTTCTTGATCCTCAGGTGCTATGAAAATCTGGTTGTATCCACTGTACCCATCCAAAAAGCAATAGTAGCTATAGCCAGCTAATCTCTCTAACATCTGATCAATGAATGGTAAAGGGAAATGATCTTTTCTTGTCACTTTGTTCAATCTTCGGTAATCGATACATACTCTCCAACCAGTTGTTTTTCTTGTAGGTACGAGCTCATTATCCTCATTTTTTATTATTGTGATCCCACTCTTTTTAGGAATAACTTCGACCGGACTTACCCATTTACTATCTGAGATGGGGTAAATAATACCAACATCCAATAATTTTAAAACCTCGGCATTTACTACCTCTTTTATGTGTGGGTTAAGTCTTTTTTGAGCATCTCGAGTAGGTTTTGCTTCATCCTCAAGGTAGATATTATGCATGCATTTGGCTGGACTTATCCCTTTAATGTCGGCAATGGTCCATCCAATGGCAGATCTGTGCTCCCTAAGAACTCTCAATATTTTCTCTTCTTCTTCTAAACTCAAATTAGCAGCCACAATCACAGGTAACATCTTCTTCTCTCCCAAATAGGCATAAGTTAAATGTTCCGGTAGCTGCTTCAATTCCAAGGTCGGTGCCTGGACAATAGAGAGAAGAATAATAGTATTAGTAGGTATGAGAGATTCAAATGGAATGGCATACTTACTTCATTGTTTGAGAGAAGCTTTAACGAGATACACAGTTTTGATGATGTCATCAGTAACATCTTCAGGTTCTTGCTCAAAATCCATTTTCATAAAGCTATGGGTAATAGTGGTCTTCAATGGATCGATATCCTGGACCTGAAAAGCTTGCTCAACAAAACTTTGTATCATGCATACATTGAAGCATTCCAAATTATCTTGAGGTAATTTTAGTGCATCAAATATTTTAAACTCTATTTTTTCATCATTTACCTTCATACTTACTATACTCTTTTTCACACAAATCTTTTTATCAGCAGTTCTCATAAAAGGTCTTCCTAAAATGATGGGCAGGGGTAATGGCATTGGAGATTCCTCTATATCTAACACGATGAAATCAGCAGGTAATATGAACTCACATTCCTTAACCAGGACATCCTCAAGAATACCTCTAGGTCTTTTGATATTTCTATCTGCCAACTGCAAGGTGATGGAAGTCGGTTGTAGCTCCCCTAAACCTAGGGTTTTCAATACACGTGTATGGCAATAAATTAACACCCACTCCCAAATCGAGTAATGCCCGCTCAAACAACTGATCACCTATCCTACAAAGAATAGTAAAACTACCCAGATATTTCAGTTTTGGTGGTAATTTTCTTAATAGCACAACACTTACTTCTTCAGTTAAGGCTACTGTCTCATGCTCTTGAAACTTCCTTTTGTTAGTGCAACAATCCTTTAAAATTTTAGCATATACAGGAATTTGTTTAATTGCATCTAATAAAGGAATGTTTATTTCCACTTTTCTCAAAGTTTCGAAAATGTTAATTAGTTTAGTCTCTTTGCTAGGCTTTACTAACCTTTGAGGAAAGGGTGGAGGTGCATTTACCTTCTCCATCTCACTTACCTTAGATGTGCATGCTTGGTCTGGAGATGCTTATGTAGGCTTATCGACACCTATGATCTTTCCATTTCTTAGGGTTGTCACAACATTCAATTGCTGGTATCTTCTTGGATTAGGTATTGGTTGGGCTGAAAGCTCCCCTTGCTTTTTGCTACTCAGTTCCTTGGCCAATTGTCCCATTTGTACCTCTAATCCTTGAATGACTTGATCATGTTTTGTAGTGGTATGTCTTATCTCAGTCCGAAATTATCTTGTTTGTTCCATGAACTGTTCGTGTGAAGTCATCAGTTGTTGGTGTTGAAATACCAACTGATGCTGTTGAGTTGCCATCTGCCTCATAAGACTCTCGAGGTCACTCTTATTTGGTTTGGGAACAAAGTGGGCTGCTAGTTGGAAGTTTCTTTGCTGCCCTTGACCATTCTGATTGTTGCTCCAAGAAAAGTTTGGGTGATTTCGCCATCCAGGGTTGTAAGTGTTTGCATAAGGATTGTTCTTTGGCAGATAGTTGTTTGGTCCCACAAAATTTTCTTGCTCATGATCTGTAGATGAATACAAGGGATATGTATTAGTATTATGGTCAAACTGAGAACATATCGCACATACCTGGAGTGGTGTGGCTAGTGGATTAGGTGATGCATTCTGAGCAGCCATAACTTTAACTAGTAGATCCAATTTCCTCTCCACAACAACTATTTGGGTAGAGGATCCCTCATTTAGGTTTAACTCAAACATTCCTTTGCTCTTGGTTACATGTCTACCTCGAGAGAAAAATTACTGAGTATGCTCACTTAAGGTCTCGAAGAGCTCCATGGCTTCTTCGCTGCTTTTCTCTATCAGCACTCCTCCACAACCTGAATCCACAATATTTTGATTAGTGTCACTTAAACCTTCATAAAAAGCTTGTACTAGTTCATCCTGAGGTAGGTTGTGATGTGGGCATTTGAGTAACAGCTTGTTAAAAAGTCCCTATGCCTCAAAGAATAGGTCTCCATCCTTTTGTTGGAAAGACTGAATCTTCTTCCTCATTTGCCTCTTCTTTTTGGGCTGGGAAAAACTTCCTTAGGAATTTGCTAGCCAACTCCTCCCAAGTATGGATAGAAACTACAGGCAATGAATTGTACCACAGTTTAGCATTATCTTTCAAGGAAAAAGGGAAAAGAATTAACCTGATTCCTTCTTGGTCTAAGCCTCGGATGTGCTGGAACTTGCAGAGATCGAAGAACTCTCGAAGGTGTAAGTGTGGATCCTCATTAGGTGTACCCCTAAAGTGAGTCAGTGCACTGAGTATCTGCGGAGATATGTAGTAGTTGCCTTCTGCCTTAGGTTGATAAGCAATGTAAGACAATTGATCGATGTTTTGTGGGATGAAGGATTGCTTCACCGGTCTTCGCTCAGGAGGTTGTTGGTTTTCTAACTATTCCGCCATCGGTGCTCCTTCCTCAATTTCTTCTTCTACCTCTTCGGAGTTGTCTCTAAGCCATTGTTGGATAGTTCATTCAAGCTCGGTATCTAGGGGAAAGAATGTTGGATGTTTGGATCAAAGTCTGTGCATGAATCAGTAACAATAACTTTAGTGTAGCAGTTTAACACTACTGCCCGGGCAACTTTCTGCCTCAATTACGCTCGATCGCACAGAGGGGTGCGCTCGATCGCATGTGGTGCAGAGAGCATTGTTGGGGTCCCTGAAACAGAAAACAAAAAAAGGAATTAGATTAGGTTTTTGATGTAGCACAAATAAAGGTAAAAACTGAAACTGAAATTTTTTTGTGATTTTTGATAAAATAAAACAGAATAAATAATTAAAAAGAAAAATTACTAAACTAAATGAAAAATAATTGTAGAAAGAAATTTAATGCAATCCCTGGCAACGGCGCCAAAAACTTGTTGCATGTTTATCTACCTAAATTAATAAGAAAATAATCGTACTTGTTTTGCTTGCAAGTGCACAAGGTCAATGGTAGCATAGTGTGCAAGTGCGAGATCATTTCCACAGGGATTGGTAAATTTCGAATTTAGAATTAGTTTCTCAAAATAAAAATAGATAGAAATAAATGTTGAGTGTGAATTAATAATGATAAGAACATAGGGTTGTGATATCCACCACTAATTACACTTTCCCATTAAGTAAGGTGTCAATGCTCTAGCCCTATTATGAATACATAATGGTTGCCAACCAAAGGGCTTGGTCCACACCTTAGGCTATTGATCTCCCTAGGCAACGAGTTAGGCATGGTGTATACTCTAACTTTTTTCTTTCTTAAGGGATTCAGCATGGTTGTATACTGAGTTGTTCCTTAAAAGAGCATAAAGGTTGTGGAGATCGGCAACCACACGGGACCTAGGGCTTGGTCCGCTCCCGGTTTCTCATGTTGATTAACCCAAGAATCTGGCGTGGATTTCTTTTGTTACTATTGTTGAACCCAGGACTCGGTCATCTAAATTGATTCAACTAACTAATCCATACCACATGCATACGTTGATCAGACACACATATATGAGGAATTTAAATACAAACAGGTATTAATCAATTAAAGCATTATAACATGGCTATTTGCAAAGGCAATCAATGAATATATCCGTGGAAAAGCATAATTAGGGCTTCAATCAAGCCTTATAAGAGTTTAGTTACACATGTTAGTTGAACTAAACATTATAACCATAATTAAACTAAAACAGAAAAATAAAACCCGAAGAATACTAGGGAGACAAGTCGTCAATTCCTCTCCAAAGCTTACAACTTTAAGCCAAAAACAAAAAAACGTGTTTTCTGTGTTTTACAAGGCTATATATAAGGCTCTAAGGGTTCCCCGAAACCCTACTTTCCAATTTAAGGTCTGGAGACTTCTTTCCAATTCTGGCTCTGCTGCCTCTGATGCGTGTGCACTTGATTGCATGAGTCTGCACTCGAGCGCATGTGTGCGCTCGAGCCTTCTAAGTGTGCACTTGTGTGCCTGTGCACGCGATCACAAGGGAGGTGCACTCGTGTGCATCTTGCTCGTTTTGTAGATCTTCGCTTTTTATTCCTTAGAGCTCCAAAATGTCTTCTTTTTGTCAAAGCCCTATGAAAAACACATAAAAAACGAAAATGAAGTAAAATCTACTAAAATAGATAAACAAAGAGCCTAACAAACATAAATTAAGGGGCTTAAATATGACCATTTAAGCACCTATCAGTATGCAGGGTAGAAATAGAGGATCAGTAGCTGAGAGAGGACCCGGTGGTCTGTTACAGCCCAAAGGCAGCAAAGTTTATGCATTGACCCAACAAGATGCACATGCCATTCTTGATATTGCTATGGGCATAGTATCTATTCTTAATAGACCTGCTAGATTATTGATTGATCATAGTACAACCCATTATTTTGCCTCCAGTGTTTATATGAACTCTATTTATGCTTATGTTAGTCCTTTGATGCATGCTGTTATTGTTGAGGTTTTTTCTAAGGATAAGGTTATTATCAAGACAATTTATCAGGGTTGTGTGATTAGTATGGCCGATAGAGAATTTGAAGTTGATTTATTGCCTTTAGATATGACAGATTTTGATTTAATTCTGGGGATGAATTGGTTATCTGCATATCATGCTTGGGTATATTATTTTAGGAAGAATGTGGTGTTCTAGATACCAGGACAAAAGGAGTTTAATTTTTAGAGAGAACGTAAGATACTTGTCAGCTGTTTTATTATTGCTCTGACTGTTAGTAAATGGTTAAAGAAGGGTTGTGAGGGGTATTTGGCGTATGTGGTGAATTCTAGAAAGGAGATTAGGAAGTTAGAAGAAATCTTAGTAATGAAAGATTTTTCTGATGTGCTCGCTAAAGAGTTTTCTGGTTTGCCTTCTAATAGGGAGATTGAGTTTTCTATTGAGGTAATTCCGGGATCAACACTCATATCTATAGCATTTTATAGAATGTCACCAGCTGAGTTGAGAGAATTGAAAGTTCAGCTTCAGGAGTTGCTAAATAAACAATTTATTCGACCTAGTATGTCGCCTTGGGGAGCCCCTGTGTTGTTTGTAAAGAAGAATGATTGAACGATGAGGTTGTGGATTGATTATAGACAGTTGAATAAGATCACCATCAAGAATAAATATTTTTTTTCCTAGGATAGATAATTTATTCAAACAGTTACAGGGGGCTAAGGTGTTTTCTAAAATAGACCTGAGATTGGGTTATCATCAGTTGAGGATAAAGGAGGGAGACGTGCCTAAAACTGCTTTTAGGACACGTTATGGCCATCATGAGTTCTTTGTGATGCTATTTAGGTTGACTAATGCTCCTGCAACATTTATGGATCTAATGAATTGGGTGTTTAAACCATTCTTGGATAGATTTATGATCGTATTTATTAATGATATTATGGTGTATTTTAAGAATGAAGATGAGCATGTGCAACATTTAGAGATAGTGTTGGAAATTCTGAGGAGAGAGAAATTGTATGCAGAGTTTCCTAAGTGTGAGTTTTAGTTGAAATATTTTTTTAGGGCATGTTGTGTCAGGAGATGGTATAACAGTTGACCCATAAAAAGTGGAGGCAGTGTTGAATTGGGAAAGACCTACTAGTGTGACTGAAATTAGATGCTTTTTGGGGTTGGCTGGTTATTATAGGAAGTTTATCCATGATTTTTCTATTATTGCTGGACCATTGACCTAATTGACCAGGAAGGAAGTGAAGTTTATGTGGTCAGAAGAATATGAGCAGAGTTTCCAGCTGTTGAAAGAGAAATTGATTACTGTTTTGGTATTAGTGCTTCCTTCTGGTGATGAAGGATTTGTGGTATATAGTGATGCATCACATCAGGGGTTGGGATGTGTGTCAATGCAATATAGGAGAGTTATAGCTTATGCTTCTAAGCATTGAGGAACCATGAGAGGAATTACCCGACACATGATTTAGAAGTGGCTACCATAGTTTTTGCTTTGAAGATTTTGAGACATCATCTGTATGGGACCACTTGTGAAATTTTTACTGATCATAAAAGTTTGACAAATTTACCTATCCAAAAAGAATTGAATTTAAGACAGAGATGATGGATGGATTTGATTAATGACTATGACTGTAAAATTCACTATCATCCAGGGAAGGCTCATGTAGTAGTTGATGCATTGAGTAGAAAATCTACAGGGAAATTAGTTGCTATTGGGGGTCATGATATTAGCTTGATGATAAAATTGAGAGAAATGAGAATGGAGTTGAATATCAGTGATAGAGGAGTATTGATGGTAAATATGGTTGTATGTTCTATTATTGATCGTTTATTACAGATGCAGAGTAGAGATGAAGGGGTAGAGAAGATCAAACAAGAAGTATTGAGTGGGAAGCCGACTGAGTTTAGAATTATAGAAGATGATATGGTGGTATTGGGACATAGAATTTGTGTTCCCAATGATGTTGAGATGAGAAATGAAATACTAAGAGAGGTTCATGATTCTATTTATTTTATGCACCCAAGTAATAATAAGATGTACAAAGGGGTTGAGATAGAATTATTGGTGGTCAGGGATGAAGAAGGATGTAGCTGAGTATATTTCTAAATGCTTGATTTGTCAATAAGTGAAATATGAAAATGGACATCCGGCAGGTTTATTACAGCCTCTTTTAGTACCTGAATGGCTATAGGAGAATGTGAGCATGGATTTTGTTTCTAGTTTTACCCGTACCCAGAGAGGTCATGATGCTGTATGGGTTATAGTGGATAAACTTTCTAAGTCTTCGCATTTCCTTCATATTAAAACTACTTGGAGTCTTGAAAATATGTTGCGGAAATTGTGAGACTACATGGAGTACCTTTAAGCATTGTATCATATAGAGATTCTAGATTTACTTCTAGATTTTGGAGGGGCTTTCAAAAAGCTATAGGTACACAGTTGCAGTTTAGTACAACCTTTCATCCTCAAACTAATGGGCAGACAGAGAGAATCATCAGAATACTAGAAGATATGCTGAGGGCAAATGTATTGAGTTTTTCTGTAAGCTAGGGTGCTTATTTACCTTTGACCGAGTTTGCATACAATAATCAGTATCAAACTAGTATTGGAATGGCACCATTTGGGGCTTTATATAGTAGAAGGTGCAGAACTCCAATATGTTGGGAAGAAGTTGGAGAAAGAAAGATATTTGGTCCAGAAATGATAGATTTGACTACTGAGATGATCAAATTGGTTAGAGAGAACCGTGAGGCAACACAAAACAGACAGAAGGGATATGCTGACAATCGAAGACGACCTCTTAAGTTTCAGGTTGGTGACTGGGTGTATTTGAAGATATCTCCATGGAAGGGTGTATCAAGATTTTTTTTTTAAAAAAAAGAAAGTTGAATCCGAGATTTATGGGGTCATATGAGGTGATTGCAAGATGTTGACCCTCATCTAAATTTTAATAATGACAAAACACTACACTAATTGTACTAACAGTTTTATCTAAGTGTTTAAATGATAAAAGCTTTCAGTAAAAAATTAAGATGCAAGAACTCAACCCGAATCAGACACCAAGTCAAGACAGAAGATATAGTATAGGCATTAAGGTATTGAAACAAACTGTAAATCTCTTTTGTTCAAGTAAGTAGCTTGTCTTATGGCTCTTTCTATAAAAGAATTTTGACAAAATTAATTATTCAAACTCTTTTAAGTCAAAAACATTTTGAAACATGAAAAAATGGGTTGAAGGGCAACCCAATCGACTGGCTCCTTATACCAATCGACTGGGGTATGGGACAGAATGTCTCTAGTCGACTGGGGTATGGGACAGAATGTCCCTAGTCGACTGGTGTAGATCACCCAGTTGACTGGCATATGGGACAGTGAGTTCCCAGTCGACTGGTGCTTAGGACCTAGTTTACTGGTACTCTCCCACAGCCTAAAAGTGAGATTTTTCACTTGATCCAGTCGATTGGTACTAAGAACCATTCGATTGGTAATTAAAAAAATATGACTGTTAGAGACGCGAGACTTGAGCATTTAATGCACCAAACCTACCAGTCAATGTCTAACGGCCATATTGATTAAAGGCTATATAAACCCACTTCAATGAGCATTAAAATAAGAAGATTACACATTCAATTCATAAGTTTGCTCATTAATACTCAAAAGCTTTGAAAAATTTATTGTTGAGCCATTCATCAAGCTTTTTCTTGAAAGAAAGATATTATTCAGTTGTAAAAGCATTCATTACTATCTCTCTACCATTTACTTTACAGCAACTCATATTTATTGTAAAGGGATTAACTTTCGCAAGGAAGAGATTAGCTTCCAAGAGGAAGGGATTTTTTGTAAGGTTTGTACAACACTCGTGAAGTTGTACGACTAAAATTTTTAGTGGATCATTTCAAGAAGGTTCATTGAAGAGAGTGGATGTATGGTCGGAATATATTGCCGAACCACTATAAATTGAGTTTGCATTTTCTCTTCCTTAAACTCTTTTACTTAAAGCACATTACTTGTTTGTATGCTTGTGCATTTAACTATTTTTATAAACTTGCAAGTAATTAGCGAAAGTTTTTAAAAACCCAATTCACCCCCTCTTGGATTAGAACTTCAGTCTACAATTGGTATCAGAGCCTCATTCTCAATTTTAGGCTTAAAATCCTTGAGTTGATCCAATGGCATCAAATAGCTATTCTGAGGGACATTCCTACACTAGGCCTCCCTTATTCAATAGCTCTAACTATAACTATTGGAAAAACAGGGTGAAAATCTTTGTCGAATGACAAAATTACAATCTATGGAGAGTTATTGAGGAATGACCTAGAATTCCTACAAAGGAAATAACTATTGGAGAAATCAATCATACAATGCTTAAACTCAAAACTGAGTTCAATAAAGAAGATTATAGAATGATGTCTCTAAATAGTAGAGCCACAAGTATTTTACATTGTGCTTTAGATATTTCTGAATATAATAAAATTTTTGCTTGTGTTTCGGCTAAGGAGATTTGGGATAAAATGCAAGTTATATATGAAGGAACTAGCGAAGTTAAAAAAATAAAAAATTTATATGCTAGTGTTCGAGTATGAATATTTCAAAATGTCTCATAACGAAACAATTTCTCAAATGCATTCACGTTTCACCACTATTGTTAATGGTTTGAAGCTTCTTGGTAGGAACATTGAGGAATTTGAACTAACAAGGAAAATCTTAAGGTCTTTGCCACCCACTTGGAAAGCAAAGAAGACGGTCATCACGAAGGCCAAAGATCTCGACAAACTTGATGTCAAAACATTTCTTGGATCACTATTGACATATGAGATAGAAGAAATGAATCCCGTTGTCAATGATGATGAGAAGAAGAAAAAAGGTGATTGTTCTCAAAGCCTCTACGAGCAACAAAAAAGAATAAACAAAATAAGATGTGGAGAGCAGCGAAGAAGATAGTGAGATGACACTAATCACCAAGTGGTTTCACAAATTCTTGAAGAAAAGCAAGAAACCATACACAAAGGATCCCACTTCAAAAAGGGAAGCACTTGTGTGTTATGGTTGCAAGAAGCTCGATCATATCAAGGCCGATTGTACAATAACAAGCAAACTATATAAAAGCTTTAAAAAGAAAGCTATGATTGTAACCACTTGGAGTGACTCGGATAAAGAGATCAGATACGAGGAGATTACCAACCTATGTCTTATGGCGATTGACGACGAAAATGAGGTATCAAATTCTTCCCTTTCTAATAATAATATTGTTAGTAATAGTGAAGAATTAATAGAGGTCATAAATGAAATGCAAGAAGAATTAAAGAAATTCGATTCTAGGAACACCATTCTAAAAAATAAGGTGTCATATATTTCTAAAGAGATAGAAGGCTTAAAAGAAGAAAAAGAAAAACTTTCTTCATTGCTTTATGTTTCTTCTAAAGATTTTCTTAAAGATGAAAATGAAAACTTAAAGAAGAAGATAATAGAATTGAATGACACTATATCAAGACTTATGCTTAGAAAAGAAAAGCTAGATGAAGTGCTATCTTGCCAAAGATTAAGTGGAGGAAAATTCGGGTTAGGTTATTCTCCATTAGGCAAACAAAAATCAAAAGAGAACTTATTCATGAAAGCAATATGTGTGAATGAAGCCTCTACTTCAAAGACCATTAGCAAGGTCAAAACCACTCCCTCAATGAATGCTAGTAGGTCTAAAAATACCAATTCTAACGCATATACAAGAAATAAACATCCTAGAAATACGCATGCTTATATATATGCTCATTCAAGCAATATTTATACACATCCTAGGAGTAACCATCATGTGCATCCTATAGATAATATGTATACTCAAAACTTGCACACTACATATGCATATCCTAGGAATTACCATCATATGTATCCTAGAAATAATATGCATATTCATAATAATGCAAGCATATATCCTAGAAATCATCATCATACATTTCCTAGAAATGACATACATATTCATAATCCTCACAATAGAAACATGTATCATAGGAATACTTATCTAAAGAGTTATAGACATGCACAACTAAGAAATCCTAGAAATTTCAATAACTATTATCGTAGGATTGTGCATCATCAACATGTCTATAAATATGGAACACCTTATATTATTAAGAAAGTATGGGTTCCTAAAGGAATCTTATTTTCTAGGACTAACCCTAAAGGACCCAAGAAGTTTTGGGTACCTAAAAGTGCAATTGTGTATCCTTGTGTGATGTAGATATGTTTCCACACCAAAGAAAAAGGTAACTGTTGGTACCTTGATAGTGAATGCTCAAAGCAGATGACCGGTGATCGAAGTGTGTTCAAAGAGCTAACTCTAAGAGATGGCGGACATGTCACCATTGGAGACAACACAAAAATAAAGATCATTGGGCATGGAGAAGTTGATAATAATTTCTCAACCCTTGATATTGTATTATTTGTGCAAGGCCTTAAGCCAAATTTACTAAGTATTAGTCAACTATGTGACAAAGGCAACAAAGGCAACAAAACCTCTCATTGTCTAGTTATAGACATCAAGAGTAACAAGATCAAGTTTGTTGGCCATAGACACGAAAATGTCTATATAGTTGATTTGAAATCCTTGCATTTGGAAAATAAAAAATGTTTTCCCGCATTTAGTGAAAACCCATGGCTATGGCATAAAAGACTTGGTTATGTGAATATGGATTTGCTTAAAATCATTTCAAGAAAAGATTTAGTCATTGACTTCCAAAAATCAAATTTGAAAAAGATAAAGTGTGTGATGCTTGTCAAATGGGAATCAAACTAGAATTTCTTTTAAATCAAAAAGGTAGTCTCAACTACTAGACCATTGGAACTTTTGTATATGGACTTATTTGGTTCAATAAGTACCATTAGTCTAGGTGGCCATCAATATGCTTTTGTTATTGTTGATGACTATTCAAGATATACCTTTTTATCTCTATTGCTTACAAGGATGAAGCGTACAAATGATTTGAAAACTTTTGCAAAAAGGTTCAAAATGAAAAAAGAATTTGTATTTCAAGCATTAGAAGTGATCTTGGAAAAGAATTTGAACCAAAGCTTTTCAAAATTTTGTAATGAAAATGGAATTGATTACAACTTTTCAGCTCCTAGAACTCCTCAACAAAATGGAGTTGTGGAGAGGAAAAATAAAGTTCTAGAAGAATTTGCAAGAACAATGCTTTTTGAAAATAGCTTGCCAAAATACTTTTGGGCTGAAGCGGTAAACATCTCTTGCTATATCTTAAATAGAATTTTAATTAAGCCTATGCTTAACAAAACTCCATATGAATTATGGAAAGGTACAAAGCCTAATATCTTCTATTTTCGTACCTTTGGTTATAAATGTTTTATCCTAAATAACAATAAAACTAACTTGGGTAAATTTGACTCAAAAACTGATGATGGGATAGTCTTAGGATACTCAACCTTTAGTAAATCTTATAGGGTCTTCAACAAGAGAACGCTAGTGGTAGAAGAATCTGTACATATAGCCCTTGATGAGTCTAACCCAATTAGAAGTAGAGAAGTTTCTTTCAATGATGATGCAGATTTCATTCCAAGAACGGAAACACATACTCTCATTATTGACCCAAATGAGAGCCCACCTCAAACAAATCAAGAAATAGAAGCACTTAAATTGGACCAACCATCTACAAGTCAATAAGAGAATGGTCTTCCCAAAGATTTGAGGTATGTAAATTATCACCCAATCGATCAAGTGATTGGTGATCGTTCACAAGGGGGTAATAACTCGTTCTTCTATTAGAAATATTTGCAACTATATAGCCTATTTGTCTTAAACAGAACCTAAAACATTTATAGAAGCTGAGAATGATGTTGATTGGATAAATGCCATGCAAGAAGAAATAAATCTATTTGAAAGAAACAATGTATGGAATCTAGTTCCTAGACCAAAGAATCATATAATAATAGGAACTAAATGGGTATTTAGAAATAAGATGGATGAAAATGGAATAATAACTAGAAACAAGGCTAGACTAGTTGCTAAGGGATATAATCAAGAAGAAGGAATAGACTTTGATGAGACCTATGCTCCCGTAGCAAGATTAGTAGCTATTCGAATGTTATTAGCCTTTGCATGCTTTAACAAGTTTAAATTATTTCAAATGGATGTGAAAAGTGCATTTTTAAATGGCTTTATAGAAGAAGAGGTATATGTTGAGCAACCTCCTGGATTTGAGAATCCTAGTCTTCCAAATCATGTCTACAAGTTTTCTAAAGCTCTATATGGGTTTAAGCAAGCTTCAAGAGCATGGTATGAAAGACTAAGTAAATTTTTTATTGACAATAATTTTACAAGAGGAAAAATAGACATAAGCCTCTTCACAAAAACTCATAAAAATGACACTCTACTAGTTCAAATATATGTTGATGATATCATATTTGGTGCTACTAATGAATCTATGTGTCAAGAGTTTGCCAAGTGCATGTAAGGTGAATTTGAAATGAGCATTATGGGAGAGCTTACCAACTTCATTGGACTTCAAATCAAACAATTGAAATGAGGCATCTTCATCAATCAATCAAAATACGCTAAGGACCTACTAAAAAGGTTCAGGATGAAAAACTCAAAGTCACTTGGTACTCCTATGACAACATCTACAAAACTTGACATTGATGAAAGAGGTAAGTGTGTAGACACTAACACTTACAGAAGCATGATAGGAGCTTTACTCTATTTAACTACAAGTAGACCTAATATAATGTTTAATGTGTCAATAGTTTGCCAAGTGAATGTAAGGTGAATTTGAAATGAGCATGATGGGAGAGCTTACCTACTTCATTGGACTTCAAATCAAACAATTGAAATGAAGCATCTTCATCAATCAATCAAAATACACCAAGAACCTACTAAAAAGGTTCAGGATGGAAAGTTCAAAGTCACTTGGTACTTCTATGAGCACATCTACAAAACTTGACCTTGATGAAGGAGGTAAGTGTGTAGACACTAATACCTACAGAAGCATGATAGAAGCTTTACTCTATTTAACTGCAAGTAGACCTAATATAATGTTTAGTATATACATGTGTGCTAGATTTCAAGCTAACCATAAGGAATCACATGTGATTGCGGTAAAAAGAATCCTTAAATATCTACAAGGGACTCAAAACCTAGGATTATGGTACTCTAGAGATTCATCTTTTGAGCTTGTAGGATATTCATATGTTGATTTTGTGGGGTGTAGGTTAGATATAAAAATAACTAGCGGAACATGCCAATTCTTAGGTGCAATGCTAACCTCTTGGTTTTCCAAGAAACAAAACTCGGTTGCACTATCAACCGCCGACTGGTATGAAAGACCCAGTTGACTGGTATATCTCTGCCAATTTACCCAGTCGACTGGTGTTTCGACCCAGTTGACTGGCATGATAAAAAATTCCTAAATTAATGAGGACCCAGTCGACTTATACCTTAACCCAGTCGATTAGTATCGCGATTCTATAAATAGTCGTTTCAGTTTTTCAGGGTTTTACGCAATTTTCAAAACCCTGAAGCTTTTTCTCTCTAGAAATTCTCACTTTTCCTTCCAAAATCTCATAAAAACACTCCCTAGTATCCTTAATCTCATCCCTTATAACCTTTATTTCAACTTTCCACGGTTGAAATTTTCGTTTTCCCCCAAAATCTCTCACTCTCCTCAAAAACACCTTTTTTCCAAAATGTCTGAAAGAATCCGAATTAAAACCATCGTTGGATGACCTCACTCGCTTACTAGGCCACGTTCCATGAAATCCATGGCACCGGATGCAAAAAGAAAGGGTTTGGCGGGATTCTCAAGCAAGAAGGAGAGGACAAAGCTCGACGACTCACTCTTTTAGAGTCTAGCCGCCAAAGAGAGGTATAATTCTGTCATTCGTCATAAGAAGATCATGATAGGTAGATTCGTTGACTTCGAATCTATTCGTCATGTAAACTTTGACATACTACCTCCTTTTGAGGCAGTGTACTTGACCCCACTGGTCAAGATTCACCAAAAATTTTACCTACGCCTGATTCACCAATTCTACGCGAACTTGGTGAAACCTAGTCCACTAGCTCTTCGGTTCAGAACCAGTGTGATGGGCATGGAATTTGAGGTGAACACTGACCTCCTAGTAAGCATACTAGGGATCCCTGTGGGAGGGATCCAATGGAGTCTGAACGGATGGCCGAACAACTTTGACTATGAGGAGGCATGTCAGATCATTAGGGGCGACCCTAACTATATCTTTCGGCTCATTACATTTCATACATGTAGTGACATGCTCATCGATTCGAAGTTGTTCAATCTCATTGTGAGTTGGACTATCCACACACAACTTGGGAATCAGAGCTATCTCTCGAAGATAGACATATTATTGATTTGGTATCTTAAAACCGGACACCACTTCAATATCTATCCCCTACTGCTTGCCAACATGATCAATGATGAAGTAAGTGACTCTAGGTGCCTTCCTTATGGAATACTCATCACCCTCATCCTCCAGCACTTTCAGGTTCCTCTTCCAGCCTCTGAGGCTCAGGACATCGGCCCCAAGGATATTATCAACGTCTCTTCTATGAAGAAAATGGGGTGCACGATCTGAGATAGGATGATCTACTCTAAGACCGGGAAGAACATCAAGATTGGAGAGGGTGACAGCAATGAGGAGAATAATGAGGGTCCAAATGATGCAGCCCCTACCACTGCTATGGACACTGATGACCGAGCACCACCGCATGGTGGTTCTAGTACTGGTCCGACTGGATATGATGATCTACTCCAGGCCATTTCGAGCCTCCAACTATCCATGCAGTCTGGGTTCCAAAACTTGAGCTCCTCTGTTGATTCCATGCATCATACCTCTACTCCCTTCGAGATGACTTCGAGCTGCACCGAGAGCACACAGAGGGTTCTTTGTCTGAGTTTCGAGATCTTATACGGGATAGCTCTGATTCTCCCACTCGCTGAGTTACCTGTTGTTATCTTTTTGTTGTATATAGCTTTTAGTTGTTCTTGGCACGAACATTTATTACATTATCATTCATTTCAGTCTTTATATTCGACTTCTAGAAGCCTATGATGTATGGATATTTGTATTTCTTTGACTATATTTCATGTCTAGCTCATCGTTCATATACTTGCTTTACATTTACGCTATATGAATACTTAGTTTAAATTTTTATTACTCGGAAATATGCTTTAACTACTTATATTAGTGTGGAAAATTTCGGTTCTTCTCGGGAAGTCTTCCCAGCTCTGAATAATGCTTAGTTTTCATATACAAGTTTTTTTATGCACAATCTTATTGTCTATAGTATCTATGTTGCTTATTTTTTTGTGTTAGCACCCCCTTTTCTATTATTGTCAAAACGGGGGAGAAAAATGAGAAACAGAGAAATATCACTGTAGACTTAAAATAGAGCATAGATTTAGGGGGAGCATTGCTCCGAATATCTTATTGAATATAAGACTATATTGAGTTACTTGGTTGGGTTGTTTATAAACTGCATTTGAATTGTTTTACAAGTTAGTTTTATCCAAAAAACATAGGAAACTCTGCCCATTTTTTTCTAAAAACCTAACACTTAGTTTTAAAAACTGTTTTCTCTCATTAGTTCTGTCGTCATCAAAAAAGGTGAGATTGTTGACCCTCATCTAAATTTTAATAATGACAAAACACTACACTAATTATACTAATAGTTTTATCTAAGTATTTAAACGATAAAAGCTTTCAGCAAAGAATCAAGATGCAAGAACTCAACCCGATCAGACACCAAGTCAGGACAGAAGATATAATATAGGCATTAAGGTATTGAAACAAACTGTAAATCTCTTTTGTTCAAGTAAATAGCTTGTCTTATGGCTCATTCTATAAAAGAATTTTGACAAAACTAATTATTCAAACTCTTCTAAGTCAAAAACATTTTGAAACATGAAAAACTGGGTTGAAGGGCAACCCAGTCGACTGGCTCCTTATACCAGTCGACTGGGGTATGGGACAAAATGTCCCCAGTCGACTGGTATAGATCACCCAGTCAACTGTCATATGGGATAGTGAGTTCCCAGTCGACTGGTGCTTAGGACCCAGTCGACTGGTACTCTTCCACAGCCTAAAAGTGAGATTTCTCACTTGACCCAGTCGACTAGTAATTTGAAAAATATGACCGTTAGAGATGCGGGACTTGAGCATTTAATGCACCAAACCTACCAAGTCAGTGTCTAATGGCCATATTGATTGAAGGCTCTATAAACCCACTTCAATGAGCATTTAAAACAAAAAGATTACGCATTCAATTCATAAGTTTGCTCATTAATACTCAAAAGCTTTAAAAAAAATTATTGTTGAGCCATTCATCAAGCTTTTTCTTGAAAGAGATATACTGTTCATTTGTAAAAGCATTCATTGCTATCTCTCTACCATTTATTTTACAGCAACTCATATTTATTGTAAAGGGATTAACTTCCGCAAGGAAGAGATTAGCTTCCGAGAGGAAGAGATTGGTTGTAAGGTTTGTACAACACCCGTGAAGTTGTACGACTAAAAGTTTTAGTGGATCACTTCAAGGAGGTTCCTTGAAAAGAGTGGACGTAGGGTCGGAACGAATTCGATATTGCCGAACCATTATAAACTGAGTTTGTATTTTCTCTTCCTTAAACTCTTTTACTTAAAGCACATTACTTGTTTGTATGTTTGTGCATTTAACTGTTTTTATAAACTTGCAAGTAATTAGTGAAAGTTTTTAAAAACCCAATTCACCCCCTTCTTGGGTTGGAACCTCAGCTTACACAAGAGTTGGACCAGTAACATATCGATTGAATTTGCCTCCAGAGTTAAAGCAATTACACAATGTGTTTTATGTTTCACTTTTGAGAAAGTGTTTACATGATGAATCTCATAGTATTCCGAGTCAAGCTATAGAATTTCAGAAAGATTTGACCTTTATACAAGTACCGGTCAGAATTCTAAACAGAAATGAACAAGTTTTGCGTGATAAAGTTATTCTTTTAGTTCAAGTATTATGGCATAACAAAGATGTTGAAGAAATTACTTTGGAGCATGAGGCAAGAACGAGGAAAGAGTACCCCACAATTTTTTCATGAGTTAGGTAAGAAAATTTCAAGACAAAATTTTTATGAGGTGGGTAGAATTGTAATACTTGTGTTCTTAAAGTAAAGATAAAGAAGTAATTTGATAGATATTACATGAAATTAAATAATATATACATGAAAGATTTAATATTGAATGAAATAATTCTTTTGAAAAAAAAAATTGGAAGAAAGTATAATTTTCAATATTTTTCTATAATTTTTGGAAGAAAGAAATTGTGAAAATTTTAAAGAGAAATGGCAGAATTGTAATTAAGCAGTGGCAAAGTCGTAAATGTTAAATGAAAATGACTGGTGGCAGAATTGTAATTAGGATGTGGCAAAGTCGTAAATTGTAAATGAAAATGACCGGTGGCAGAATCGTAATTAGGAAGTGGTAAAGTTGTAAATTTTAAATGACTAGACAGGGTGGCAAAACGTAAATAAGCTGTCACCAAAAAAAAAAAAAAAAAAAAAAAACATGAAGAATGGTTGTAAGTGCAGGCCGGTTTTGGTATAAAAAATTAAGTTTTGTTTAGTTTTGTTAAAAATTAGTTTACAACAAATTTTTTTCTCACTTTAAAATAATATATTTTTTTTAAATTGCTCTCTTTTTAAAGCACATAGGAGCCGAAAGAAATGTTGAAATTTTGAAAAAGTTTATGAAAGAATTTTAAAAAATTCGAGAGAGGCTTTAAGAAAAAAAAATAATAATAATGTGAATTTTATTTTTGAAATTATGCATACATGAAATTACTGGAATTTGATGTAGAAATTTAAATGTATGAATTATGGAAGAATTGAAGAATAAATTAGAAATTTTAATATAAATATTATGTCAGGTGTTGACGATCAGCAATCGGGTGAAATTACTGAAAGAAGTAGGAAAGATAAGGACGTGATCCACGGGTAGTTTTAAGTGTTACGCAGTGAGTAGATTTAATTTTAGTAATCGAGACAAATAAATAATAATAATAATATGAATTTATAAAATTTGAATAAATTGTTGAATTATAATGATTAAATCATGAATTTTATTTTATATATGATAATTGATTGATTTATTGGTTAATGATTTAAATATTATGTTGAATATTAATTGTTTAATAATTTATATTTTAAATAATAAAAAATGATGAATGAATGAAAAATGTATTGAAAAGTTATATGAAATTTCTGAAAATATAATTGAAAAATTAATATGATATATGAGGAGATAAATTAATAAATATGTTAAAAATAATAATTTTGAGAAAGAGCTAGGTAGTGGAATCAAATGTTTTGATGTATGCTTGCTTGTATGTTATTACTCATATGCATAAAAACGAAGACCATGAAGGTAGCTGGTCTGGCTAAGAAGACCAAGAAAGTACTTAGTCTGGTTGAAAAGACCAAGAAGATAGCTGGTTTGGCTGAAACATGTCGACATGTGGGAAGATGTTCCAATATGATAATATGAAATGATCTGATGAGAAAGAAAGAAAGAAAAGGCAAGGAGATGATCCACGGGTAACTCTAAGTGCTACATGGTAAGTTAGAATTACTTAAATCAAAACAAATATGAAATATATAGTGATGATATTTGAATTAATTATTAACCTATGATTTAATGATAGATGAAAGTTGGTTGATGGGTATGATAGGAATAATTGATATGTTAGAGATTTATTATATGAGAAGTAATATTATTTGAATAATGAGTTGATTAAATAATGAGGGGATAATTGAAGTTCTTGACAAGCTATGGTTGATATATGAGGAGAAAAAATTTAATGAATATGATCAAATAATAATTTTGAGAAAAAGCTAGATAGTTAAATTGAATGTCTGAATGTATGCTTGTTTTTATATCATTGTTCATATGTATATGCATGAAATAAAAGAATTGGGATAGATAGTTAATTTAATGCTTTATAATTGTTTTAAATATTTATTATTAATATCTGAGATGCTAGAGAATCAATTTTGATTATTAAATGATTGATAGATAGATGAGTCTCATAATGAGACAATTGTAATGATCGATAAATAGAAAATATGATATAATAAAGAATTATATTATTGATTGTCGGTATGATATGAACTTTGTGATGATATTAAATTGAAAATATTAAATTGATAAAATATATGAGATATATGCATTAACAGATAATAGCTTGATAATTTATTTATTAAGAGAAATTGATAAATGATTGAATCAGAATGTGAGAAGAGATGGATGGTTAATTATACTGATTTAACAATAAGTGAATATAACTAGAAGTATACAAATCGAGTTCTTCTAGTATATTTAATTCACAAAGCTTATAAAGCTCACTCTTCATCGTTAAATAATTTCAAGTGGTGAGCATGACAGATAGATTTATGAGTTGAGATTCAGACTGAGTTATTATTATCTGTAAGTCTTATGGTCCACATTCTTAGACTAATGGAAAAAAATTGTAAATATTCATGCATAATATGCTGTATATATTGTTTCAGTTTTGATATTAATAATGTAACTCTCCTGTTGAGGGTTGAGGATGGATGTATGTATGTATTTTCGGTCGATATAGGTTTTATATTGTTTCATATAGGTGTCGTACTGTGATTTCAAAAAGTGACGACATCATTTCGGAGGTGACCAACCCGGGATGGGTGTTACAAGATATGATTCTAAAATTTCAGAATTTGCAACTATTGATTTTGTTATTAACCAAAATATTTGGATTTGGCCTGCTACAAGAGTTGAGGTAATGCACAAAGTTAAACAAACTACTTGCACCTTATTCTCTATAGTGACTACACTTTTTCCTGGTTTGCTCCTCATACTGGTGACTTTAATACAACAACTATTTAGGAGAGTTTAAGAGAGAAAAGACCTGTTGTCCCTTGGTACAAATTAATTTGGTTTTCTGGGCATATTCCAAGGTTTTCTTTTAATTCTTGGCTTGCAGTCCTTGACAGACTTTCCACCAAGCAAAGACCTAGTGTTTTATGCAATAGTGCCGATGAAACAAGAGATCACATCTTCTTTGAATGTCCTTATTTAAAGCAGGTTTGACAAAGGATTTTACTGACCTATGGTATTTCAAGAATGGTGGATGATTGAAATTATGAGTTGGAATGGGCAATTGCTTATCTTTGTACTAAGTATTAACAAAGCTGTTGTTTTTGTGCTGCATGTTGCTTGGATAGCTTTCATTTATAGCATTTAGAGAGAGAAAAACTCTAGAATTCACAATCAAGTTGCTCAAGGTGTTTTATCTGTCAAGTGATCATTCATGATGTTAGGACGAGTTTTTAGTTTGAAAAGATGCAAAACCTCTCTTCAGAGGGGTATTGGTCATTGAAACCTAATAGTTAAATAGGTGTTATTTGTTGTTTAGTTTCTTTACCTTCTTGATAAGGTTTTGACTTTATATTTTCTGTTAGCTTGCTGTTTTAGTTTGCCTTATTGTATGCAACTCTACTGCTGTAGTTTCTTTGGAATAAAATCAATTTATCAAAAGAAAAAAATTATACCATATAACAAGAAAGGGTTAAATTTAAAACAAATGAAAAAAATATTACACCATGTTTCTGATTGCTGTCGTAACTAGATTATACGAAGCTCCTTTTTGTATGACATACATAAATGTTCAATAACAAGAAAGGTCAAATCATTAAAACTAAGAAAACTGCATAGAGCTCTTTGATTCGTTTACAAATCCATGATACAATACTATTTTTTCATTCAATTAAAAGAAATAAAAACTAATTTTCTCTCTCTCTCTCTCTCTCTCTCTATCTTATTATCTTTTTTTATATATTTTTTAATATAATTTTATAAATTAAATTTATTAAAATTAATGCTATAGGTTGGATTTAATAGTAAAATACGTATCACAATATTGGATCTTGATCAATCTACTAAGTTGAAAAAATAAAATTTGTGTTAAATAATTCTATTTTTTTTTTACTTATTCTTATAAATTCCATTACCTTACTATTTAAATTGATTACATTATTTAATTTAAGTTTTCAATAGATTAAACCTTTTATTTTGGCTTTGGTAAACTTTACGAAATGAACTTTTAATAAGAATGATATGAATACTCACTCACAATCCATGCAAAAGAGCCAACCCATAATATTATTTTATAATTATCCGATATATCTAACTGGATTCTAATCAATAAAAATATAAAGAAAAAGTGCATTAATGATCGTTTATGAAACTCTCTATTTGCTTGAATATTTAATTTAATTTAGTTTAGTACTTAACTGATTGTATTCTTTACTTTGTGTTTTATAGACTTTACTTTATTATTTTAGACTTTTATATGATTTTTAATTTGAGTTTTATATAGCTAGCATAACTAAAAATACTAAAATTATGCTAGTTTAAAAAATATTTAGAAAAAAGTGTCATGTAAACTCAATTTCTTTTCCTTTTTTTGATGTAATTTTATAGTTATATTTATTGAATATCTTATTTTAGTTTATTGATTTACTATTATGTTGAGTGAATTTTATTTATAATGAATTATTATTAAAAAATTGTTCATATCTTTTTTGAAAGGAAAATACTTTATATTTAGTTTTAGTTTATTGAGTTTTTTAGTTTTAAACTTTTATAAAGTTTATAGATTGGACTTTATATCACAAATAATTGTAAAACCTATACTACTTTTATCGGGGCATATTATTTTAGGGTTATAGAGTTTATAGATTGAACTTTATATACTAATTAATTATAAAATCAAAACTATGTAATTTCATGCTTGAACTTAAAAAAACTACGTAGTTTAATACTCAGAATTAAAAAACTAGACACATATTATGATAATAAAATTACTTAAAAGACACATGTTATGTTAATAAAACTTTCAAAAAAATCTTATCAAATACTTTTATATTTATTGATGTATATTCAGTTTGGTTTGATATTTTTTTTGCGAGATTTGGTTTTGAAAATATGCAATCCAATTATTATTATCCAAAAAAAAGAGAGAAGAAAATATGCAATTGCATTACTGAATTAACCGATTTGGATTAAATTACTAAGGGCATGTTTGGATAACGGTTTTCTCTTTTCAATTTTCGAAAATAAAAACTGAAAACAGTTTTATGAAGAAAAGATGTTTGGATAACTGTAACTCAAAAACTGTTTCCAAAACAGAAAACAATAAAATGTTGTTTGAATAATCTTATTCTGAAAACTGTTTTGATACGCTTTGTAATTATTTTTAGTTTTAAGTTTAAATTTAAAATTGTTGATATTTGTCTAAGGTTTAAACATGGTTTAAACAAGGTTAATGTCTAAACCAAGGTTGGAAGAATAAATTTCAGTATGTTAAAGAAGTGCACACAAGTGTGCGTGACACCTTAGAGCAAGGCAAAGGTAGACACACTAGTGTGTGCGTCTAAGCACACAAGCTGGAAAATATGTGCATCAGGTTAGGCCGCGGCCTAGCTTTGTCCAAGCCGCAGCGCACAGCATGGAGGAATGTTGGAGGAAGGTCAGGCTGCGGCTCACCCTACCCTAGGCCACGGCGCACAGAGTGGCAGCAAGTGTGCCCTGTTTCAGGCCGCACCCTGAAGGCACACTAAGGCTAGTTTTTCAGCCCTATGTTGAGTGCGTGGATGCAAAATCAAAATGCACAGCTTGACTAAAGAATGATCAAAAGTCATGGTTGAGTGGTCATCAAGATCTAAGGGTGGAGATTGACTCTCAAGATTGGACAAGAAGTTGGTGCACTATATAAATGGTCACCTAGCTTTATTCTCATCAACATTGAGACATAATTTGAGATCAATTGTAAAGAGTGACAAACATACAAGAGAGAATTGTGTAAGAGTGCAAAGACACAAAACATAAGAGGAACTCATTGTAGTGACACTGATTGTAAAAAAAAGAGTAGTATAGATTTGATAGAGAGCATTGTAATAGTTCTTATCATCTTCTTTCTTCTCTTCTTGGTTTTTTCAAGAACTTGAGGTTTCTTGAAGAGGGTTGCTGGATTGTAAAGAACCATTGATTTAGTGCAGAGAGTTCAGAGGAACTCACGGGGACGTAGGCTATTGCCGATCCTCGATAACAATTGCTTGTCTTATTTTCTTTCTTGTTTTGGTTGCTGTATTTTTCTTTACAAGTAATTATAAACTTAGGTGTTTGGAAGATCATCACCTAGGCATCTTATCAAGATGATTTCCAACAAAAATCTATATTAATTTTATTTATCATATTTCCTAAATATTTAAAAAAATAATTAATATTATTTTATTTTTAATATTTTAATATTTTTTATATACGATGGAGGAAAAATGAAACAGAGAAGTGAACATTGATTGTATGGCTATTTTTCGAAAATTATGTTAGAAAACACAAATTTGGAGTTTTCAGAAAATAATTTTTGAAAACTGGTTTTTTGAAAACTATTTTAGAAAATTGTTTTTGAAAACTGTTTGCCAAACATAGAAAAAAGTATTTAAAAACTGATTTTAGTTTTCGAAAACTGAAAACAGTTTTCAAAAACTATTTCCAAACATAGCTTAATAGTGTTGGTATTTTATTTCAAAAGACAGGCGAGCTGCTCTCTTTTTTCGTTTTCTTTTTTATTTTAAGGTGAAACTTTTTGTCCTCCTCTTATTTTGGCTCTTTATCTGTGAGTTAAAATACGATATGAATATGAAAAATAAAATTTATTAAAAAATAAATATTTTTAACATGCTTGATCTATTATTCATAAAATTGGATCCATATTCGATTTGAATCATCATTTTTTCACTTAAATAATTTTATTTATAAACATACAAATATAAATATAAAAAATAAAAGTTATTAAAAAAACAAACATTTTTAATTTGTACCGATTAATACACTAAACATACAACACAACCCGACGTAGCCCGACCAGCCGTTTCCCACCTCTACCTTTTACTCCCCACAAAATGTAATTTTTTAGTTTTGTTTTATTACTATAAGCTTATGTTAAACAAAAATAAAAATACTAAACCCTAGGTATATAGCGCTCAATTCAGGGTTTTCTTTTGGCTCCCTCTCTCTCTTCTTCATCGCCGAGAACGGCACTTGCACTGTCTTTTCGTCTAACTCAGTTCCAGAGGCATATAACGCTCGATTCAGGGTTTTTATTTATTTATTATTTTTCTCCTTTAGAATGATATCGTCAATATCATGGGTACCCAAAGGGGCTTCAAACCCTGTGCCTGCTGTTGCTGAGCCTCCTTCTAAGGAGGAAATCGAAGAGATTATAAAGAGTAGTGGTTTCAAAAGAAGGTGAGTTTTCCTTATCACTCGCTGTCTCCTCTCTTCATTTAATTTATGAAGAATTAAAATTTCTATAGAATACTAAAGACTGTGTATAGTTTATGTTCGTATTGTTGTTTTATGCAGTTTGTAAACTTAAATTCAATGATTTTTACCAGGTGTGTGTGGTTGACCATGGGAGAAAAATGCTTTGTAGAATATAGTTTTGTTGTTGAATTCAATACAAATGCAGAAATATAAGCATCTGAGAGAAATTGAAATCTTGTTCTTAGTTCTGTAAAGCAACAGGTTAATGTTAACTTAATCTTCTGCTAGTTACAAAAATTAGTCCGTTTTCTCCAGTTCTGCAGATTAAGATCCCTATGCATTGCTTGGGCACAGCATGCACGATTGCATTAATATGATTAACAATTCACTACTGGTTTCTATGCATATATTATATAGGGACAGTTTTTCTTCATTTGAATTAATAATGATAATATAAAAACTTCTAATTATCTTTAAGTTCTTCGTAAGTGGAGATGGATTTAGTTGAAGGAAATTATCTGATTCAAATAACCAAAAACTTGTTCTGTTATAAATAGATTTTGGGTATTTTCATATGTTCTTGATTTATATAGTCAGGATAGCGGCAGTGATGAAGATGATGAAGAAATGAATGTCAATGCTATGGAAAAGACTGGTGAAGTTTCCCAGGCATTGGTTGTTGCAGATGCACTTGGCAAAACTTCCAAAAGAAAGAATTTGGGAACAGAGTTTGAAGATATCGCCAATGGCTTGAAGGAACTTGACATGGATCATTATGATGAAGAGGATGATGGTATCTCCATCTACATTATTTCTCACATTTATATATCACATTTTGATTAAAAAAGAAAAAAGATGGGAGAGTTGCATGGATTGGATGCATTGTGAAATCTATGAAATTAGCTATTTGTACAAATTATCGGGTGAATAAATTTTCAGGGTCCCGAGAATAACAATAACTGTAATATCAAATATATAACTACGGATACTTCTTATCATGGTTCTCTTAGGCATTGAGCTATTCAGCAGTGGGCTTGGGGACCTTTACTACCCAAGTAACGACATGGACCCATATTTGAAGGATGAGGACGTAAGTGTGACCACTTCTCTATGGTTTGGTCTGGATTTTGTTACGTTTTTGACTTTTGATTTAACGACAATGCTCCTTTAGGATGATGATTCTGAAGAGCTTGAGGATATGACCATAAAACCAAATGATGCAGTCGTAGTTTGTGCACGTTATGAGGATGATGTCAGTCATCTCGAGGCATGTAACAGTTTGTTGGAGAATACTCTCTATCTCTCTCTCATGAACATATGCATGGCACTAATAGCTGAGCTCATTGTGTACTAGCAGATTTGGATATTTGAGGAGTCAGATGATGGTGATTCGAACATGTATGTTCACCATGATATCATTATCCCAGAATTTCCCCTGTGTACAGCATGGCTTGACTGCCCCCTTAAAGGAGGGGAAAAAGGTTAGACATTCATTCATTTACCAGTTGAACTTGTACTCTATGTTTGCTTATTAGAGTTGCACTTCTATTCCATGTTTCATTTTCTTTTCTCTCTTTCTTCTTTTTTTTTGGTTACAAAACAAGTCAAGGAGAATATCATGAAAGTTTTTTAAGCGTCCATTGAATAATTTCATAAACCCGAATTCCCTTGAGTTTTACCTCAAGTAGTAAAGGTTTGGGTTCTTCCAAGTTATTCAAGCCAAAAAGATAGAATAAAAATTTCATGCGCCTTGGCAGTTAATGTGTGACTCAAATGTATGCGCTGCATGCTTTTGTTGTGTTGGCAGGGAATTTTATAGCTGTTGGCTCAATGGAACCTTCTATCGAGATATGGGACCTTGACGTTGTATGTGAATATTCATATTAATCTTATGACATTTTAGGCTGATTTAGTTGCTAATTAGAGGTTATTGTGATCCTCTTATTGTTATTGCTGCTTTCAGATGGATGAAGTACAACCATGTGTGGTATTAGGTGGCACTATTGAGAAGAAGAAAAAGAAGAAGAAGAATAAGGCAGAGAAGGTCTGCTACTAAGTCCTTCCAGTTTAAATAACCTTATGATATAAATAGTTTAATGTTATTTTGGTATGTGTTGTTTAGCCTCAATTCTTCTGTTCCTTAATGCTTATAGATTTGGCAGCATTGGAAATGCTCTAAGGGGAATAAAAGACGAAGATAAATTATCTGGTTCATGCTTATTTTGAAGAGCCTATCATGTTTGAATTTAAATTCATGATATGGATTTTATTAAAGTAATTCCCAACGAATTAGAATATTTTATGTAGATTTCGTTCTTTTTATATTGAGTAGAATTTCAGTATTTTTCCAGCATGTCTATTTGATGCTCAACTAATTTCTATTTGAGATTTGTAGTCAGAGTTTGCCTGTGAATAGCATTGGTACTTTTATAGAGGAGTCATGTAGGCATTAGATTTTTCGCTTATAGATATTATGATGTGTCCAAAATGCCTGAACATGTTGGAAATTTCCGAACTTGTTTGAGATTTTAATACTTGGAATAGCCAATAGAGGTTTGGCAGGAAGTGGATGGGTCAAGCCTAGCCCCTCCTTTTATTTTCCCAAGGAAAAAGATAATAATTTACAAAGTAGAGTATAATTGTAAAGAAAATTATATTCTTCGTCATTTAAGAAAAGTTAGTGAAACAGGCAAAGATATAAAGCAGGGGTTTCTAGTGGAGAAAGAAACAGGGGGAAGGAGGAGAGAGAGAGGGTAGTATGAATATAATAAAATTATTTATCTATCTAGTATTACGTATATTATGTTGGAGATAATACAAGTTTTTTTATTTTGTAATAAATTTTCATTCACACATGCGTTCATTTGTGTCTGTACGTCCTTCCATCCAATAGAATACCTTATGTATGATCTTTGAAATGATGGATCTACCATGGCTTGCATGTGCTGTATTTTCAATGACATTTCATCAATAAGGTGATTCTTCTGTAAAGTGAATTGGCTGTTTGTGTGGAGCCTTTTGCTTTATTGTAGATCCTTCAAGAAAAATGCCATCTTCTTCTGGTCAGCCAATACCATTCTATGTGTTGGTTATAAATATTCTCAGTTTAGAGCTTCTCTGCGTATCTGCTATATTAGGATATAATTTCTTGTTATTTCTTTTAACTAATTCTGCAACTTGCTTTGTGTTAGAGATCTGTTAAATATAGAGAAGGCAGCCACACTGGTCCAGTACTTGGTCTTGCTTGGAACAAAGAGTACAGGTATATTGAAATTTTCTAATGCTTGGGTTCATCTGGTCCTGCTTTCTGAGATGTTATTTCTGAATCTGATGTTCTGTTACTTTGGGCTGATAAAAAAAACAGGAATATCCTTGCCAGTGCCAGTGCTGACAAACAAGTTAAGATTTGGGATGTGGCTGCTGGAAAATGCAATATTACTATGGATCATCATACAGATAAGGCAAGAATGCAACCATATTTGCACCCCTATAATATTTTCAGGTCATACTTGGATGGTGTGTTATAACAGAGTAGGTGCTCTCAATCCACTTGTGTTGGACAATTTACAGTTGGTCTTTCTTTCCCCGTTTCTGGGGTTGGTCATGATCTTAACCTGTGTAACTCTTAGAAGTACAATTTTTTAATTTGTTGATAATACAACTTTGGAATGAATCGTAAGTCACTCAATAATATATGATCGTCAAGGCGGGGTCTAGCCACTGCAGGGCCTTGATAAGGCTTTTCTGTCGAGGACCGAGGATCAATCAAATTGATGGGCCTTACCTGTTTCTGCTGGGTATTTCTTAGATTCTGAATGGCAACTGAGAGAAAAGAAACAAGTATTAAAACCTTAACAGATCATCATGATTATGGTGTCTTATGCGGAAAGAAATACCAGTTGAACTGGCAAAACATAAACCTCAAATCCCACTTTTGGGTGCAAGTGATTGCAGAATTCAACCTCCACCTGGTAGTTTGCAAAGGAATTTGTGGGCACTTATGATTTGGAATCGCAACGTGAACATGGAAAAAGGATATTTTAAAACTATGTAATAATGTGAAGCATCATTTAAATTTTACTATCAATTGTGATCTTAATGAGGTTCATTTTTTTTCTTCTACTAATCCTTACAGGTTCAAGCTGTTGCCTGGAATCATCATGTGCCACAAGTTCTTCTTAGTGGATCTTTTGATCATACAGTAGTGATGGTAATAAAGTTATTTACTTGTCGCGCGCTTGTTACGTATCATATTATTCCGCTTTGTGTTAATTTTCTGATTATTTTCCATATACCGACTTGATTATTTGTTGTTGCTTATGCATTGCAGAAAGACGGGAGAGTACCTTCACATTCTGGTTTTAGGTGGTCACTCACGACTGAAATAGAAAGCTTGGCATGGGATCCACACACTGAACACTCATTTGTGGTGTGTGCTGCGATTTATGTTATCAAATCATTTTTGAATATCTTTTCCTATTTTATACAATTAAGACTTTTTTTGGTCGGGGAGTCATTAAGATTGGTAAATAATCATTTAAATGTTCTTTTAGGTAAGTCTTGATGATGGTATGGTCAAGGGTTTTGA
Source organism: Bretschneidera sinensis (assembly GCA_023935145.1). Classification (NCBI taxonomy): domain Eukaryota; kingdom Viridiplantae; phylum Streptophyta; class Magnoliopsida; order Brassicales; family Akaniaceae; genus Bretschneidera; species Bretschneidera sinensis. The sequence goes on along the minus strand of CM043698.1, from coordinate 31,105,551 downwards.
TATACGGGCTGCCCAGTCTGATCCAGCTTCTGATTTAAAACCAAGTTTTACTCTCCATGCACATGACAAAGAAGTTACCTCAATCTGCTACAATCCTTTGGCACCTAATGTACACATCTATGTTTTTCATACTTGTCAGATTTTTTCACTTAAGTACCTTTCTATTTGACTTGTGCCGTTTTGTTTTTTTACAGCTTCTTGCGACAGGATCTGTGGATAAAATGGTAATCCAAGTTATTTTCTCTAGGCCTTCTTGTTTCCTGCGAAATATGAGTGGCTTGTGTGGTCTCATTGGCTGTATTTTATTTGATGCAGGTGAAACTTTGGGATTTGTCAAACAATCAACCTTCATGTGTGGCTTCCAAGAATCCTAAAGCAGTAAGTAATTCAAAATTTTTCTTAATGGTCAGAGAAGCACTTGCCCTGCAAAAAACTTAAAGTTTCAACTAATATGAGATGAATTTTCATACTTGGTTTTGATTGTTATTAGGGAGCTGTCTTTTCCGTTTCCTTCTCAGTGGACAACCCCTTTTTGCTGGCTATTGGGGGCTCAAAGGGGAAATTGGAAGTGAGTGGAAAATCCTGCACTGTTTTGATTTCTAGAAATACTGTCTATGAAATGAGGATCATTGATATCTCTGGATATTTGCAGGTTTGGGACACACAGTCTGATGATAGCGTCTTGCGGAGATTTGGAGGTAAAGCAAAGTGAATAAACATCTGCCCGTCGCTTGATATGATTAAATTGGAATGGTAGATGAAAAAAGGTTATTGTTTTTCTCTATGGAAAGTTAGTGTATTTGTATATGAACGAATGGCACTGCCTGCAAGTTTTGTTGTTCTCATGGTTATGGGAATTTGGAAGTGCAAGTCAGTTTTGCATTTGTTTTGGGAAGTATACGTCTTTTTTTGGATAATTGGAAAATTTTATTCATCCAAGAACAAAGAACACTGAAGGAAATCTGTTACAAAGAACTAACAATCAAAGCTTACAAAGATGAATTAAACCCATCAAAACAACTAAACAGATTGATGACAAACCAAACCTCAATTTGCCGTAATTTTCTGATCTAGAGAATCATTTTGAAAGTTGTTAAAACCAACAACTTCAATACTGATGAGCAAGATTGTGAAGTTTTGAGTTTTTGTTAGTATGGTAAATGAATGCACATCAAGCTAGTTTCATCCAAACAGAAATTCAAGCCTTGCCATGAAGATGCCGAAAAGCCCAAGAGACTTAAACTAGACCATTCAGTTACCATGGCTCTAGTGATTTTAGAAAGATTTAATATTTGAATCCAAGGCTGTTTGGAATGGTAGCAACCAAAAAAAGACATGGTCTCTGGATTCCTCAGGGCAATGTTACTACCCCATTTTCTTTGCCTAACTCTTGTTGCAAGCCTATCCAAAATAGCCAACCAAGAGATGAAGCTGTGCTTTGGTATGGCTTGGTGAAACCATATCAAATTTTCCACGACACCTTGGGTCTGATCTCCCTAATAGCATTCCAAGTAGCTTTACTTTGGAATAACCACTTGGAGATGGGACCCAAATCACCTTATCTTCATCTAAAGAAACTGGTAAAGTGCTGTAAGAAGCTTGGATTTAATTCAACAAGAGCTTCAGACCTTGAGGCTGGCCAATTCCAATCAATACCTTGAATAACAGCGGCTACTTGGGAGTTTTCAGCAGAGCATAATCATAAATCACCCTATTAGAATAATATTGAAGAGGGTCCCCTTTGGATGCCAATTATCATGCCAAAGGAAAATCTTCCTCCCATTTCCCAGGATGTGCTTAATAAAGTTTCTAGCAATTGAACTCAGCTTGAGCAACTTCTACCAAGTCCAACTGCAATTCATAGGTATCTTTGTTGTCCAGAAGCATTTACCTTTAAGCACATTTTGATTTATCCGAGTTACCCACAAGGAACCAGTTTGGATGAAAAGAAGCCATACATTTCTCAAGGCACAAACGGTGTTACAGTCATGCATTAAGACATAAGCCTCCATCTTTGGGAGAACATATACGTCCATCTAACTTTAACTCTCGGCTGCTTATCAGTCACCCCATTCCAAAGAAAAGCATTGCATATTCTCTCAACTTTAGCAATCACTTTCTTAGGAAGAATAAACATAGAACACAAATAGTTTTGGATACTACAGATGACAGAAGAGATCAATTCAGTCCGCCAGCAAAGGAAAGATGTTTAACACTACAGGATTGAAGTCTTGAGATGATCTTGTCAATTAATGGTTGACAAGCTTTAGCATTCAGCCTACGAGAGATGAGAGGGACACCCAAATATCTTATTGGAAGCTTCCTTAATTTGAAACCTGCTGCAGTAGCCAATTGGGACTTCTCAGCATCATTTAATCCTCCACAAACAACTCACTCTTAGATTGGTTTACTCTCAAACCGGAAAGCTTATAGAATCTATCCAAAACTGAATTAATGCCCTCAAGGGAGCCAATACTAGCATCAGTAAAGAACATAAGGTCTTCAGTGAAACACAAGTGAGTGAGATCTATCTCCTTACAGTTAGGGTGAAATTTGAAAAGCCCATTAGCTGCTGCTTTACAATCTAGAAAGAACCTCCATGGCAATGACAAAGAGATAAGGGGATTAGGGATCCCCTTGTCTTACCTCTCTGGCCCTAGGAAAATAGCCTGCTAAAGTCCCATTGAGAGCAATAGAAAATTGTGGAGATGTGATGCAAGCTTGAATCCAACCAACAAAGGACTGTGGAGAGCCTTCAGCCTGCAATGAGTTGAGAAGGAAATTCCAGTCAAGGGAATCAAAGGCTTTCATGAGATCTATCTTGATTGTGCACCTAGGGTAGAAGGCCTTTCTGTGATAGTTTTTGACAATTTCTTGAGCCAGAAGAACATTTTCTACTATCTTCCTGCATTTTCAACAAAGGCACACTGGTTGGGACTACCAAAAGAAGGCAAGCATTGTTTGAGTCTGTTGGCTATAATTTTGGTGATGCATTTGTAGATGATATTGCAGCAAGATATTGGTCTAAAATCACCCATCTTTGAAAGATTTTGAATTTTGGGAACAAGGGTAATAATGGCAGCACTGGCTTCTTTGAGGATTCTACCATTCTGAAAGAAATCAGTAACCGCAGCAATGACATCCTCTCCCACTATAGGCCAAGCTGCTTTGAAGAATTTTGCAGTGTAACCATCAGGCCCAGGAGCCTTATTTTGCTTGAAGTTAAATATTGTGGCTTTGATCTCTTCTTTGGTTATAGCTGCACTAATTCTGTTGCAAGCATCCTGTGCTAAAGTGAATTGGAAAATATTTTTCAAACTATCAACTGTGCCTTCATTGCAGTTGTGATCAACAGTACCTTAAACCTTTTGGAAATGAGTGATTGCTTCTTTTTTGATACTAGGAAAGTCGTCCACAACTTATCTCCATTTGCTAAAAACAGAACTTTGATATTGTTGTAAGATCTTCTAGCTGCCACAACTCTTACGGAAAAAATCAGTGTTTTGGTCCCCTTCTTTTAACCAGTTAATTCTAGATTTTTGCCTTAAAAAGGACTCTTCAGCTATGGAGAAATCAGCCAGCTTTTTGGAAATATCTTGGACTTTTTTAATGAGCTCATCGGAAAGATTTGAGAAAAGATCTAGCTGAGCATCCAACTTTACAGATTGAACTCTGTTTTGTATATCTGCATAGCACCTTTTATTGATATCTTTCCAATAAGCCTTGAGATGCTTCAGCCTTTTGCAGAGCCTAAACATTTTGCAGCCAGGAATTGGGGTGAACCAATTTTCCTTGGCAACATTCAAAAACTCTGGATCTTTAATCCAAAATTAAAAAACTTGAAAGATTTAGTGTCAGTTTTTGCTTTAGGATCCAAGAGTACCAAACCAGCACAATGATCAGATATAGCGGGGGAAGGAATTCAGCCACTGAATCAGGATACTTCAGAAGCCAATCACCATTTATTAGAACTCTGTCCAGCTTCTTTGCCAGAAAACAATAAGGTCCTTTGATGGACCAGGTGAAAGTACGGCCAGTGTATGGCAAATCAAATAGATCAGCCTGAGTTAGACAATTTCTGAAGTCAAGTACATCATTTGAGGCAGGATCATTAACAGAAGAATCAGATCTTTCAGACATGCATTTAATGGCGTTGAAGTCTCCCATGAGTATCCAAGGAAAACCATTAACAATCTGGCTGTACTTCAAAAAATCAACCCAGAGACTTTTTTTTCCTATATTATGTTTGAAGCATAGACAAAGGGCAAAACATGTAACTACTGTTGTCATCTCTGCATATATGACAATGAACTGCTGGAGCTGAAGATGAACTAATACTGAGTTGGATACCAGTTCTCCAAAAAATCAGAATTCACTCCAAGGGTGCATAAGTGCCATTGTGAGCAAATGATCATCCAGGAAGAAAGATTATTGGCAATGGAATCCAAAGAACTACTCTTAAAGTGAGTCTCCAGAAAACAAATCACATCAACCTCTATTTTATTGATAATGGATTTGACTTCTACTTGTTTATCAAGGTCATTTGGGCCCCTAACACTCCAGAAAAAAATCTTCATCAATGTGTTGGAGTAGAAGAAGAGGTCAGAGCTCGAGGCTTGCTCTTCCTTACTGGCTTTTATTTTTGTGATTCAATGGCTTTAAATCTGCAGCTGCTTTTGTAGCAGCAGCTCGGGGTTTTTTAGGAAATAACTAGACCCTTGGATCTTATTCATTCACTTCTCTAGGTATTCAGCAGCCATTGCATTTTCCTTTTCTTTATCAAGAATAATGAATATATTTGGCGCAAAGAGAGGATTGTAGCTGTCTTCATGCGCCAGTTGATCAATAGACTTTCTAGCTTTAGATTTCTCAGACAATTGCTCTACTAAATGATTGTCAGGTACCTTTTTCTTTCTATTAGTAACTGTACTCCAATCATTTAAATTTTCCGTTAGAGCATAAACTTGTTGAGCGTCATTAACTTGCGTAAAAATTTGATTGATAGTTTTTTAAAACTTCATTGATAACGTTAATTAAGTATATATGAATGTTATTGTTGAAGTCCTCCAAAATTATTAGTCAGTTTTTACTCGGTGCGATTTTACCATATTTACTAGTAAAATAATCATATTTGATGGTAAATCACACTCGTGGTAACAATTTGTGATAACAATTTACCATCAAATCTAAGAACTTTACCATCATGTACCAAAGTAGTAGCACATATGACAATCGAAATTGAATTCATAATTCAATAAATGGCTCATTTCTATATAGTGACCAAACAATGTAATCACATTCATACTGTAATTCCTTTGGAACTTATTATATTATGATTTTAATTCCATTACAACTTTAATTTCATTCGGGCAACCAAACGCTAGCATTACAAAAATAGACTCCAGATCCATCCATATTGCTAGTTGACTGCATCAGTAGTGCTACATTCTTTTTTAGTTTACTTCTCCTGGGTCTGAAGAATTTTATAGCTTCAAAGCCACGCTTACATTGTTTTATCCTCTTTCACATAGTTGGATGAGAAATAGAACCAGACATTTCTTCCATCATTTCTGGAAGAGTGAATACTGCTACACACTGAACATCAAAACTTGGCAATAGGCTCCATTTCTTCCATGTATTAAATTGAGATGAACACATCAAAGCTATCAACTAATCATCATTGCCGCTGCATGGATGACACAGTTAAACCCTGAAGATAAGAACACGAGGGTGGAAGTAATTCATTTGCTGAAGCCAAAAGCTCGATCAATTCTTTTATTTGACTCTTCAAAATGAAGACTTCATCAGCTGAATTCTTTGTCACCCAATCCTCTAACATCCTGCAAAAAAACCCAAATGATGAACCTTAGTTTCTAAGGATAAAAGAAGAAAAAAGAAGTATGAACTCAATATGTAACTATTTAACCAAACAAGACAAACCTTCTGCAGTGGAACACAACAGATGGTAACTACTTTTTTTCTCATTTTGTGTGTGTGTGTGTGGGGGGGGGGGGGGGGGGGAGGAGAATCTTTCTTTGGTTCCTAACTTCCTATTAAAGATGATAATCAACATCCAATTCTAACAGACCATGAATTTGGAGGACAAACAGACGTTCCTAGCATGCTAAGCGGGCGAAAAGAAACTTAAATCCCTAGCATCTAATCTGCTTGGTATTACATAATTTTAAGTTGCTCATCGGGATCAAATGGAATCAATAAGCTTTCAATAGTTTAACAAGAGTAATGAAAGGAAACAGAACTCAACTGACGAACTAACCTTAATTGAGATTCTGTACTACTGTTACAATAGAAAAGAGCACCTTGACAACAAGGCATAGTTCGGACTTCAAAGCTGATTCCATACTCTCCTCTATGCCCAAACAATAACCAGTACTGCGCCAAGAATTCGGATTCGGGAGAACCACTTGCAATTTAGGAGATTTGGTTGTCAAATCCCTAACTACAGTCCTAAATGATAATTCATCTTTGGCACTTTCCACTAGATGATTTGTAAACATTCTTTCCAAGGTATATTTCCTGTCCATGATGAACAAACTTACCTAAAGATCAAGCTTGCAGAGAGAGAGAGAGAGAAAGAAGCTCAACACTAGGTGCCATAGAATGTTCTAAAGGATATATGGGTTGAATAGTCAATATAAACAGTTTGGTAAACATTCTTTCCTATCAATTGTTTTAAAGACCGTTTACGAAAACTTCTTGGCAAATGTTTTAGTCCATGGGTTGAGTAGCCAATATAAACAGTTTGTGTATTATACTCCTAACACTGAACATGATAAAATGAAATTGATAGCAAATCTAATCTTTTTCCGTTTGGGCACTCACACTCACAAAACTTAATAATAAAAGCACTGTTATATAAGGTATGCAAATTAAAAAAGGCAACAAATTATTGGAACAAAATGCTCATCGACTAAATGAAATATCATACAGAAACAATAAAAGTGATATACTGCTTCCGAAGTTGTTAGTTGGACATATTTCATTATCTATGTACCTGAGGACATCACTTGATCCACCAACTAGTAAAGAAGAGGAAATGTAACACTTAAAGAGTCGAACTCCACCATCTATAGGTGCATCACCATTACCACAACGATAAGCTCCAATAAGAGATGAACAGTGAGGGCAAATAAATTCAACCCATTTAAGATTTGTTGAGAGATTGAAGGATCTAGCCATGAAAACATCTCCAAGAAAGCCATTAAGAAAAACTTTCTTATTTCCCACGAGCTCCACAGACTTCATAATCTTTTGGTCCACTGAAGAAGTTTCAGATGAATCATGGATGCTAACCTCATCAAAATCACTGCAACAGTGAGCTGTTGTATGAACACAACACCCAGGTGCTGATGTCAGCATCTTCAGACAAATATGGCACAGGTTTTGTGCAAAATGATTGATTATCATTAGTTTCTTGTTGCGTAACTTCACATTTGATCTTTGCAGCAAAGTTTCTATTGCTCCCTTGATCGCTGCTAAAATCATGTACTTTCATTTTGATTGTCACAACTGCTGCCTCTTTCTTGAGTACTTACAGAATCTAGTGTAGGTTCACTTGAACCACCATCAGGAGAAAATGTTGGTTCATGTTGGTATTCTTGGGTTTTATTCAAGTCAGGTAATATGAATTCCACAAGATCATCCTTGCAAAGGGTAACAGTTGTAACATTTAATAGGCACAAACCATTCGCACATGTATAGGAATTTGCATATCTAGTCACCAGCTTCTCACTTATACCTCCAAACGAACAACAGCAACCTCCAAACCAGTTGTCAGCCACCTCTGACCAGTTAACTGATGGCATTTCCAAGAAATGCCTACATAAAAGAGTTGGACTATTAAGTACGAGAAATGTTACATCAAATTGTTGAACACAAGTTAAAAAGTTCAGCAGCACAAGAATAACCTTGCATAGCCCATTCAATCTGAGATCTTATATTGAACGAAGACAGCACATGTCAGGGTTTCATGAAGTTCAAAAGCCTATCAAAATTACTACCATATGCTTGCTGGTCCACAATGAGTAGGAGCTGAGATTACTTGACCAATTAATATAAACAATATATAAAAAGAGAAGAAAAATAGATCTAACTTAAGAAACTCATTGTTGCTTCCACAACAATATCAGGAAAAAGAAAAGAACAATTTGAGTGCAGAATATTACCGCATGCTGAACTGCGTAAGGGAACATAATCCAGATTTGGAGGATGCTAAGATGTGATGAAATGAAAGACTAATGCATATGCAGCACAGCAATGTTAACATGCCTAGCTAAGATGACTCCTTCATATGTCCTTTTCATGTAAAAGGATTGAAGGATCTATTTATTGGCTAATGATAGTTATTTCTCTACCACTGAACCTAAAATTATAAACTAATTTTGAAATTTAATAAGAATCCATGGACTTCTACTTTAAAGCAAATGTGTTTTAAGCATACTTAAAGTGGTTCCCAAAAGTCGCCAAAGAGGCCATTATTTAACCAGTAAACAATAGGGTTAGAAACATAGTTGCTTACATCCTCTATCTCTTTTCTGTTAACCAGTTGATGATTATCGGTTCCTTCAGTCTGAGAGGAATGACGCAGGGAAACATGCAATGCGCGCTCAAACTAATTTTAAACAAGTAAAAAGTTCAAGGAGTAGAAATCGATAAAGTTGATGAGTATAATAAACTTTAAAACATATCTCACCTGAAAGGACTACTGGTCAACCTAGTTGAGCAACTTCTGCAGTAAAAGTGCACTTCCTCCATCGATGATCTCTTCAAATCTAAAACCCAGAAAAATCATTACAAATAAGAGAAATGAATTTCCGTATATGCATAAGTCCACTAGGTTTGAGATTGTATTAGAATTCAATTTCCTCTCTTTATTCTCATCAAACAAACAGAGCAAATCTCCGAAAATCAGAACAGACTCAAACAGAAAGCAAAAGGAAAACAAAGAAGGCAAAAACAATTTTTCATAAATTTCACTTACCATAGTCCATCACGAGCGGGTTTGATGCATCCGTTATCATATTTTCACCGCCTTCAGATAAATTCAACACAGAATCGAAGCTCGACCCAATAGGGTGATCGACGGGAAGAAGCAGCACAAGCTTGACCTAGATGTGATCATCTAAAACTCTGAAATTTACTGGAGATTCTGTGTCGATTAAAACCCTAAGAATTGGAACCCTAAGCGAGACCTCTTCAGTATCTTTGTCTTGTTCTTAGGTCCAGGTAACGAGAAGCTGAGATTGTGACAATTTCAGGTGGGCGCTGAGGTTCTTGCATTGAATCGAAGGTTTCGTGTGAGAGTCGAAGAGGAATAAACGTAGAGTTGGGAAGTGAGATTGGACCTCCCATGTGTACCTCCATTTTCTAGGGTTTTTGATTGACATTGCCTTTCTCTCTTCTTCGGTTGAGTAGTGTCAACTGTCAAGTGTTTGCCCGCTTAAATCAAAACGGATTGTCGTGGCCTAAAAACTGAAGAAACCTATTTACTAGTTTAGGGGTGTGTGTGTGGAGCCCAAAACGCTTTGATAGGGTCAAATATTTCAGTTTTGGGCCTAAAAACTGAAACTTTTTTTTTTTTTTTTTAAGAAAGATACATGGTATAAAGGTCTATCTCATCGTTAAATGATATAAAAAAAAAAATGATATTTTATTTTTCATTTAAAAATGAGATAAATTTTTGAACCATGTATCTTTCATGACATTGTATTAGACAATTTTTTTTGCTTTTATAGACCTTGATATAACATAATTATGAATCAATAGTTTAACTATTGACTCATTGGTTGAACCAATAAATCAATAATTCAGTACCTCAACCGATTTATTATCATATTCGATTTTGATAATTATGAGTATACAAATATTATACTTACTAAAGGCTAAAGAAAAATATACTAAATATGATAAATTTTATTTGACTTTTATTTCAATTTTTTTAAAAAAAATTTCTTTCAAATCCGTAAAACAGTATTGATTTTCATCCATAAAATAATGACTAAAATACATGTGGTTTGCCTCGTACTCATAATAAATCCCAATTTTTTTTAGTACATAATATACATTGTGCTTTACACTATTAACATAAGATGAGTTTATGTTAACTTCATCGTTTATCTGCGTACTCATTTAGACGCAATATTAATTTATTTTGACATGCAATAAATTATATAAACTATTTGGAAATAATAAAAAAAATTAAGAATTTTCAACTTGCGAGCTATTTTTATTTTTTTCAATTTTTACATATAAAAAATAAGAAAAGAATATTTTGATCAGTAGCAGTCAAAATATTCATATATTTTTTCTAATTGTAAATCACATTTATCTTTGCATGTATACAAAAAATAATAATAATTTTTTTTTATTATTAAGCTCAATTTCATTTATGAATAATGCTTAAAAAAAATTACATTGTAACAAATTGAACCTATAGAGTTCATGGTTATTTATTAAAAGAACTCTAAATTTGTTATTAAAATAGATCAAACCATCTGATTATGCATCTATTTTAACTTAAATAATTGATGGCATGTTGATTTGATTCTATGTATTAGAAAAGTCAAGCTCTCGCCCAGTTTTTTTGTTTGCGTAACCAAAAAAAAAAAGAAAAAAAACAGAAGGAGGTCCCAAAACACTTTATCTTCACAAGCACTTTAAGTGGTTTGCTTGCAGACATAACAACTGATTTATGAAGAGGTCATTTGGCTTGACAAATCGTGGCTGAAAAGGTTGTGATTGAGAGCTACGATACAAGATCGTAGAGTGAGAGCAAGAGTGGAAGCCAAAAGCGTTGATTTTCAAAAGATATTAAGATCGAGAACGTCTTCATAGCGTTTATATACTTAACAATATAAAATCCATATATACTTATATAATTTAACTTCATATATTTTTAGGTAATAAATAAGATATTAATATTGATTTTTGCTATATAATAAGATTATATGTTGAAGAAGAGTAATCAAGGTGAAGTAATGTCACGGTCTTAGCACTTTCTTTTAAAGGTATAGGTCTGTGCGGTATTTATTTTAATTTCCAAGCAAATCAACTTAGCTTATTCGATAGCTTTAAGGCTTGCATACTCAACAAGTGAAAAAAAACACATTAGTCACAAAATAATATTACATAACAATCTAAAGATCATGTAACAATAAATACGGACAAGGTATAACAAGCACTTAACAAGCAACAAGCGGCATGCTCAGGGGTTCACACATAGTTCAAAGAACACACACCACAGACGGACGTGTCCTAAGGCACACGCCTAGATCACCAAGCACATGGTAGCCAAAATAGACAATAACACATAACCAACTCTAGACACATGGATGCATAAAAGCTTTATTAATATAAGCATCTTACAAGGATGTTGTTGCGGCAGGAGGCACCACCAAGCAACCAATAGGACAACATATGTAATCATGATCAGTGAACAACTAGCTCACCCTCTAAAGAGTTTTAAGTCATTTAGAGCTCTAACAAGAATAAACATTATATTTATTTGAGTTATCATACTTTTGAAATACAAAATAATAAAAAAATTATAAAATTACAATTAAACACCAATATTATAAAAAAGATACGAGATGTGCGATCATGAACATAATACAAAACCCTAAACAAGCACAAACCGTGACACATTGGCATCAGTACTTCAATACAAGTTTCTGGGTTAGAGTCTCCTTTTATTCGTTGTGGCCCAATTTTTTAGTTTAAATCGAATTCATTAATCTATACGCAGATAACAAAGTGTGATAAGGTGATAAAAGAAAGAGATCGGATCTTGCCATTAAGAGAGAACGAGCTTTGGAAATAGAAAAATAGAGACAGATGCACATAGCACATGAGACCTTATCATTTCCTTCAATTTACTTAGGTTTATTTTTTTATTATAATTCGGAAAATTAGTAAAGCAGTGCATATCTTTCAACAAAATGTTGGAATCATCAAATCTCTTTTATTAAAAAAAAGTAAGTGTGTGTATATATATATAATGACAATATCATCTCATTAATTAGATTTTTTTAGAAACTCTAATCAATTAAAATTTGAAGCCAACCGTAGAAATCACTTTTGTACAATTGCCATTAGAGGATAATAGAGCAAACTACAAATATGACCTGATAGACTGGCATCGTTCAGTTGGCACAAAATTAGCTATTAAAATAATTAACTCTATTTCGCTTATAAAATAGAAAATCAATTCTTTTATAGTAAAAATCGTAAAGTAGAATTATATATGTACATAGATTTAGACTCTTTAAATTTACTATAGGTTTTACATTTTTACTTCACAATTTTTTACTATAGAGGAATTGATCTCTATAAGAAACGTGCAAGGTATTTGAAATAAAGGATTTTGGAAGATCTTTTGGAGAGAAATTACAAAGAAAAATCAGAGAGAAAATCGAGAAAAACAAAAAAAATAGAAAGAAATGATTATAGAAAGCTGTATAAAAATCATTGTAATATCTTATTAGTGGTGAAAAATCTTTCTATTATGTCTAAATACGTAGGTTTTAAAAGCCGAACCATGTAACATTTCTTTAATTTTCTTAAGCTTTGATTCATTAATTTCTCACATCTTTACACCAAATAATTTGAAATCTCATTGCAAGTCGTTCAAGTGAAACTTTAAACAAATTCTTTTTTTTTCAGAATTTTAAAAATATATATATTTTTATGATGATCAAACTTGAAATTGATAAATCTATTGCATGGCGATTCCTCAAATCTTACCGATTTCGTAAACGTGAAATTTGTGTTTACATAAACAAATTTTTTTCTACTTGAAAAACATGTTGAAGCTTCTTGGCGCTGCAGGAATTGGCTATTAGAAAAAAACGATGAGAGAATTAAAAAATGCAAAGCATCTTAATCAAACCACAAAACCTGCCCAACAAAGGCGCTACAAGCATGTACTGGTTTAATTGAAACCGGTGTCTCATTCAATGTGGGTTTCAACAAAGGCTGAATTTCCTAAATTATATAGCACTAACTTTTCTACTCATTGGCCAGATATATTATTACTCTTTTTAGCTGAGAAAATAATTAGGTAGAGACTTTTTGGAAGGTATATGAATTCATGCTCATGTGAAGCTAATTGTCATCAAGATATATTCGCTCGCGTCTCACACAAAAGCTAGCTCAAACTTGTTTTACAATATAATCTCCTTTAACTTTAGCTCCAGCATATAATGAATTTTTTTCGTAACAAAACAAATTAAATTTGTTGTTGTTGTTGTAAATTTTTTTGATTTGAACAAAATATGAGAATCAATATTTAGATGTGTGAATTAATCACTGTCTTTAAGTCTTTATTCGTCTCCACTTGTATAAACAAGTTTGCTATGGGTTGTAGATGAATAGTCCTCCAAGATTAACCAAGTCTCAAACTTGAAGTCTGCAGACAGTAAAATATGAAGAATTTCGATTTAATTATGCTTTGAAATACTAAAATATTATGACAGAATTTTTTAGAGAAGAAAGAATGAAAATTAATTGTATTCTGAAGTGAGAAGTAAGAGGTATTTATAGGTGTAAAAGTACTTCTTCAAAAGGTTCTGAAAAGTCGTGTTTTTCCAGTTGGAAAGACATGATTTTTTCAAATTTAATGAGAGCCTTACAATAATGTTTGCTAGTTTTTAATGGACCAGATCGTGTCTGTTTAAAAAATATTTAAAAAATCTGACACATTTTTGTTTAAATTACAACCTTTAGATTTAAATCACACTCTTTAGATGATTTAAATCACATCATTTTGTTTAAATCACAACCTTTAAATTTAAGCTAATACCTTTTGAGTTTTCAAATAACCCTTTAATATTATTTTAAATGATTTTTTATAACAATCCCCCACTTGTTTGAAAAACCAATCTTGAAAAATACTGCTACAATATCTCTAAGTTTTGTATGCATAAAGTAGGCATCTTTCAATTTAAAACCTTCTATTAGTGTAAACAACTCAAAGTCCTATCGAAATGAATGGTATCCTTTAGATTAAATCAACATTCCTATGTGATACGATTGTAGCCACCGTACATATACAATTCTCTTATTTCGATGAGAATTCATTTTCACTTAGCACTATTATGACCACGTGCTATCTCCTGGTTTCATGAACCTCAAGAGAGCAAACCATAACTCTCTATAAGAAGCGGCACCACTCCTTCGTTCATATAAGTGAAGTTCTTATTGCGTTTCCGTTACTATAACACATTTTATAACTTTATTAAGAGTTTAACTTATCTTCTAAAACATAACGAACGATTTGTGTTTCTCAATTATGGGCCAACTTTGTGACAATATCAACAGTCAATCACAGTAACTTGTTATTACCCATTAAAACCTAGGACTAGTGGTCTACTAGCATTAGGTTGGGTTGCCATCACTGCTAACTTTTAAATAGTTTAAGCCCCATCTCCCTAGATGTATTACTTACTAGGTCTCTTTCGAGTGCCTTAGTAAATGGATTAGTCAAGTTCTTACTCGACTTTATATAGACAATTGTAATGATACCATCTTATATCAATTATGTCACATACTCATGTTTAAGACCGATATGTCTAGACTTACTATTTAAGGTATCTATCACAAAGTATGGATTTTAAATGTATATGATGTGGTCATAAAATTTATTTCCAAAATAAATTTCTAATTAATCCATTCAACATTTTTTTTGCAATTGCTGTCGAGGTAATTAATTCGGATTTCATTGTGTGAGACATACAGGTTTGTTTCTTGCTCTTCCAACAAACATTGCATCCTCCTAAGTATTTTATATCTCTTACTTTCGTCATCCGACTAACATCGGTGTATCCTCTTGATACAACCGGATTACCATGGTATCAGTGTATCCCCTTGATACAATTGGTTCAAATCAAATCTATGATTTCTTTTAGGTAACCAAAAATTCTAGTAAATTTGTATATTCTTGTAATGTACCATAAAGTACTCAAAGCATAACCCCCACTAAGTTTTCTCACTTTATTTTTCATAAAGTGTATTTCTTGGTTTAACTTATATCAACTATATAAGTTTCAAGATTTCAACAAATTTTCACATACATTTATGGTATTCTATAATATAATTAATACCCCATATTTAATATATATATATATATATATATAATTTTTACATTAACAACAATAAAAAATTAATTATTTCATTGTTAAATAACGAAATGACCCCCACATTTCTACTATGTGTGTTATTTCTGAATACACAAGTTACTATTCAATATAGCCATAAACAAATATGCTTAAGGAATTGTGATAGGTGCTTAAATATTCATATTTAAGCCAATTAATTTACATTTATTAAGCTCTTTGTCTATATGTTTTAGTCTATTTTACTTCACTTTTGTGTTTTACACGCTTTTATAGGGTCTTGGAGAAAAAGAAGCATTTTTGGCACTTAAAGGAAGAAATCTGGAAATGCTGGAGCAGCTGCTGGCTAGAGTGCGATCGAGCACACTCCTCTGTGCGATTGAGCGCAGACTGGCGATCGAGTGCACCACGAATGCGATCGAGCGCACATGTACGAGCGTGAACAGTAAAGCGGCAGAACCAGTTTTGGAAATAAATGAGTTTTTATGTTTTAGGAAATTTAGGGTTTCCTGAGCCTTCTAGGATTATTCAACCCCTATAAATACACTTGTAAAAACAAAAATTGTGGATCCCTTCTTTTATCTTTCAATCTTCTTTTAGTTTTAGTTTAGTTTTAGGTCGGGAGGCCGGAGGCCAGAAGGAGACCGTGAAGAGGAATTGACGACTCTTCTCTCGGGTTTCTTCTTTCCTTTATTTTTGTTATGTATACTTAACTTTTAGTAAGGCATTGTTTGAAGCCCTAATTATGTTTATTCAATAATTCAGTATTGGTGCCTTTGCGATATTTATGTTATGTTGTTTAACTTGATTAATGCTTGTTTGTATTTAAATTCCTCACATGTGTGTGTCTGATCAACGTATGCATGTGGTATGGACTTGTTAGTTAGATCAATTTGGATGACCAAGTCCTGGGTCTGACATTAGTAACAAAAGATATCCACACCGGATTCTTGGATTAATCAACATGGCAAACCCGGAGTAGATACCATGCCCTAGGTCTCATGTGGTTGTCGATTTTCATAGTACCTATGCTCTCTTAAGGAACAACTCAGTAGATACCATACTGAATCCCTTAAGACAGAAAAGAGTTAGAGTAGATACCATTCCTAACTCGTTGGTTAGGGAAATCAATAGCTTAAGGAGTAGATACCATGCCCTTAGGTTGACAAACATTAGGTATACATGGCATGATTAAAGCATTGGCATGCTGTTATATTGTGGTAGCATAATTAGTGGTGGATATCAAGTCCCTACGCCTTTATCTTTATTATTTTATCTTTATCAAAATTAACTCTTTTAGTATTTCTGTCTTTTTACATTGTGAATATAATTCTAAAACAAAATTCACCAATCCTTGTGGAGATGATCTTGCTTTCGCACACTATACTACTAAGTTGACCTTGTGCACTTGCAAGTAAAACGAGTGCAATTATTTACTTATTTATTTAGGTATATTTTCGTCTAACAAGTTTTTTGCGCCGTTTCCAAGGATTGTGCTAAATTTCTATTTAGAATTATTTCCCGTTTATTTTTCTTATTTTGTTCAATTTTATTTTCTTATTTTTCATTAAATATTTTTCTTAATCTATTTTGTTTTATTTTATTTTATTTTTATCAACTATCTAACGTAATTCTTCGTTTTTGTTATTTTCTTGTTTTCTGTTTCAGGTGTGCATCAGTGCTAATTTTGGCACTGCGATTGAGCGCAAACCTAAGTGTGATCGAGCACACTGATGCGATCGAGTGCAGTGCTTGGAGCACTCGAGCGCAAATAGTCCAGAGACTACCCGAGCAGCAGTACTGAAGCTGCTGCACTAAGGTATTCCTGCTGATTCATGCAAGGGCTTTGAGTGAGGAACCCAACCATCCTTCCACTTGATATAGAAAGTGAGCAGATCATTCAAAAGAGGCCTAGAAACAACTTCGAGGGAGAGAAGAAGAATTTGAGGGTGAAGCACCAATGGAACAGCTTTACAACCAACTGCCACCAGAACGGAGACCTATGAAGCAATCCTTCATTCCACAGAACCTCAACCATCCTTCATGCATTGCATATCAACCTAAGGCAGAAGAAAATTATTACATATCTCCGCAGATACTCAATGCCTTGACTCATTTTAGGGGTAACACTTGCTGAGGATCCACACTTGCACCTTCGAGAATTCTGTGATCTCTGCAAGTTCCAGCATATTTGGGGCCTAGGTCAAGAGGGAATCAGGTTAATTCTTTTCCCTTTTTCATTAAAAGATAATGATAAAATGTGGTATCATTCATTGCCTACAGATTCCATCCATACTTGGGAAGAGCTATCCAATAGATTTCTAAGGAAATTTTTTCCAGCCCAAAAGACAAGGCGGATGAGGAAGGAGATTCAATCCTTCCAACAGAGGGATGAAGACCTTTTCTTCGAGGTATGGGGACACTTTAATGAGCTGCTACTCAAATGTTCACATCACAACTTACCTCAAGATGAGCTGGTCCTAGCTCTCTATGAAGGTTTGAGTGGCATAAATCAAGGTATAGTGGATTCCGGTTGTGGAGGTGTGCTGATGGAGAAGACTAGTGAAGAAGCCATGGAGCTGTTTGAGACATTAAGTGAGCACACCCAACAATTCTCCTCGAGAGGTAGACAAGGAATAAAAAGCAAGGGTATGTATGAGGTGAGCTTCAATGATGGATCTTCGAATCAGATGGCTGCTATGGAAAGAAAGCTAGACATGCTCATAAAAGCTATGGCTGATCAGAACAACTCACCTAGTCCACAGGCTACACAATGTCAGGTATGTGCTATATGTTCTCATTTTGATCATAATACTTATACTTGTCCTCTATATTCAACTACAGATCAAGAACAAGCAAATTATGAGGGACTGAACAGCGTATATGCAAATACCTACAATCCTGGATGGCAGAACCACCCTAACCTCTCATGGAGCAACACTCATAATGCTTTGGATCTTCAAGGACAGCAACGACACTTCCAACCAGCAGCTTAACCAGTGCCGAAATAAGAAAATAGTGACCTAGAGAGTCTTATGAGGCAATTGATGACTTCACAAGAACAGTTTATGACTAAGCAAAGACAAACCACTACAAAACGTGAGCAAGCCATTCAAAGACTCGAGGAACAAATGGGGAAATTGGCTAAGAAGCTAAGTGAAAGAAAGTTGAGTGAACTTCTAGTCCAACCACTACCTACTCCAAGAGGACATCAACAACTAAATACCGTGACAACTCTAACAAATGGTAAGATCATTGGAGCTGATGAGCTTGCACAAGCATCCACATCCAAAGTAAGTGAGATGGAGAAGGTAAATGGTGAGAAGGTTGAAATTAAAAGATATAATGCATTAAAATTACCCCCAGATAATATAAAATGTTTTAATGTATGCATGACGCAAAGTGTTGTTGATGAAACTTTTCAGGTCCATCACATTGATCCAGTAGAAACCACTCTTACCTATAGTGTCCTAAGATTGGATATTAAGCCCAAATGCAAGGATGTTACTGATGACATCATTGACACTATGCACCTCCTTGAGGCCTTTCTAAAGCCTCCAAGTAAGTACACCGATCCATTTGAAATTCTTGGGCCTACTAATTCTATTTTTCCTTTTATTGTCCAGGCACCGAATTTAAAGTTGAAGCAATTGCCAAAGCACTTAAATTATAATTATATGGGAGAAAATAAGACACCACCTGTGCTAGTTGCTGCCAATCTTAGTTTTGAGGAGAAATAAGGCTTGGTCCGGCTGAAGACGTTAAACTTAGTGCTCATTGGAGGCACCCCACAGCTTATCATTTTATTTTTTTTTAATATTTATTTATTTTTCGTACTCTTTGTTTTCCTATATTACGTTAGTTTTTCCTTTTATTTTTAGGGACATTGTGTACATCTGTTCAAGTTTGGGGGTGTGCTATAAGCCATGCCAGCCCAACGAGTTCTCTATCTCCCAGGTCAGATCCTTTAATGTTTTTCGCATATTGGGGACAATGTGAAATTTAAGTTTGGGGGTATGGGGACACATTCACACACACATTATGTCACAATTTTTTAGTTTAAAAGATAAATACATGTTCATTTTGTTGTAAAAAATTTTAGTTGATCTAAACGAATAATATGATTTGACTTCATAAGTGAACTTAAAACCGTGAACATATGGTCTAATAATTGAGTTTTAAACTTTAAATTACTCACTTTTAAGTATTTAAGGATTCACAAGTTTGATCTAAACTGACACGAGCACATTAGCACATAATTATGTGGGGTATGACATGTAGCTTTAATTGGTATGTTTCCATGGCTTAACTGTAACCTGACGACTTGTTAGATGAACACTTTGGCATAGGGAAATAGAAAAAAGATTATTATTGCACAAAAAGAGAAAATAAAATGCTCCTAAAGATCATTAAACAAACTTTCCACTGAGTAATTGGGCCTCTTGCCTCAGTAAGCATTGAGTGTTCACGTCAAAAAGTGGGAATTTTGCCCATAATGATCATTAAAAGAACTTTTCACTGAGTAACTGGGCCTCTTGCCTCAGTAAGCATTGAGTGTTCACGTCAAAAGGTGGAAATTTCTGCTTGGTAGCATTAAGACCAGTTTGTTTCGTACATTAAGACCAGTCTTTAGGGGTGTCTTTACACTTAATGCCCTAAAATCATCTGGTTTGGGAGTCATTGGCTAAACACTCGTTACATGAGTCAAATAGAAAGCTTAAGGGAACTCAACTTGGCAAAAATCTCACAATAAAAGAAAAAAAAAAGAAATAAAACTATGCTGTTGTTTGTTCATTCTGATAGGAAATTTTGTGAATCTTGAGACACCGAATACTACACATTAGAGTTATTTAGAAACTTAAATCTTTATGTGCTAATTCACCACACACTAAAAATCAAACTTGTGATGCCTTAACCTACCTCATGTAAGTAATCAACGTTTAAAACTTGGATTCATTACGAAGATGTGTTTGTATTTTTAAGCTTGCTCATAAATGCACGTCATGGTTTTGTGCGATACCTTAACTTTTGTGGACACCATGAACAGTGGATTTATCTATGTACCTTTATTTTTCATTTAGTTTTTAGTTTTGTATTGCTAAAGGACTAGCAATATGTAAGTTTGGGGGTGTGATAGGTGCTTAAATATTCATATTTAAGCCCCTTAATTTACATTTGTTAAGCTCTTTGTCTATATGTTTAAGTCTATTTTACTTCACTTTTTTGTTTTACACGTTTTTATAGGGTCTTGGAGAAAAAGAAGCATTTTTGGCACTTAAAGGAAAAAATCTGGAAATCCTGGAACAGCTGCTGGCTAGAATGCGATCGAGCACACTCCTTTGTGCGATCGAGCGCAGACTGGCGATCGAGCGCACCATGAATGTGATCGAGCGCACCACGAATACGATCGAGCACACATGTACGAGCGTGAACAGTAAAGCGACAGAACCAGTTTTGGAAATAAAAGAGTTTTTATGTTTTAGGAAATTTAGGGTTTCCTGAGCCTTCTAGGATTATTCAACCCCTATAAATATACTTGTAAAAACACAAATTGGGGATCCCTTCTTTTATCTTTCAATATTTTTTTAGTTTTAGTTTAGTTTTAGGTCAGGAGGCCGGAGGCCAGAAGGAGACCATGGAGAGGAATTGATGACTCTTCTCTCGGGTTTCTTCTTTCCTTTATTTTTATTATGTATACTTAACTTTTAGTAAGGGCTTGGTTGAAGCCCTAATTATGTTTATTCAATAATTCAGTATTGGTGCCTTTGCGATATTTATGTTATGTTGCTTAACTTGATTAATGCATGTTTGTATTTAAATTCCTCATATGTGTGTGTTTGATCAACGTATGCATGTGGTATAGACTTGTTAGTTAGATCAATTTGGATGACCGAGTCCTGGGTCTGACATTAGTAACAAAAGATATCCACACCGGATTCTTGGATTAATCAACATGGGAAACCCGGAGTAGATACCATGCCCTAGGTCTCATGTGGTTGTCGATTTCCATAGTACCTATGCTCTCTTAAGGAACAACTCAGTAGATACCATACTGAATCCCTTAAGACAGAAAAGAGTTAGAGTAGATACCATGCTTAACTCGTTGCTTAGGGAAATCAATAGCTTAAGGAGTAGATATCATGCCCTTAGGTTGACAAACATTTGGTATACATGGCATGATTAAAACATTGGCATACTGTTATATTGTGGTAGCATAATTAGTGGTGGATATCAAGTCCCTACGCTTTTATCTTTATTATTTTATCTTTATCAAAATTAACTCTTTTATTATTTCTGTCTTTTTACATTGTGAATATAATTCTAAAACAAAATTCACCAATCCCTGTGGAGATGATCTTGCTTTCGCACACTATACTACTAAGTTGACCTTGTGCACTTGCAAGTAAAACGAGTGCGATTATTTACTTATTTATTTAGGTATATTTTCGTCCAAAAAATTGAATCGTGCAAGCGAAGCCCAATTTTGATATTGAATATCAAAACTCTACACCCACACGTTTATCAGTACAAAGACTCTTACTTTGTTTGAAATAAGTGGTCAACTCTTTGATTCATCATTAGGGCCTTTGTTAAATATTACCATATAGATCACCATGTCTTTTTCATTAAGATACACATACAATAACACTTATGGTAATCACAATGTTAGGGTTATATAGCGTTCTCACTCACCACTTATAGAAATGTCATTTTTCATGTGTGCATCTACAATTAATTCTTTTTACATATATATCAATCGATCATGTGAGTTTTCTATGCTCAAACCAAAACAACTCCTATCATTGTGCTTCAACACAATGTTACTCGTATTCATATTATGTTTTAAATACATACACACAAACGCAGAAATTTATTCACTTCATATTTATTATACGTAACGGTAACATCACAAGCAAAAAATTTATTTGACAACAACTCATGCACACAAATAAGCTATAGCAATAAATGTTCATAGTGACTTTTACTATAAATTTATAATAAATCTTAATTTAATATCTCATGTAAATTTATAGTGTTACTAAATAATTTAATCAACTAAATAACATTAAATTATAAATTTAAATGCATACAGACCAAATGACCTCACAACTTAAACAAATCAAACCAAACTAATTGACATGTTATTTTCATCCTCAAATGTATTCCACATCCACTTTTGTTTTCAAAATAATTAAATTTGCATACCACTGTATACAAATGCAACTTATCTTTCCCTTTATTCTTTCCTGCAGTCTTCTTAAATTTTCCTCCAGCTTTCACTTGTAAAGCATGTTTTTTAGTTTTTTCTTGCCTCCACGTGATACACTTTAGGACCACTTTGAACATTACTACTTTTGTCATGTAAACGTGACTTTTCTTTAATACAAAGATGTTCTTTTGAATTTGTTCTAAAGTGTAGTCATCAGATTTGTGCAACAAATTTTTTCCATAATCCTTCCAAGAAGGGGAAAGTTTAACTATAGTAACCCCCACTTGGAATGATTCAGGTAAAACAATTTTTAAAGCTCGAAGTTTATTGTCAGTAACTTGTAATTCGTGCATTTGTTCTAAGATAGATTTACTGTCAAACATTTTGAAATCAAAGTATTTGGAAACTAAATACTTATTCGTACCTTCATTTTTCGCTTTGTATTTGTACTCAAGAGCATTCTAAATATCACACGCTGATTTGATATTTGTGAACAGATCGTACAAGCGATCTGATAATGTGTTCAAAATATGTCCACAGCACAACAATTCGTTATTCTCTCTTTTCTTTCTGTAATTGTTCGATTATTGTTGTTTGAGACTGCTCTCATTCCTTACGTATTGGATCATCAAGAATGGGTTGCAGATTCGGATCCAGTATATAGGAAGTTTTCAACGTAGTAAGCAAGAACATAATCTTGTCTTGACACCGGCTAAAATTATTTCCATTGAATCTATCTACCTTAACGAAGTCTTGATTCATCACCTTGAATGATTTTATCTCCATTTTGTTGGACAAAAATAAAGCCTTAAAATTGTTGTAAATTTTTCTAACTAGAACAGAATATGAGAATCAATGCTTAGAGGCGTGAATTAATCACTATCTTTAAGACTTTATTCATCCCCACTTGTATAAACAAGTTTGCTATGGGTTACATATGAATAGTCTTCCAGGATACAACCAAATCTCAAACTTAAAGTTTGTAGACAACAAAATCTAAAGAACTTTTGATTTAATTCTGCTTTGAAATACTAAAATATTATGGCAGAATTTTTGAGAGAAAAATAGAGAAGAAAAAATGAAAAATGAATTGTATTCTGAAGTGGGGAGTGAGGGGCATTTATAGGTGTAGAAGCACCTTTTCAAAAGGTTCTTGAAAGTCATGTTTTTTCAGTTGAAAATACATAATTTTTTCAGATTTAATGAGAGTCTAACAATCATGTTTGTTAGTTTTTAATGGACCAGATCATGTCTGTTTAAAAAATATTTAAAAAATCTAACACTTTTTTGTTTAAATTACAAAATTTAGATTTAAATCACACCCTTTAAATTTAAATCACACATTTCTGTTTAAATCACAACCTTTAGATTTAAATTAATACTTTTTGGGTTTTCAAACAACCCTTTAATATCATTTTAAATATTTTTTCTAACAGTTGTTATCGCCATTAGTTCGGAGGGTAAATGTCCGTTAACTTCTTCAAAAAATTTACTAATTAACCCTCATAATTTTTTTAAAAAAAATGAAAAGAAAGTAAAACAGTAATTTACTAATGAAGTTAACAATCGTTTATTCTTTGGTTTAACGAAAATAACCACAAGGTTTGTTTTATTACCAAAAAAAATCTTCAAAAGGTAAAATGAAAACTGGATAATCTTCAAATTTTTTCATGTAATTAAAACTTTTCTTTTAACTGCTTGACATAACAGTAAAAATGTTCATGGTTTTTGAAACGATTTATAATAAAAAAACAATGGAGTTATAAAATATTTAGTGTTTGGTAAAATAATATAAGTAAAAACAGTTTTCTTTTAGATAAATTCAAATTTTTATAAATAAAATATGTTTAATAAACCGCTCTTAAAAATAATATTTGGATTAATCTGTGCCTATAATAAACGAAAATAAATATAAAAAAAAGGCAAAGCAGTAGGAGTAATTTTATTTTTAACAAAGTGACTGGCAACTAAAACTCAGATTCCTGTTTATTAAACTGAAAAATCAGTAGTACTCCACTAGACCAAATTAAAGAGAACTGCTCCATAAAAGCCATGTGTCTGATTGGCCACAAGCTTCTTTTTTTTTTTTTTTACTAATATGTAGAATCTGCTTTTTTGGGGTTATAGCTTACGGGATTTATATTTACGTGAGAAAGGAGCAAATTATATATTCTGAAAGTATTAAATAACTTCTCTTCTTTTATGATCCTTTTTAACATAAACAAGTACCATTAATTATTTAATTAATCATCTCGATCACTTGCTTTAACCATGCAATTCCATACGATGGTTCATGGAGCTCTATTTTGTTTAGTGACATCATTTTCCCTGCTTCCTCTTTTAATGGTATTTTTAATCGGTATTTATTTTTTATTTATTATATTTATAATAAAATATGAATATGAATATAAACATAAAAAATAATATTTGTTAGAAAATAAATATTTTTAATTTGTATCTGTTAACTCGTAAGACTCGGTTTATATCTAATTCAAGTTACATTTTCTCACTTAAATATAAATATTTTTATTAATACCAGTTTTTGATCCGTTATCCATCCGTTAAAACACGAGTATGGATGTAAAAAATAAAATTTATTAAAAAACGAGCATTTTTAATTCGTACTCATTGATCTATTACTTATAAAATCTTATCCAACCCCCCATTTCTTAGTTCAAAGTAGTGGGGCAATTGAATTAATTTGTTTGTTTGGTTTCTTGTGATTTAATTCCATCGCCTAATTCCGTCCACTTTTTTTCTTATCTTAATCTATGTGTAATGGGTGTCACAATTTCATAATCTATGTTTTCTCAAGCCTTATTATATTCTAAACAAAATACAAATAAGAAAACTTTATAGAAGGAGATGGTCTTTTGACTTGGATATCATTTCTTTCTCCCATTGACATAACCGATTACATTGTTCATTGGCATGCGCATTAGCACTCCTTTTTGACTTAAAAGGATGCTTATTGTTTAACCAAAATGTACAGGATGTTAAAAAACTAAACCAAACTTTATTATTTAATAAAATTTATGCAATAAATTAAATATGTAAATTTTTAATTAAAAATCATTTGTATATGATTATATTTTATCAATATTTAAAATTTATTAATTTTTATACAAAAAACTAAAGCATGGATCGTAAGTTTTATTTATCAAAATATGTTAATTTTTTGTAGTTTTAAAATTCTTTTAAATATATATAAAAAATAAATAATTGTATTTATCTCTATCTCCAAAGAGCCTCTTCTCTTTATACAAACAATAGAAACACACGAAAAGCACCACGGCAAGCAAACACAAACTATTACAATATCGTATTGTAGAATCCACTAGCTGTCAACCCATATAAATCCAATAAGGAATACCATGCATACATGACCAATAATGCTACTACTATATTCTCAGTATTGTAGGTCCATTACTTGACGATAACATAAAAGTTATGAGATAACATATATTATAATACGTACTCATTATTCAAGCACTAAAACCAAACAAACCCTTAGTAACAACAATATCTTAAATCATCTTTATTCTTTAGGTCACCCACTAAAACTAGTTATTTTTTTTTATATAATTAAAAAAGATTGAAACTAAACTAAGGTTTGAGTAGTGATACTATAGACCCGATAATGTGAAATTTATCACGAAAATAAAAATTTTCACTTGTAATTATAGTGAATGAACAATAACTGTTTAAAAAGATTTTTAAAAAATTAAATACTAAAATTATTATTCAATTTTTTCGTAATTATTAATGAACTTTTTCGGTTCAGTGGTAATTCTCACAGAATTGGGTCTGTGAGATCACCACTTAGTTTTGATGATATACGAAAAAAATAAAAATGGAAAGAATAAAAAAAGAGTGGATGAAAAAATAAAATTAATTTTTTTCTAATAGTGTGTTTAGTGAAAAAATGAGAAAAAAATAATAGTGAGGATTTTGATTTTTGTAAGAAAAAATATATATAAATACTCTCACTTTAGTTTCAACCATCTTATTACCCTAAGTTCCATGACATGACAAAATAAGCTAAAAAGATAAAATAAAAATAAATTGTAATAACAGTGGAGGTTTTTTATTTATTTATTATCAATGGTCCAGAAAGACAACTTAACGTTTTTGAACCAATGTACAGAGCAATAACCCAAATGGCCAGTTTTCTGTTACTTATAATTACATATATCTCACCTCTTAAGCCATCTGTCCTCACACAACAATCTAATTAAACCAACAAAACAAGAAAAAATATAAAATTACATAAACAAACACCTCCCAACAAATCAACAACCAAAACCCCAAGATTTTCACAAAAGAAAATCAGTACATATTCATGTCAGCAGCAGCCATGATGGGTTGATTGACAAACAGAGAATTACCCCAAGGGTTCATCATGAAGCTATCATCAACATAACTGATCTGATATGCAGTAGCCTCAAATTCAAATTCATTCCCCCAAACTCCAGTATTGCTAGATTTCACGAAATCAATGATCTCATTGAGAGACTGCAGCCTGTGGCTGAGCTCAGCCATCTGGGCCCTGAGGACCGAGTTCTCGGCCTCAATGTTCAAGTAGAGTTGGGAGGTGATGTTCATGTTTGTGAGGATCTGATTGTTCTCTTTAGTGAGTTGATTCGCTTGGACCATGAGATCATCCAGGTGTTTCTGTTTTCGCATCCGGGATCTACGTGCCGATTCCCTATTGGATAGCATTCTTTTGCGTTTCTTTTGATCCAAAATCTGATGCAAATCTTCCTCAGAGCTTGAGGTTCTTAGTATGCTTGACCCTGAAGATGCCCCAGTACTAGAAGAAGCCATAATATGATTTTGCTTAACAATAACAACAATAGCAATAATTTCAACAACAGCAATAATAATAAATAAATAAAAACACGAGTATGCTTGAAAAAATTAAGGAGATGCACAGAACCCAGATTTTATTTATTTTTGATAAATCAAAATTTCGAAATTATGGTTTTTTTTTTATTATTTTAATGGTATTTGAAGAATCTAAAAAACAAGGACTGGTTATGGTGTTAAGGGAGGTGATCAGAGTTCATGAAAACACATAGAACCAGTAAAGGAATACAACAGAGAAGGATTGAACAAGATGGGTCCTGCGCCTAAGAGTGGAGTTTATCATAAAACCAGAGAGGAGGATTTCACTGAGAACTGGAGACATGAATCTCAAACATCAAAGACAAGATGTTAAGCCTCGATTTTTTTCAAGTTTTTTTTTTTTTTTTTTTTTGTGAGCAAGAGAGAGTTTTGAGGAGATGTTGCAAAAAAGATAAGCTTATAACCACAAAGTTCTAGAACTCAGATCTCTGAAGAATATGAAGAGAAACACAGAAAAACAAGTAAAGCGAGAGAGTCTGAAAATCTATAGGGAAAGAGAAGATGAGAGGGGTTTTGGTAGGTATTCATGGTGGATTTTATAGACTAGATATGCCCATTGGAATTCAATAAACAATTGGAGAAAATTGGGTTGTCGTGTATAAAAAATGATTAGAAAAAAAAAGAAAAGGAAATGAACCGAGTGCAGAATCGACAAATTGAGTTGTATTCGAGTCCGAATATTAAAGTATTTAAGTTCGATTCGAGTTTAAATTAATAGGTTTGAGTTCGAGTTTGAGTTCAAATCGAGATCGAAAATTAGACTTAAGTTCAAGTTTGGTCAATTTTATAAAGGTTCAAACTCGATAACAATCGAACTTGAGCCTTGGATTCTCTATTCAAGCTCGAGCTCGAGCTCAAACTATAATTTTAATAAATAAAAATATTAAATAAATATTAGTTCAAGCTCGATAATACCTTATCGAACTGTTCGAGAGTCTTTCGAGTCGAACATTAAGGTATTCGAGCTCGGCTTGATAAGTTATTCGAGTCTAAATTTCAGGCTCAAGTTCGAGCTCGAGCTCAAATAGTTCGATAAAAACTCGACTCGATTCCAGCCCTATCGACAAGCTATAACAATCACTAGGCCAAGTCCAAGCAACGCCGTTCTGGTTCAAATTTGTGTCCAAAATTTCGTTTTTTTAACAGCTTGTTGGAAATCACCTTGACAAGATGCCCAGGTGGTGATCTTCCAAACACTCAAGTCTAGAATGACTTGTAAAGATTAGGAATCGGAAACAGAAACAGAAATGAAAGAAAGAAAGAAAGAAGACAAGCGATTTGTCATCGAGGTTCGACAATAGCCTACGTCCCAGCGAGTTCACCTGAACTCTCTGCACTAATCAATGGTTCTTTTACAATCACAGCAACCCCTCTCCAAGAAGCCTAAGTTCTTGAAGAAACAAAGAAGAAGAAGAAACAGAAAGTGATAAAAACTAACCCTGGAATTTTCCCAAGAAAATTCCCTTTACAAGCCTTTCAATCCTCTTTCTATTCTACTCACTCTTCTAAACAACCAGCCTTACAAACGAGTCTCTCTTGTTTTGTGTCTTTGCACTCTTTACAATTCACTCACTTTTGATCACAAGTTATGTCACATTGTTATTGAGAATGAAGCTAAGTGACCCTTTATATAGTGCACCAACTTCTTGTCCAATCTTGAGGGTCAATATCCACCCTTAGATCTAGATGAGCAATCAATCTTAGCGTTTGATCATTCCTTAGTCAAGCTATGCGTTTTGGACATGTCTCACGAACCATGGAAGAGGTTTACACATGTGTGCATCAGTGTTCCTAGCGCCGCGGCCCAGGGCAGAGCACACACTCCTCAGTTTCTGGGCGCTACATCCTTGGGGAGGGGGCGCCGTGGCCTGGCCTTCCTCCAACACCTTCCACCTTCTAGACGTCGCGGCCTGGGAAGAGCAGGGCCGCGGCCTGACCTGATGCACACACCTTTTTCTTGCTTTGTGCTGAGGCACACTCCTAGTGTGCTGAGGCTTCAAGGACTTCATGCTTGACCTCTTCCAATCTTGTTCAAACCTTAGACAAATACCAACACAGCTGCTACAGACTTTACCGTTAAATTTAGCACCTGGAAGTGAGAAAGCGGAGGGAGTAATTTTACCTACACTCAGTCTGCTTTCAATCTACATTGTGTCAATTTTTTTGATAAATTACACAAATCTTCTTTGAATTAACATATAATTATACATACTTCATTTACATTCTTTAAAACGTTATTTACACTCATAATATAAGAGTTTAATCATATAGAATCATATTTAACTTTTTTTACTAAAAGGTGTAGAAGAGTTTAATCATATAGAATCACATAAAACTAAATTTAATTTTTTCTATCAAGGAATGTAAATGACGTTTTAGAAAATACAAATGAGGTCTATGTAATAATACGTTACCTCGAGAGAAGTCTCAGTAGTAATACGTTAGATGTCAGTGTAATTTACTCTTCTTTTTTCTTCCATCAGTGACCCCCGTGTTATTAAAAAAAATTGCTAAGACCTCTGAGCAGCAGGAGGTGACACACCTCATAGCTCTTTATAAATTGAAGTTGAAGCTCATTGGAGGGTAAACCTCCAAATATATGTTATTTTCTATTTTAATATCTTAGGAAAAAAATAAAATTATATTATAAATCCATAATTTAATTTTATTATCAGCTATCAGTTTAATTTATCTGTGAAATAGTATGTAAAAAATCGTTGAAGTGGCTAAGATTTTCTACATAATTGGGTTTGGATATTGACCATCAACTTATGACATATTCCTCATAGATATTAAAAATGGGATTTTGGTAGTGGATAACCACAAACACAATGGTTCCCATAGTTTGAGTACCAAAGTATCTTTTTTCTTTCTCCTTTTTCCTCGTAAAATTTCCCGTGGGTTGCTTAATGAGTCATTCTATGTTGGTTGGGACCAAGTGCAAAAAGAGAGAAAAGTCGCTGACACGGGGGGCCAAAAAGGAGTGTATCATCTCTTGGCCCAAAGTACAAGCTACAGTTTACTTTTGCAATAATTTCGATTTATAATTTAAAAATAATTTAATGTTTAATAAAATATTGATGTAAATAATTTATTATTTTTACATAAATTTAGTTTTTTAAAAATAATTTTAATTTTTGGTTCTTTTCATTACTCTTCTTTTGAAAATGTTTATTGTAGCTTTTATATGTAAAAACTATAAATCATTTGATAAACTCTTTTGAACAGAATTTAATAAGCTTGACTTATGAAAGCAATTAGATGTTCAAAAAGTTCACTCTAACCATTTTATTTTTGGTAAAAAAAAATATTTAATTTTTCCTTAAAATTCGTAAGATTCAATTCAAAGGCTATTTCTATACAGACCCCAAGAAGCTCAAAAGAGAACAAAAAAATAGAGTTTGCTTTTAACATTTATTTAGATGTTATTATCATAAAAAAAAAAAAAACAACTGTATTTTTTCCTATGTTTCAGTTACTCTTACATGTTAAATTTCATCAATTTATATCATACATTATTTGAGATATTCAATACACTATTTTAATCAAAATTTTGATCAAGTTAAAACCGATGCACTTGTATAGTCCACATGTTTATTTTTTTTAAATGCGAAGAGACAATTCTGATAATATTTTATCGGAGTTGTGTGTTCGCGAATTACAGATTAAAGAGTTAAAGATTTTGAGTTTCAAGAAAATAAAATGATATTTAATAAAAAAAATATAAAAGAAAACAAAATTATATTTTTGAATTCAAATTAGACACACGTGTGCATATGTTTTAATTTGATCATAATGTATTAGATACTTCCCAATGATATAAGGTCCAAATTGATTTTTTTTTTATAATCCAAAATTCTCTAAGGTCATGCTCATTTTAGATCTAACCATAAAGTTCAAATTGGGAGAAGGATAGAAAGCCGACCCTGACTATATTGAAAAATAGCTAAAATAAAAACGTGTTTCGTGATTATAACTTTTATTTTATCAATAAACTTAAAATTAGGATTATTAAGCAATTTATTGACCATGCAAGGAAGTTTCTCCGTGTAAGTTGCCATGCTACACTTTTACTAAAGCATTCAAAACCTGGTTGCTAAGTTGTATTTTTTTTAATAAAATATTAGAAGCATCTGGTTATTCTAAAAGCTCTAAGAGGCTACAAGCTCGCATCAAGATTCCCTGAACTTTTGACTGCTTTACAGTTTAAAATTGGAAATTGGATATTAAAATCAATTTTCTACGCCTAATGCATTGAAAATCAGTGGAAGACTGGAAGCTCCATATGTTTCTTCATTTCTGAATTTAAAATTGTTGCAATTAAATGTGGTTAGTGACATTAGAGGTAAGATTTTTAATTTGTATGTTTTTGATTTATTATTTATTTTTTAAAACATTGATACGAGTATAAAAATAAAATTTATTAAAAAAACGGATATTTTTAATTCGTATTTATTGATCTATTAAAATATAATTTTTTTAATTCAAATAAGATATTTTTTTATTTATATTTATTTTTGATTTATTATCTAATCATTAAATTTAAATATAAACACAAAAATTAAATTTTATTAAAAACTAAATATTTTTAATTTATATTTATTGATATATTGCGGTACCATGAAACTCTAGAAAATCTCTTCCGTCCTCTAAAAAGCATCGGAGATAAAAACCAAAACGACAATGTGATGTGGCCAATTTTTTTATTTACATTTTTCTAAAGGTCGTGACTTTATTGTCGAAAAGTGTTCAATGCATTCCAGAATTTTGCTATTGGTCTACGTTGCAAGATGGAATCAAGACGCAAGCAGGCATGCAGGATTGTTGATTGGACAGCTCTTGAATTCTATGGGTCACTTTTGGCTATGGAGAGATTTTTGGCCGGCCCTTTTTACAGAAAATTCCATTGTTAATTTTAAATTTTTTTCATGATAATATTAATTTTTATGTAACATTTTTATATTGACATTATAAATAAAATTTTTTAAAATTATTAGTGAGGTTTTTAACTGATTTAAACTCTTAAGTTTAAACTTAAACCAACCAAATTTTTTTTATCGATCATAAGTTCAGTATATAAGGTACTGTTTAGCTAATCAATTGTTTCAATATACGGTTTTTTGAAACAACTCTAGGTAAAATAATAGAATTAAAAATTATTTAATATTTAATAAAGTAGTTATAATTTTTTTATACAAATTTAATTTGTTAAAAATTACCTTTTTTAGTTTTGATATTGTTGGGAAATCACCTTGAGATGCTTAGGTAGTGATCTTCCAAACACCCAAGTCCAGAATGACTTTGTAATGATCAGAAACAGAAACAAAAATCAAAGAAAAGAAAGAACACAATAATTTGTTATCGAGGTTCGGCAATAGCTTACGTCCCCATGAGTTCCTCCGAACTCTTTGCACTAAACCAATGAGTTCTTACTAGTTACAGCAACTCTTCTCCAATAATCTCAAGTTCTCGAAAAACCAAAGAAGAGAAGAAAGAAAGTGATAAGAACTATTACAAAGCCCTCTACCCACAATCTATACTATTCTTTTTTTACAATCAGCATATCTTTTGAGATCTATTCTAGTGCCTCTCTTGTGTTTTGTATATTTGCACTCTCACACATGCACTTGAATTCTCTTGTATGATGATCACTTGTATGTCTTGTCTCACAATTGTGTTGAGATTGAAGCTAGGTAACCCTTTATATAGTGCACCACTTCTTGGGTCAATCTCCACCCTTAGATCATGAGGATCATTCAATCATAGTCCTTCATCAATCCTTAGTGATCCTGTGCATTTTGTTCATGCATCCACGCACCTCTCAAAAGGTTGAACCAATGTGCATCAGTGTGCCTTCAGACCGCTGCAAGAAGAGAGCTGAACATCTCCACAATTACATCCATTCTGGGCGCCGCGGTCTGAGGGAGGCTGAACCGCGGTGCACACCTCCTCCAGGTCTTCTCCTTTGCCGGGTGCTGCACCTTGGAAGAGTTGAGCTGCGACGCACACTAGTGTGCACACATTCTAAAGTTGCTGCAAGGTGAGACGCGCATACCTCAGGCCGCGGCGCCAAGGCCTGATACTGAACCATCTTCAAACCTTATTTAAACCTTGGACAAACACCAACAAATATTTTTAGAAACCGTTTTTCTTTTGAATATTTTACCTAAATTTTATATATTAAAAATATAAATAATTTCATAAACTCTAATAAATTACTTAAAGCATTTTGACAATAGATTTGGTTAAAAGCTCTTCGGATTATGTTTCAGATTACATTGCCCATTCGGGATGACTTGATGAATTTGTGTTAAGGTTATTATTAACAAACATTTTTATATTTTGTCATCTGTTTCACTATCCTTTATTCATTTTAAAAACAATCAATTTTTATGGTATGTGTTTAATAAACATTTTTAATAATAATTCGGCAAAAGTGATACTGACCTACACAAAAATCTTGACTATGAAATATGACAAGATTTTTTGTCAAGATTTTAGTCTATACCAGTATCAATTTTGGTCAAAATTTTTGTATGTTTTGATATCAATTTCGCTGGAATTATCACCATAAAAGTTTATTAGATGAATACTTAAAATGCAATGAGTAAGTTGATCGTGTTTAAAATGCAAAGAAAACATTGAAACAAATGACAAAATGTAAAGATGTTTAGTGATAATAATCGTTGAAATATAAAAGTGGCCAATGATTATGAATGCACCTAATTATCAAAAAAAAAATTATGAATGCACCTGAATCCTTTATTCATTTCCCTTGATTTCAAAGGAAGACTCGTTCAAGCATCATTAATAATACAAGAACTTACCATATATTTAGAATACTAACAAGGACAAACCTATTTACAAGGCAATGTTCCCTAACTGGAGCTTAAAAACTACGAAACAAGATGTGAAATCAAAATCTTGATATAATCCCCAAGTTTAGCGGCAAGCTGCTTAACTGCAAGTTTCTTCTACACATAACAGGTTACAATGACAATAATATGAGGAAGCAAGAGAACCTACAAAATCTTTCAAAGCATCACCTATGCATTGGCAGATGCAGCTTCTGGATGATAACAAAGCATCTCATTCCACATCATCTCCCTGATCATTCGTCCTCCCATGTTCTCATCTAAGTCTAGATTGATTGGGACCTGAGCAGGTGGATTGGATCTTGGATCATACAGTCCTGACATGTAAGGGTGTGAGAGCGCTTCCGTGACGGTGATTCTCTTAGATGGATCAAACACAAGCATCCTTCGCAACAAGTCTATGGCTAGAGGATCAGCATGAGGGTATAGATGGGACAAGTGGACCCCTCCAGAGTAAGGGAGTGATTTGATAAACTTCCTGGCTT
Source organism: Bretschneidera sinensis (assembly GCA_023935145.1). Lineage (NCBI taxonomy): Eukaryota > Viridiplantae > Streptophyta > Magnoliopsida > Brassicales > Akaniaceae > Bretschneidera > Bretschneidera sinensis. The sequence goes on along the minus strand of CM043698.1, from coordinate 31,070,942 downwards.
TGGGATTATCAATGAACTGAAGATCAGCTTCTTGTTGGCTTCCAATGACACTGATAATTAGCTTAAGCTGGTTAAGGCACTCTGTTCCCGGGAAGATAGGTTTGCGGCCAAGGATCTCAGCAAAGATGCATCCAACGGACCAGACGTCAATGGAGGTTCCATAAATATCACAACATAGGAGGAGCTCAGGTGCACGGTACCAACGTGTGACAACATATTCTGTCATGAACTGTTCGTTTCCTCTGCTTGTTCGTGCCAGCCCAAAATCACCTATCTTCAAGTCACAGTTGGCATTAACAAGGAGGTTCCCGGGCTTCAAGTCCCGGTGAAGGATGTTTGCTGAGTGAAGATACTTCAGCCCTCGTAGCAGCTTGAACATTTAATGTATATTAGTCTTAAGCATATTAATAAACTAAATATAGAAGAAAATTGTTTGAAAATTAACTAGAGCATATATAACGGCACATTTTCTCTGGCACATCAATGCCATATAGAGTAACTTGCTATCTAGCATACTCGATTAAGTAGTACATTAGAGTCATAGGGTTTATTATTAGTAAGCAGCAAACTCTTAAACCCACACCTTCCCAGATTCATATCTCATCTTTGCAAACTGTTTTCGAAATCAATTTGCACACATTTCAAAAATCAGTTTGGCCATAACCAGAGGTAGGCATAACTGGGTAAAGAAGGGGCATTTGTTGATTACAAAGGCAAAAAAATTATTCAGAAAACACCCTTGCTTTAAAGTAAAACAGAGAGCACTCTACATCCTGTTCTCGAACCCTATGACTGAAAACAAGGCTAGATGAGAATAGTCTGCACTGGAGGAGAAATAAATCAATTTTCATTAAACTGTTGCATGATGATCAATCTTGTAGTGTTACAAATCTACTTGGACCTTTATGGCTTCCTGTACCTACTGTTGCAAAAACTCTAATAAACGTTCACATGTTTTTCAGCTGAGTCAATATAATATGGGGCCAGAAAATCATCAAAAGTCACAAACTCAATGAGCAGAGAAAAATACGGAAAATATTCTAACTAAATGTGATGGGTATAGTACACCAGTAAAATGGAGAATCAAACCACAACATTGTAACAACTGCCAGCTTGCATGATTCCTGGTAAGTCGTTAAACTGTAAAGCTAACTCTAAGATTACCCTGTATCTTTAATTAAACTGTTCACTGACTATCAATTTTGTAGTGTTAGAAATCTACTTGGACCTTAATGGCTGCCCCTACCTATTAATGCAAGAACTCTAATAAATGTCCACATCTTTTCAGCCCAGTCAAATAAAAAATGGAGCCAGATAAGCATCAAAGCAATCAAAAGTCAAAAACTCAATGAACAAGGAAAAACTAAGGATAATTTGAATAACACGAGCAATTAATATTCTAAGTAAATGTGATTGATATAATACACCAGTAAAATGAAGAATCAAACCACAAAATGGTAACAGCTGCCAGCCTGCATGATTCCTGGTGAGTCTTCAAATTATTAAGTCTATAAAGCAACTCTAAGATTACCATGTAAATTTAAGTATTTAACTAAACTGTTGCTTGACTCAATCTTGTAATGTTACAAATCTACTTGGATCTTTATGGCTGCCCGTACCTATTGTTGCAAGAATTCTAATAAATGTTCACATTTTCTTCAGCTGATTCAATGTGAAACGGCGCCCGATAAGAATCAGAGTCATCAAAATTCACAAACTCAATGAACAAGGAAAAATAAGGATAGTTCGAGTGACATAAGTGTACTTACTATTCTAGCTAAATGGGATGGGTATAATACACCAGTAAAATGGAGAATCAAACCACAACATGGTAACAGCTGCCAGCCAGCATGATTCCTGTTAAGTTGGTAAACTACAAAGCTAACTCTAAGATTACCCAGTAACTTGACAAAGATTTACATAAGCTAATTGTCTATGTAGACCATGCAATGTTTCCTTAAGGTCTTTACCAGATCAAGATGTCTTATCTATCACTTGAAGGAGCCATATCAGGTTCGACACTTCTTTGTAAAGACTAAACTTACTTAGCACACATTATCAAAATAGTACTCCCAAGCTGATCATTTCCACTAATGCACCTATACAGAAGCTAAAGAACATTTTATGTAATCCACATCATAGTAGAGCGCACTCTCCAGCTATCTAATACTGTACTTATTTAATGATGGTTACACCATTAACCCACAGAAAATATAGCAAACCAGTAGCACATTGTACAACAAGAAAGAAGAGTGACAACATCAAATTGTTTATTCCAAACCAAAACACATCTTATGAATGATAATGTATCATTTCAGCACCAAATTAACTCAACCCATTCTGAAAAGAGACTACTTGAATAATAACACGGTATGTAAAATGTATGCTACTAAGAGACAACTTGGTACCTGAAATATAAAGTACTTGCAATGGTCATTGGATAGCGGCTGTGAGGACTTGATAATCTGATGCAGATCAGTATCCATGAGTTCATAAACCAAGTACACATCGTTGAAACTATTTCTCTGTATAGGCATCATAACATCCTTCACAGCAATCACGTTTTCGTGTCGAATATTCCTAAGAAGTTTCAACTCCCTCAAGGTTCTCAACCGTCAATCCGATTTTCAAACACATTATTGATCTTTTTTATCGCGACTTTCTCGTTGGTCTCCCTGTTAATGGAAGAGCACACAATACCATAAGCCCCTCTACCTATGGGCTTGATTGGAACATACTTTGTATCAATCTCAAACAGCGTTTGCCACATTGAGTAGTAGTGCTTCCCTCTTGGCTTAACCCCGTTTGGTGGCTCAACTAGTGTCGCCATTTCCCTGCAAATCACCATAACATTAATCTTAAGGTTGATCGAAATTTGATAAAGAAAATAAGGCAATTAATCAAATAAACTCACCGATTTCACTGTTTACGTGTTATCTCACGTAACCAAGTGATGATTTTGGAGAGCAGCACACACCGACTGATAATAATTATATGAGTATGCAAAATAAGAAATAGTGTGCGTATACATAGAATTAAAAGGAAGGAATTAGAATCGATTCTTACTTGCCGCTTCTACTTCTATACTGCGATCAGCTTCTTCCCTGTTATGTTATTCTCTCTTCACTTTTCCCCCTCCTTTTTCAAAATTGCTAAAACAATTTTTTTCACTTTTTCGCTTTCCCTTACTACTCGATCATCTCCAATCGCGCACAATTGAAGCGTTTCACAGCGCAAATTCTTCAACTTACACTATCATTTGTTTCTTTAATCCTTCGAATTCGTATAACTAAGCATCAAAACCTCACTAAACTCAAAGAAATTGTAGGAATCCATCTATTGTAAATAAGAAGAGGGTTGTTAGGTTAAGGCATATCAAAGTGTTATAATAGGATTAAAGTTTTTTATTTATAATAACCTAAAATTTCTTAAATTATCTAACAGTATATACAATTACAATCTTGACAGATCCGTTAGGGATTAGGATTCTTTATCTCGTCGTGATCAGGCGTGAAAGAGAGAGAGAATGGGTACAAATGAGGAGAGTGAGGAGGGAAGGCCGTGACGCCTATACGGTACTTTTGCAGGCAAGAGAATAACGACAGCTAAGTAGTTTGTACTGTTTCATTTTTTTTTTTTTTTTTTACTTTTTGGGAATTTAGAGTAGATACGGAGGAGTATTATACCATCGCTTGTCTTCATGCACAAACAAATTGTCAAGGCTGCCGCTGGCCCGCATCAGTCAATAGTCATCACTGCATGCCACACGATTTTACTATAAAGTTTTACTTCATAAATTTTATAAAAAAACTTAATAAAATGTTTTAACCTTTACTCACATAAAAATTTTATTATCATAAGGTGATAATTTTTCGATTTAATCAATCAATGATATTTATGATGTAATATTATACATGACTATAGATTTTACTTTTCACTAAGCTCTACAACACGTTGCATTGTTTTTTAAAATAATTTAAAAGTTCAAAATAATTTATTAAAATTTCAAGTCCATAAGTAAGACTGTAAAAATATTTCAGTTTAAATAATTTTTTTTTTGGAACCATTGCACTCTGATTTTTGAAATTTCAATTTTTTCAGAGCATAAACCAATCACAAAAACAACAAAGATAAATAAATAACAACATCAAAATATTCTATCATTGATTTTTACCTTTCTGAATTAAAATTCTCCACACTCAAATCCTAAATAAGTATACTGATAAATAAACAAAAAAAATTAAAATATCAAATTTTTTATCCAATTAAGTGAAATACCACTTAACAATTTGGACACATTAAAATTAGATTTTGTGGTCAAATAATATTATAAATAAGTCATTTTAAAATATTAGTATAAAATAACTAACAAACAATTTTTTACTTTAAAAAAAACTAAAAAGTTAACTTTTAATATTTACAATGAACTGATAGATGAATAATTTCGTTCAAGAAAGTAAAAGAGTGTTGCATGGCATTTTAAAAATTAAAATTCAATTATCTCTCTATAATCATTAATATATAAGTGATAAATAAAAAGGATAAATTTGTTTAATAAATACAAGAATTTTTTATGAGGCCATGACTCCACACTAATAAATTTTCTACAGACATTTAAATGAACGATTAATAATTAAATGTGGTCGTTTACGTGGCGCAATCACAATTAAAAAATTACTTACTTTTCATATATTTTTATTAAATACATAAAAATTAAAAAATTACTTACTTTTCATATATTTTTATTAAATACATAAAAAAATGAAACCGTTAATTGGGGTGGAAGGAAAAAAAAAACTGTTTATAAAAAAAAATGAAAAAAGCTCACAAATGTCATGATAAATCACCAAGGGATGTTAGCCTAATGGTAAGAACACTTGTGGCGAGAGAGAGGCATTATTAGTCAACGACTTTTTATAAATGGGGTTGGGTGGCTTGCATTGGATAACCAAATTTCTTGAATTGACCAAATTTCTGCCTCGGCTTTCCCTTCAAGGCTTCAATCCATTGAACCTTGTGAACATCACATTCTAATCGCACCCTGTTCCGCATCAAGCAAACGGCATGCCACCACATGGAAAGATTGGATTTCGGCACTTTTCCTACCATATCTCGTGTCTGCTAACTCTACACAGCTAGGTGGCTGCAGCGCACTCAGGGTCAAACCTCAAAACAATACTCAACAAGGACTTGCTAGTCCAGGCCAACCAACCAATTGCAGTTGTTATAGAGAGAAATAACAAAAGGGAAAAGGAGCAATATATTATCTTTGGAATATTTGGACCAATAAAAGGTTTTATATCTTCTTCATAATTGGCTTAGTAGAAAGAGGGCTGAGCTTAGTTATAAATGGGAAAAAAATTGAAATCATGTGGCTGCCGGGATTCGAGCCCAGGTCTCCACGGCCACAACGTGGAATTCTTACCACTAAACTACAGCCACATTCGTTGACAAGAAACGCAATTAAAGAAAAATGATAATGTGATTTGCTTTTCTATAAAGGCCAGTGATATTTTAGTGTAAGATAATGAAGAAACATTAACAACTATTTTATATATATATATATATATAAAGCATAAGTTAAGTTTTGTTTTTCTGGTTTAAATCTCACTTAAAAAAAAATAAAGTTAAAGTGAGAAATGTTTTTATTTTATTTTAAGTGAAATTTAAATCAAGTCTCAAATAACGTATATTTTGGACTGAAACTTATTTTTTAAAATTTATTAAAAATTTAATCAAATCAAAGTACCTATTAATTGATGTTTAATTATTATTTAATAAAATTTAATTAAATAAAATTAAAATTTTATTTAATTTTAAAAAATAAATTTAAAATTAAAATTAATTTTAAGTTGAACCTATACATTATGTTTAAAGCTAAGTAATTAAATCTTATATTTTTAACCTCCAATATCTGTCTTCTTTTCAATAACATCTTTAATTTTGTCAACTTTAAACCTATTTTTTTTAAAAAAAATTGGTTGGTTCAGGTCTAAAGTTAATAGTTTAGATCAGTTAAAAACTTCACTAATAATTTTAAGGAGTTTCATTACTAATATTAATATAAATATAAGATTCAAAAATTAACATTATAAATAAAAAATTTTAAAATTATCAATAAAATTTTTAGCTCATTTAAAAAGTTTTAAAATTATTAATTTTAAATTATTAAATTTATATTCGAATCAATCAAAAAATCATTCATTTTTAACGTCTCGCCACTAATTTAATCCATAATATTTTAATTTAATATTTTTAATCTTACCTCGGCTCCTTATAAATAATTATTTCTTTTGAAAGGGTATAAATAAAAAGGGCTAAGAATGCATCCAACGTGGATTCCAATTGCTGCCTAGCTATGCATACAAGTGGATAATTAGAGAGACTAGGTGCTCTCAATTACTTAGAATTTAAAATTCCTTACTGACGTAGAAATACACACAAAAGGCATTTGGAATCCCAATGTTCATACAATAATAATTGTATGCTTTTTGCATAATCTAATGATATATTTTCTTTCAAAGCATAATCTAATGATATAATTATATGGTAAGTAGGCAAAAATATGAAAAAAATAATTATTCCAAGCAAGAAGTTGATCTAATCAGAGTTAAATAAATTATCATTGTAGAAACCCAAGTTGAGCGCAAAAACACACTGCTTGAAAGTATTGAATATTGATATATATTCGAATATTGGATTTATCTGTTTATTTATTTTTTGTATTTTTTATTTTAATTTAAAATATTCAAATATCATATTAAATGTCAGTATCGAACACGGATACGATAAGATAAAGTGAAGAGTACGTATAATTTTAAAATTTTATTTGATTATTGAATGTCATGGTATATGTCTCTACGGTCTTCTATCACTACTCATATATGATATGATTACTCCAACTTGGTAGATAATAGGTCATAATAATATTAAAAAAAAAACGTTCGCCGTGATTTTCCTGTAAGTATCTCTCCAGTGAGCCTCTCTAAACCTGAATCAGAATCTGATCATTTCATAAATTGTTGAGGGAGCCAAAACCTGTATCCACAGTAGTAAGGCAGTGATAGTGTTTTAGTGTGGCTAGCTAGTGAAAGCTGCATGTATAAATTAAGAAAGTTCCCTGTAGACATAATCAAAGTTAAAAAGCATATAGTATCCTCTTAACACCTTAATGTAACCTCGAGTAAAGAGGAAACTAAGTGCTCGTTTAGTACACTAGATTAAAAAAAAGATAAGCGAAGAAAAATGGGTAACAGGGTGAATTTGGTATTTGAAGTATGAACTCTATATATTCTTGAAAGCAGTGAAAGATTTTAATTTACATCTTGGGATTTTCAAGTGTTGATCATTGATGGAATCATTATGGGGTCTACAAACAATTACCTTCATCTTCAGCATCAGCTCCCACAACATGTTTTTGTTGGATATATGTCTTCTTTGGAAAACCAATCAAGCCATAAAATTTCAACATCTCATTGTTGGAACTCAAGTATCATCCTGTAAGTGCATAATACACATATCTTTTGCAAATTCATATATCCTTAGTTTCAAAATTGAGATAAGTTTATCTTCTGTAATATTAGGGTTTTGATATATAACTTAATTAATTTTGCAAATATTTCATTTATCTGATCAGTTGTTCGATTGGGTGATTGATTCTTTCATCTCTAGTCTCATAATATATTTGCATGTTTATCAGTTTCTGTTAAATGATCATGCAGGAATGATAGTATTGCCTATAATAGCCATCTGCCTGAAAGCATTTCAACTTCAATGATTCAAGACATGAGCAACTGCTTTACCCAACAAATCTGCCAATGAATTGCTTCTTGCAATTATCAAAGACGAGACATCGGATTCCTTCCCAAAACTGAGTGAAATGATGATCCATGATAGCCTCTCTAATAATATTGGGGAGCTTGCTTACTATGTACCAAACAACATCCACAATATTCTCATGATCATCACTTGGGTGAAAATCTAAGCCTCAGCATCTTCTCTTCTGGTCAACAACTACAGCTTTCAGCAGGAGATCATGATTTGTACCATATTAATCCTCAATACTCTATGAGCTTGGGAAGTGCAGCTGCATCTAGCAGATACAACATCAGCCATGTTGTTGCCAGTACAAATTTCTCAACATCAGATTTGTGATTTTCACTAGATTCAACCTCTCTGAACTTGAATTTAAGAGCTTTGAATAATATTTTTTCCTCAACTTATAATGGTGGGATTAGTTCTAGTCACTTCACACCATAATTATCTTGGTAAGTTAAGGGAAAGTATGTTCATGGGACATAATCAGATGCCAGAAAGAGAGAGTTTATCAAACAGCTCAAATAACAAAGTGGGCATCTATTTCTCTATTCTTCTCTTAATTCTCCTGTGTGGATATATAATTAAGCAGCACATATAACAATACTAATTATAGAGTTATTTTTTTAAACAAAAACTTAAAACTTAATTCCCTTTTGATAATTAGTACTTAATAAATGATACTAATACATTGTCTTTCCTGCTTCATCAAAGACTAGCTAGCTAGCTTCTTCTCAGTTCTATTCATTTCAAGAAATTTTTCCATAGCAAAAATTCAGATTTGACTTTGAAACCAATGCAGTCTTTCTTTACATGATCCATAAACTGAATTCAGTTTCATTTTTTGATTCATAGATATCTATGCCAGCCTTAGAAAGTAGAGTTAAAAGAAGGAAGAGGGCTGCAGGCAGTTTCTCTGCCTCAAAGGAATTGTTATATTTGTCAACATGTGATGTTTAACAAATACTATATATTATCATTTCTAACCCTTACTAACAAATATGACAATTTTATTGGTACTTTAAATATAGGCAAAACATCATAGAGTTCCTCAATGCACACACGAGTCAGGATATGATGCCTTGGCTTAAAATAAGGCGCCAGAAAAACTGATACATTTTGCAGCAATTTGAGTTACATTTAGTGGTAACCTAGCTTACCACCAAATGTAAAATTTTACCACCAATATAACCAAAATACAATAAAATGTGTAAGTTTACTGGTGCCTTGTTCTTAGGCAAGGCACATAGATCGATGTTTCCTATATTATACATCTACTAACAACCACTTGGTTAGGCGCACACAAACTAAAAAAATCCAAATGGTTTTTTTCTTTGCAGACACTGAGGGTGCCTTATATGAAGTCATCGCACAGCAAGTCCCGTAGAACAATGCAAGCAGTAGGAAATTTCTCCGTAAGTGTGCTCTCGTTAGAACACTGAAATTAAAAGTTCATTTCTCATATTTCTTAACATTGACAGGGTTCAAGCGAGAAAGATGAGAAGGAAGAACAAAAGGGTGATCTTAGAAGTATAGGGTTTTGCCTAGTGTTGTGCATCATTTTTCAGCAGTTACAATGGCGGAATCTTTACAAATTACTCGTAATTTTGAAGGAATCACTTGGAGGTTGTACACAAGAAAATGATGCTGAACTCATGAAAAAGAAATAACAGAAATTTAAGTGTATGCTCAAGTTCATTTCACCACAATGATGTAAAGCAAAGATACCCCCGTTACATTCTTTTCCTTCCAGATCATGAAACAAAGCTAATTATAAGAAATGTTTGTACCATTGATTACGCAATTTATATAGAGCTACAAGACGCCGATCTTTATTTCAGATATATATGAGTGAATGAATGTCACACTGTATACATGAACAAAACTTGCCATTTGTATTTTACAAATGGAACATTAAAGATGAGCGCATTTGAGTGACCTTGGATATACAGCAAATCACCTCCCCATCAGTCTTCTGAGCATCTCCCGGCGTACAACTTTCTTTTATCACCAGTTAAACTGCAATACAAGCCACAACAATTTTAAGTACGAATCTATTCCACATAAATTAAAATGCTTGTAAAGAACAACTAATGATATGTTTTGTGGTCTTAGCAACATACCAACTTCTTCTTCTTCTTCTTTTTGTCAAGATAAGCCGTGAACTCCTCTTGTCGGGCAAGTGAGTCCTCGAGAGCCTGAGAACAGTAACTAATTTAAAGCCAGAACTTCTATTTTAACATATCAGTCGTTAATCTATTCCAATGCTACAGTTTTGCATGCACAAGTACAAGTTACAAAACTATATATTTATCTAAGCAAGCATATAACCTAGGATATAATCATCCAATGCATGCCTTGATTTTTGTTTTATTCTTCAAAAGATTTAACCATGTATACTAGTAGAATGATTTGTATTTATAGTTTTTCTGTTCCTAAGGAAAAAAGAAAAGCCAAAAAGATATCTCCAGCAACATACAAGGATAAAATAAAGTCATGTCCAGACTCTTGAAACCCAAACGAAAAACTCAAATTTATGTTGAAAAGGACCATTAGATATAAAAAGGGGACATAACAGACAAAAGGTTATTTATGTGTCCAAATTTTAGCATATACTCCCCAGTTCAATTATGTAGCTAAGAAATTCATAAAAACCAACATCTGGTACCTTCTTTGTTGCCATAAGCTCTTTCTCCAAGGCATCAGCCCGGCTGATAGCAGCATTCAACATTTCCTCCTTCTCAGGTGGCATGGCTGTAGGTTGCACATTCAAGACACACACTCTCTCTTCTAATTCAGCCATGCGTTTCATGACAGCCATGTACTCAGCACCAGAGATAGCAGCGACAGGTAACTTTTGTGAAGCTTCCTGGCTTTTCATCGTTGTGTCATCATCACAACAGACAGAACTGGAGTAGATGTTGGCATCAGTGAGCTTCTTGGGCATGTTGCGTGTCACTCTTATCATTGTAACAACACCCATAGCAAAGGTCATGACACCAGTTAAAAGCCGAGAACTAGTCCCTTGAGGAACCTTGCAATCATCATTCATGGCGTAACAATCTGTGGCAGCAAGAAATGAAACTTAGATATGACCCTGAAAAATTTAGTAAATGTGATCTAGGTCTGGAACACCATATACACAGTTGGCTAAACATCATTATGCAGTCATAAGAAATATCTCCCATTATAGAAAATCATATATTCCTTCAATTAATAGTCACCAAAAATAGAAAGAAGAGAGGACATTTTAAAAAAGAACAGGAAAATTGAGAAGAACGATTGTGCTAATATCCTTTCGTTTCTTTGTAAATCACCAATTATAAAAGAATGCAGCGCACTCTACACTGCTTTTCCCGAATTAGAATGTAAATATTCTTGCTGCAGTGACTAGTGGATCCTGACCTTCAAATTTTAGACATAATTTTGCTTAAAAGCATCTGATACACGTATATTAGAATGGTTCATAAAATTTTGAAAAATAAAACAGGATAGAGGACTATTCTAAAGTCTAAACAGTCCACCTTCAGAAAGTTTCTTTTTTTTCATTTTTCATTATACTTATAAATCCCGTAAATATTGAACTGTCTTAGTTCTCAAGATTCAATAACACTTTAAGGGACAGTTTGACAAAACAACACTTTTACAGAAAAAGGGATCTTAAGGGGTTATTGAGACCTTGCTGAATATGAATAAAATAAGTACCAACAATCTAAGAAGGCAATGTACCTTTCGATAGGGCAAATTTGTCAAGATCTGCCATCTTTTGCCAACTTGAGTCCACAGTCTTTTCAACCATTGGGATGCAGTTATCGTAGTTGTATGAATCATGACAATTTTTGTTGATGTGGACCTGTGTTCAGAAAAATTGAATTGGGAAGGAAAAGCTATTAACTCTGTTGGCAAGACAATAAGAGGAGTTTACAAAGAGGAACTGAGGAAGCACGCATCAGTAAACTCTTTTTTTTTTTTTTTAATAAGAACACGCATCAGTTGAAGCACAAAACAAAAGGTGACCTAATAGCAAGTGGACAAGTGCATACATGCACTTAAAAAACAAAAGTAAAGGCAAATTCTTCTAACAACACAACAACCAGGTACCAGGACAACAAAGGATAGCACTGATAGAGGGACATTGAGCCTGATGACATATCATACGACATGAAGTCGCATCCTTTCTCCACGTACATATCAAAGTAGAATAACTCCCTAAGGAAAAATTCTATTAAAATGAAGTCTACCAAGGCTTATGAATCCATGCATTTTTTCAGAATTTGACATTTTGGTTAGCAATCTTCCCTTCTTCAGGTTGATCATGGTACCACTAAATATTTTTTACTCTGCTTCAAGCCTCTCAAGCACATGTCACTCTAACTGCTTTACCTTGCTGCTTACTGATAGGGAACACAAGGAAGATTAAGATTAGATATTTTAATCTAGGAATTAGGGGATAAGGGGATAATTAGTTAGCTTCCCTATTTGAATAGGATTAGGATTAGGTTTATCTTCTTCCATTGTTATTTGATCAATTTGTTCTTATCTTTTTAAGGATTTAGTCTTTTATCTTTATGTTAGGATTCTCCTCTATATATATATATATATATATATATATATATATATATAGGAGATTTATTTGTTATTGAACAGCTTGTGAATGAATTCAAATTAAATTACCAATTTTCATACTCTTTGATTAAGTGTTGAATTGTCCATGTGATTTGGATTACTGTTCCACATGATTTGGTTTCGTGTTTCCATGTGATTTGGGAAGATCCATGTGCCTTAGATCGTATCTATTTTAATTTCACTGATTCTTTTCAAATCTTTCAATTCTTCCCACTGGACTCAGACATTGAGACCTTTTCGATGATGAGATTGTAGAGGAAATCCAACTATACTTACTTCTTCATTAATAGAATAGAGTTGTGGATGCTCTATTTGGCCCCTTGGAAGTTTATCTACATCCAGAGCTGCCTCATTTGAAGAGTCACATCCCTGGGTAGATATGTAAAGTATGTTAATGAGTTAATTAGCACCAGGAAGCACCAAAGCCATATTTCAGAAAATTAGAAAAGCTTATCAACTAGGAAAATACAAGGTAAGGCATATATATGGTCAAAAAACAAACCTTTGAGTACACAATGGCATCCTCAGAAATGGTCTTCTCATCAGTTGTCTGAGTCTCAGTTTTTTTTGCACATTTATGATCACCATTTCTAACCCTCTGCAAGTCCATGGATCAGTTAAGGTTGCTAATGCAAAAAAAACTAAACATGAAAGTAATCGAGATTTTAATACATGGAAGAATTGTAAAAGCCAAAAGAAAATAGTACTAGGCACCTTCATGATCTCTGAGTCCTTCCATGGGCCCTTGTCAGAACGTATACAGCCTCCTTGATCAGAACAGGTACAAGTACCTCCTAGAAAGTCTGGCAACTCACTGGCACAAGGTAGGGCCACCAAAAAGGAAAAAGAGGGGAAAGAAAAGAGTGAGGCCTCAGATACATGTTTGACAAAAGATGATAACCTAACTTACAACTTTAAGAACGAAGGGTTGGAGTGGAGGAATAGGCATGAACATTTTTGAGTAAGACAAAGAACCACAATGAGAGAGAATTGCAATTTAAATCATGCATTAGAAGCTTACCTAGCATCAATTATTTCAAGCAACTTGCTCTGATACTTACTGCCGAGAACCTGATGAATAATGCCCATCACTGATTAATTATATTCTCTTGATCAAAACTAGCAGATTAAGCAAAAGGAAGCGTATACTTACATTGATCTTTGCTGTGGTCTTAGGATCAAGGAAGGACTTAACAGAATTCCACAACATTCTGAATCCAGAGCCAGCATTGATAATAAACATGCGATTCAAGGTCTGCAAGAATGCAAAAATTTGCACAACATCACAAACTCCGTCATCTACATCTTAAAACAACAGAATCCAGACAAACCAAATTAAAATTTGGTGGCTGATATTTCGGGACAACAGAGGGAAATTTTACCTCTGGATAATTATCGCCATCAATCTTCTGAAAGCGACCAAGTATATCTCTTGCAGCTTTGTTGAAACTTTTGAGGCCCTGTGACAATGAGTTGATAACATAAGTTTTTCTCAAATCCTTGTAGTGGGTAATAAATCGATGGGAAAACTGTTTGTTTCAGGGTTATGGAACTATGAGCAGCTTGCACTAAGCTCAAGTAGTGCGCCATTCAAAAGTTGGTTTAGTCATTCTGAAGAGCCATGATGATTAATATCTTAATTACATTATAATACAGTATTACTGCTTTTATCCAATTTTCCCATGTTGACGTACCACTCCTTCCACATCCAGGATGGTAGTACTCTGATCAATGTGCTTCTTTGCTGCAATTGAACAAGCTGGAAACTTATCAGCAAATACCCTCTCAAACTCCCTCACATGGTATTTCACATAGCGGTCCATTGTTGTGACTTGCATCAGCTTGTTAGCGTCTACTTTGCCTAGTCTCTCAATGTACACAGGTCGTCCTTCCTTATCCACTCCATGGTACCCTTGGGGATAGTATACCATGACTTCATTAATTTCTTTGAAATCAAAATCCTTGAACAAAGAGCAGAACACAAAAGAATGAGACTCAGCTTGAGGGGCAAATAAAGAAATGCAAACTTCTGGCACTGAAAATTTTTATTAAAAGGAAAAGCAAAGAATCAGAAGAAACTTTAAAACCTCTAAAGCACGTATCTATGGTGAATACCTCCATTATTGTGTCGGCACCAAATTCCTTCCTCCACCGGAGCATGTCAGCCCACATTTGCTTTGTTTTCTCAATGTCAAACTTCCTTGCCTTCAAAAACCTGCAATATCAAAATGTAAGTTTAAGGGTATATGAAATCTATGGACAAATATGCAGATGTTATGCATCTTCGGATGATCCATTGAATCATCTAGAAGTTTTGAAACCGAGAACACTAGCAAAGTTTATTTTTAAATAAAATAGCCATGTAGCAGTTGAAGTGATGCATTCATCTACCAAATTAAAGCTGGAACAGGAACCTGAGCATCATATGATAATCGTCGTGTTTTGCAGGCAGGAGCTCATCAAGTATAAGTGCTTGACGGAAGGCATCAACGGCCTGCAACTCCTCCGCATCATGCACATCATCGAAATCAACAGACATGACTTTACTACTTCTCTTTTTCGTCAAAGAATACCTGAAGGCATTCATTGATTTCTTCTTCAAAGACCCCATCCTGTCGGCCTTCTTCTCATCCTCAGAGACTTTGAAGTCTGATACATCAAATGGACAATAGCTAGAATTAACAGTCAGACATGAGGTCTTAAACAGGAGAACGAAAAATGCTCATACAATTGCTATATAATGTTTTACATGCCGCAATTAAATGAAGAAAAACAATATATGTTCCATAAGCAAAAGTTCCAACAATCTAATAATGCACACATCAATTATATCAAAGCCTAATTGTAATTATCATTTTTTAAACAAATTAAGAGATGCTAATTAACATTCAAGAATCAAAGATCTCTGCTAAGCAGAATCAGGGAAGCAATTTCACTCGTATTGGCATTGTCTATACACTTTCAAGTTTTAACTCTTCTTGTTCAGTGCATAGAGAGACAACAAAATCTCCATAATCCATGAACATAGAAATGCAGAAAATACTACATATTGCCGGATGTGGCCAGCTAGTTTAGTTGCTTGTCATTGCACAGGACTCCACTCACACCAGTGAATGGGAGTGATAGAGTATGAGAGAGGATTACCTTCTGTTGTAGCCCATTTTTTTTAGAAAAAAGAACAAATACTACATATAACAAATGACAAACAAAACAAAAGAAAAAAAAGGGGAAAAGATTAGATGTTGAATGAGAGTTTACCTTGCTTGGAAGACAGAGGCCCAGACATGGTGTGGGTTTGTAGGTATTACTTTGGCGAATATGTGGTTAGGCAGTAAAGGGCAGACGGAATCAATAGCCAACACCAAGGCCTTTGCCAAATACCTGCACATAACATATCAAAACATTTGATCCCAAACCCAAAATTTAAAGAAGAAAATTGAACAATGGGTGTTTCATAATCAATAATGAAATTTAAAAAAGACATGATTTACACAATGATGAACAAAGTAATTGGAGGATTGTGCAAAGAAGAGAAAGAAAGAGAGAGAGAGAGAGAGAGAGATGGAACCTCTGCAAAGAGTCGAGGGGGGATGGGAGGGAGATATATAGTATAAAAGACCGAAAATTTCTCTGGATTTTCAGCGTCCTTAGAAATTTTCGGAAAGACAGTGATGTACACACGACGCGCGGTGGTCTCAACAAATTTACATATTATTTATTTATTCTTGTTTTTAGAGAGAGAGAGAATGCTTGCAAGATGGAAGAGAAAGAATGAGAATGTGGTGCCTTTTTTTGAGGACATCCTTTAATGATCATGACCAGGTCTCAACACCATTGATCTTTTATCTAGCCGTTGATGTTTTTGGCATACCAGAGAGAGAGAGAGAGAGAGGGGGTTGAGGTGGGGGGAGGAGAGGCTCAAGAGTCCATTGTCCATTCATAATCTTTAAACGGAACTAACCTAACGACTCTTCCTGTTTTCGCGGCAAAGTCATTCCATAGCTAGCGGACTTGGCTTTCTAAATACGCACGCATTGCTCTACTGCCACGTGAGCAAATCTCGGTCCGGCCCGGCGAAGCATACTATATCTTATCTTTGCTGTTTGCAGAATGTTTTTTTTTTTTTTTTTCTCTTCCAATTTTATAATCAGAAAATTTGTATTACTCGTGATAACAATTTTAAGATAAAAAGAAGTTTTTAGTTAAAATAAAAGTGAGATTTTTAGTTTGTATCCGTTATTGATTTATTATTAATTCGTTAAAACATAGATATGAATATAAAAAATAAAACTCTTTAAGAAACATATATTTTTGACCCGTATCCATCGAAACTCGATCCGTATTCAACTCGAGTCATCTTTTTCTCATCTAAAAAAAAGATTTTTTATCAATATTCATTCTTACTGGTTACACGCACACTAAAATACAGATATAAACATAAAAAAATAAAACTAATTAAAAAACGAATAATTTTAATTCATATCCGTTAATCTATTACTCTTAAAATCTGATTCAATCTGCCCATTTCTCACCTCTACATGCACGTAAACCCCAAATAGGTTTTGTGAACCTAACCGACTCGTGTACCATTGAATTGACATCTCTACTAGTATGACAAAATTCAAAAAATATAAACCTCTTCGATAATATACCCAAAACAGTACAATATTATGGGGGACAGGAAAATCGAACTTCTGTCCGAGGGTATGAGTCCCAATCACTGGGCTATAGCCAGGGACGATGACGTACCGACAGGTGATCTCTTGATCCATACTAAAGAGGTGTTAAAAGAATTATATCTACCAGAAATTTTTTTTCTTTACATGCTAATTGCTGTGAAAAACTAATTACTGCCCTAACAACAAATTGTTACAGAGGCTCCAAATTTTCACCTAAAATTAACTTCAATCCTGCTAGAAATATTCATTCATTAATTAGATTTACTCGAAAAAGGAACCTACAAACAGAATTACCCAGAAGAACTAGCTTTTGAATTGCAATCTTAACAATCAATTTAATTGAACAAATCAGCTCTTAGTCGACTTAACACCTGAGTCAGACACAAACCAAACAGTCCACTCATTCAATCTTGAAATATTAGGTTGCAAAACAAAACTTCCACACCTGATTTCCAGTTGCTACATTTTCCCATGAGGATTTGCAGGTGTTCCTACTCAATTTTGGTTCTACAAAATGAATTTGTTTGCGACAGTGAACAGAATTATACAAGCTTACATTCAAAGGCTAACTGATAAACCAGGTAGATGTTTTAAGTGTCTTCATTTTCAGTCCGAATCAGAGTCTGGACTCGCAGAGGACCTCACTGTCCTGCTCCTACTCTCTTCAGATTCGTCATCTTCATCCTCCTTCTCATTAATTATACCTGTAAGATGACCTCTTTAGAGACTGTTCCATAAGCTATAAATTAAGAAGCTGGACAGAAGCATTACCTTTCTTTATTAGTACAACTTCAAGTGTCCTTGTACTGAAATCATCTTTTGCTCCCAGATCTTGAAATCCGATCAGCCTATCTACTGCAATCCCTTTTCTGGAATGACATTTTAACACTTTTAAAGTTCAAAATATGATGTCAAAATTCCCTATAAATTCCATTAAATAGTAGAGCTTAAGGCACATTAGTACAGCTCATAGGCTATATGTTGGTTTTATGGGCTTAATCTCTAATTAACAAGAAAACAGAAAAAAACTATACTTACAAAAAAACAGGAAAAGAATATATATTCAGGCATTAAAATTGTGATATAATCCCAACTACTTTTTTTTTTTCCTGTCTTCTGTGAAAGCTAACAGAGAAACTGATGCCTCTTAATATAATAACCACAATCACAAGAAGCAGAAAAAAAAAAAGATGGCCTAACCTGAACAGTACGACACAAGGCAAAGTTTGGATCCCAAGTTTGGTGATGAAGAAAGGAGCATTCTGCATTTAATTTACAACGATGAGTTTATCATAGGGCATCTATTTTATACGAAATCATACTTTTGCAATAAACAAAACCAAAATTTCAAGTTTGCAATTGATCAGCCTAAACATGAGTGAACAATGAAAAATCTCAGTTCGGTGGTACCAACAGAGAACTCATGAATACTGACCTCTGCATCTAGCTTGATAAACTTTGTATCCATATGCCTCAGCGCAAGGGCCTTCAGATGCTTGTCTATTATTCTAGAACAATACATTAATATGATCAGATAAATTTCACAACTTACTTATATGTGCAAGCATATGTGCCCAAGTGAGTGCGTGCAATTATGTAACCTGAGGAAAACACCCTTACTTGCACCGGTAAAATTCCTTATGGTAGAAGTGGCAAATTACTTTCTCACTCCCAGTGACTTCACCCAAGAAGTCTCCCTCAGTTATCTCCCTGTATTCTCCATGTCCTTGCCTCTTTAATGCTTCTCGCTTCTCAGCTTCTTTCTATTCAAATAAATCCTAGCGTGAATACCAATTCAGAAAACTTACCCCAGATATAGCAATCAGTAATAATGGTAGTATATTAAAATATTGAATTTTCAACCTTCAGAGCTGCAATCCTGTCGGCATGCAATTTTTCAAGCTCGGGGTCCTGCACAACCACTGCATGTGAGTCCACATAGAGAAATGATAGCATGATTGATAATATTGCAAAAAAGATTTACTATCAAACTTACATCCATCAACTCATCAAGGTCAACCTCCTCATGGGCCGAATTCGATGCCTGTGGCTTCCCTTGAGCAAGCACTTCCTACAAGATCAATACATGTGTTGTATTTAGACATGCTGATAATTCGCATCAACAACTACAATGTAGTTTCTTGCTAACTAAAACACAATTACTATTACATTATTTATATGTACCTCCTCCCATCCTCATTTTATATTAATCTTTCCGAAAAATGGAGACTAGAAAGCATCATCTAAACCAGCAAACTCATCAATTAACCAGTATTTAGACTGCTCCTAAGCATTTCCTTAACCTAAGTGTGACATTGAATGGTAAAAAAACATGCTACTTATGCGGGACACATAAAAGTTTACCGAATCTTGTCAGCCACAACACTAATTTCATGCCTTGTTGTAGTACCAAACATAAGAGCAAAACAAATGCAACAATTTTACGATCTTGTTAATATCTGTCCTCTGTCACATACGGCCTCCATCCACCACTATTCTTTGTAGATCCAGTAGGCATTTCGACGAGCCCCTAAACTCCTATAAAGGTCGTTTTCTGTGGCGAAGAGTTGCCTACTTTCTATAGAGATATCTGTTTGTTTCACTTAATCTTCCAACAAATATGCAGCTAAACATCAATTTGGCTCGTCATGGTTTGATACAATTAGTTCAGGATTAAGGACCAAATATCAAGCAAGATTGATTTTGATAGTTCATGTAATAGTAATACTCCACTTATAAACCAATAACCAAACCAAGTTTTAAAAAAAAAAAGTACAACACAAAATTAAGAGAAGAAAGAGAAAGGGAATTCCACACCTTTTGATAATCCCGAGCAGCTGCTGCCATTACATTCCCAAATGCTAAATTAGACAAAGTTGATTTAACTGCATCGGGATCCATCTCTGATTCTTTCTCTGAAAAAAGAGAGAGCAAAACATATAACACAACTAAGATTAACAGAAGCTTAATTGTTTCGTGAAAGAGTAAACAGATCTACGACGTAATCTTACCAAGGTGAGTCGTTTGTGGCAAAACAGTGAAAGGGAATCGAAATGCGAGTTCAAGAAGCTTTGACGACAAGTGTGACACTGGGATCCCAAGTAACTTTTAAAATAGGGAGTAGAAAAAACAATGCTAATTGGATCTGATTTCACAACAATGATCCGACCCGAAACAGTGCGTTTCAGGGGAACAAATGCTTGGGCCTTTGTTGGGACTCCAGGACCAATTCGGGGTCTGGGCTAAAGTCAAAAATCTCAATGATATTTTGGGGTGAGGGTTACTTCAATGTGATTACTCCGGTGCCCTTATAATAATAAAAAATTATTTTATATAAAAAATATATATATATTTTTATGAATATTATTATTAATATTTTTATTATAAGAATATATATGTTTTGCCACAAAATTTATTTTGCATCTTTTTCTTCTAAAAAACGCTTGCACCTTTATTAAACTGAAAAAACACAATCCCATATAACCCATTATGCCTCACGAAGACATATTGAGTTACATAACTAACATAATCAGAGATAAAATCAGTTCTATCTATTCTGGTTTCTAAATCATTTAAGAGAGAGAGAAATAGCCAAACCGGTGAGATTTCTTTTAGCCGGAGTATGATGATGGCGCATCGCCCGTGCCAATGTCTCCGCAGATGATATCTTGTAGCCGTGGCAGATTGCTGACAATGATTTCTAAATCATTTTTGGAACCGAGTTTACCTTGTCCGGGTTTATCAAGTTAAGACCCGGACAGTTTTCTAGGTTCGCATCGGATCAATCGGTTTTTTACTCTCTAACAGCTTAATCTCATTTGTTGCAACTTTTAGATAGTTAAAAAATACTGTTTAAAAATCAAAAGTGATTTGATATACGTTTGGTTAAAAATCAACTGATTCAGCTTTAAAAGATTAAAAAGTTAAATGAACCAGTTTTGAAATGTTTAAGGAAAAATATAATAAAAACACTTTTCCATAAAATTACAACAATCTATCCGTACAAGTAATTCCATTCATTAGCACTATTTTCCTACAAGTGCAAAAATTAAATAAAGATGAAACTGTCCATTGAGACTTCTCGTGAGCAATTTCAAGTTGGGGAAATATATCGTTTATAAAGTTCTTTCAATTGGCTCATCTTCGACTATTCTTTCTTCCTCCCCCACCTCTTCTCTTTTTCTTCCTAATAGGTTTGTTTTCGTCATTATCAGTTTTAAACATCTTCGGTTCTTTTCCCACTTCAGTTTCATTAATCCCTTCTTTGATCTTGTTGCCTTCTACCTTCTTACGTTTGAGGAACTTAACAAGTCCTTCAAGAGCAACATCAGCATCATCATCCTTCATTAGTTCCTCTGCTACCTCTGCTGGGGTGACCTCTATGCTCTCTATTAGGCTTTCAATCTCCTCACAGAGAGGGTGATTTTTGCCAGAACTGCCTAGATAATTGGAAGCCAAGACCCTGAAACCATGAGCTGTGCAATACGACATGTTAATATGCATGTCCATTCGTCCAGGACGCAGCAAAGCAGGGTCTAGTCGATCCTTATGATTGGTGGTGAACACGATAATTCGCTCATCACCACAGCTTGACCATAAACCATCAATGAAGTTCAGTATGCCTGAGAGCGTCAACTGCAATAATAACACACCCAAGAAAAATGAATTTAAAATTGGTCAGTAACGCATAGAACAGGAACCTAAGAGAATAGAGATTTTCTATATAATGCAATAAACTTGGATAAGTATTTCTAGTGTCCAAAATTGGGGGAAAAGGTGAAAATTGGGGGGTACTGCCTCCAATCTGTCTGACCATAATTGAAGACAGACAATGACTAAATGTTGAATAATGATGCAAACACATGTAAATGGGTCCTAAACAGAGTCTAAAGAACACGATCAGAGAACGAAATTAACAGACTCAAAAACATGATATTATAAAGATAGAAGTTGTAATTGAACAGCAATAGACGAGTAAAGTAAACCCACCTTAGAATTAGAATCTTCATAGCCATACCCACCCTCCCGATCTTTCACCTCAACGCTGCAATCTATATCCTCTATCACCAAAATCGACCGATTGGTGGTATCCAACAATACCCTCCTCAAATCAGAATTGCAGTATATACTAGTAAGCTCCAAATCGTAAATATCAAAATTGAGGTAATTAGCCATGGCCGCAATCAAACTCGATTTACCAGTACCGGGAGGTCCGTACAACAAGTACCCACGTTTCCAAGCTTTCCCGACTCTCTTGTAGAAATCTTTCCTCCTCAGAAACCTCTCCAAGTCATCGATAATCATCTTCTTTTGCTCCGGGTCCATCGCCAACGTATCAAATGTAGACGGGTGCTCGAGATTGATCGAACCCCAACTGCCGCTACCAACATCCTCGTCGTCGTACGGACAATCACGGCTGTACAGCTTGACAACCTTCTCTTCCCGCTTGATCGCGTCGGCTTTATCGAGAACGTAAGGCAAGTAAAAACCCGTTACTCTGTCTTTGAATTTTTTGTCAAAGCTCAGCTCAAAGTATCGCTTCTCCGAGGAGTGAGGCTTCTCGGACTCCATTTGAACGTACCTCCATTTCAATTTAATTTTTTCAAAAGAATCGGTGATTTCTTCTCCTTTCTCGATAGATAGGGACAAATTCTTCTGCCTCGGGGTCTTGCTGACCTTGAGGCGCTCTGTTTTGGGGCTGATCTTTGTGCGGAGATAGATCTCTGCTGCATCGTAGACTTGGTTTCGGGTCAAGCCACACTGCTCGTCGATGATGAGAGTGAGGTAATTAGAGGAGAGAGGGGTGAAGAAGTAATGAAAAATTGCAGTTAGGTATGACATGAGCTGTGGGGGGATGAGCTCGTTGGCCATGGATCGAAGAAGCATCATGGAGCCCGCGAAGGAGGCGTAGGCAGAGAAGAATGTGGTTGCTGTTTGGGACATTTCTGACGGAGAAGGAAACATTGTTACGTTTGTGCAGATCGTGAAATGAGAATTGGGTGAGTGAGATTGGTGCTTGACTGCTAATTTTATACAGCGTTTGACTGAGTTGATTCCTTATTTTAAAATCGTGTATAACACGCCGTCGAAAAATCGCATCCTTCTTGCCGAAGTAATTCACTCGTTTTGCAATATACGCTTTAGTTTAACTTGCACAATATATATGGGGTAAATTACAGTACACTATTCTAACTTTATTAATATTACACTAATACATCAAATTTTTGTAAAACTCACATTTTACTCCCAACATAAGATTCCAGCTTTTATTCAATTTAGAGCTTGTTTTAATCAAATGATGAGATTACAGTTTTACCTTCATTAAATTCTCAACCAACCTCTCACCGAAACTCGTCTTGACCGTTCATATTCTGGACTTTCAACTCCACTTGTTGTGTCACTTCCATTTTCGTGACAATAGTGCACTTAATCAAACAAATTCAAATTGATTCTATAGCCAGTATCCCTAGATTTAGTGGAAGGTTACCACCACTAAAAATATATGCAAGGTCCTCCCTCACACTAATAAAACTTTTCATTGTTGAGACTTGACTCAGTAATTTTAACCGATGCTCTATTTCTAAGTAGAAATCATTTATTTTGGAAAAAGAAAATTTCATTTTAGATTGCAAATTAATGCTTGACGTTGACATGATCCGATCCCCAAATACCTGAAATTGGTAACAGGCATTCCATCAAACATGTGGTGTGCTTCAGAAATTAGGCAGCAAGATAACATATACCTAACTTAAAATTTGCAAAAAGAATTAACCAAAGGATTAAGAAGTTCCCTTATTGCTATTTATAATTGGGTTTTTCTAAGTTGTGCTCTAGACATTAAATGCGTATTTAATTACCTCCACTTTCTTGGATATTTAACCTAATAAATAAATTATTGACCTAATTATTTTACAACGCCAAACTAACCCCAATCTAAATAAAATAGTTTAAAGAAAAAAATGCTTAAATTATCTTCTTTTCTTTTTGGCATCAATCAACAAGGTAATTTTTTTCCTATAGTAGTTCACTTTGCATAAAATTATACATTTGAGACTAAGTGGGTGGAAGGCTAAGCATCTGTCCCTCGCTGGTCGGATGACTCTTTTCCAGTCCGTTCCAGCTGCGATTCCTATCTATACAATGCAAACCATCTCTCTTCCTATGGCTGTTTTGATGCAATTGATAGGATGAATAGTACCTTCTTTGGGGAGGAAATGACGAAAAGAGAGCTATTCATCTAGTTAGTTGGGAGGATGTGTGCAAGAATAAAGCTGATGGTGGATTGGGTTTAAAGCAGATGCGATTTCTAATTCAAGCCATGCTGGCTAAGGCGGCCTGGAGGTATATGATGGAGCTAGAGAGCTTATGGGTCCGGCTGTTGAAGGCAAAGTATGGGCAATGGGAAACAACAGCGCTGATGAGTTGGCGGGCAGGATGTTCTTCGACTTGGAGAGGGCCTGGTTCGAGCTTTTAATCTTATGAGAGATGGTTTGAAGTGGAGGATTGGAATTGGCACAATTGTGAAGTTTTGGAGTGATCACTGGCTTGAAGAGGGATCTCTTGTGAGCATTTTAAACAATGGGATGGGTCAAGGTCTGGACGCTACAGTTAAGGAGTATTTAGATGCTGATGGAAATTGGGATCGTAACCTGCTCTATGCTTTCCTTCCTCGGGACATAGCGAACATGGTTATTGGTCATTCTATAGCTCACATGGCCAGGTCCCAGGATAAACTAATCTGGAGGCTGACTGCTAGCGGATGTTTTACCGTGAAATCGATGTATCATTCACTCATGGTTAGTTTGGATGATGGTGTTGATACAGGCTGGAGAAAGTTATGGAAGATCAAAGCCTCTAATAAGTAGCTGCACTTTACATGGCTGGTCAAGAGAGACTCTAATGCTGTCATAGTTCAGTGCTAGCTGCACTCTATGTGGTTGTGCTAATGAAAGTAGTGCTAGTAGTTACAAATCAGGCACAAATGATCTACCATTAGCGTTCAGTACTCTTTAACATCTAACATACATGAGAAATCAGCGAGGAAAATTCTACCAAAACTAAATTTAAATCTAATATATGTAGCTTAATTAATATCATGAAATCTACTAATGATGCCAAACTTATTTCACAACTTCTTTCTCCTCCCGGTGCTCTTTCTCCTCATGTTCCTAACAACAGATGATTTTTTAGTCATGTTCTCAGTTTTACGTCTTTTTGCTTCTTGAATTAATCCACCTTTGCTTGCATCGTCTTCATCTCCTTCCAATTTCTTTCTCTTGAGCAGCTTCACCAGTCCTTCAAGTGCAACATCAGGGTCTTCACTCTTCATAAATTCTTCCGCGACTTGTGCAGGAGTTACCTCTGTATTCTCTAGTAAGCCTTCTATCTCTCCGAATAATCGGTGGTGGTTGCATATGCCCAAGTAATTTGAGGCCAAAATCTTGAACCCTTGAGGGCTGCAATAGGACATGTGAATGTGCATGTCCATTCGTCCAGGGCGCAACAAGGCTGGGTCTAACCTTTCCTTGTGGTTGGTGGTGAATATGATAATTCTCTCGTCTCCACAACTAGACCATAATCCGTCTATGAAGTTAAGCAATCCTGATAGAGTCAACTGGATAAAAGAAGAAGAAAAAAGATCAAATCAATTTAACTAGCTAGGAATATTTAGAAAGGGGATTATGATCAAATCCTTAATGTAAAGTTTTCTAGCATATTGGATGGTTAATTTGTGCCAAAACGTAGCACAAGTTATAATTTTGTGACAAATGTGGTTAAAAGGTGTTGAGTAACATTGCTTTTAAACAAAAGCTCAAGGTTCAACGCTTCAAGACAATTATGAGTTTTGTATGATCTATAATTTTCCTTTTTACAATGCTTATATATATATATATATATAATTCAATCCATACAAGAGGCATATTAACCGTTAAATTCACACAATATACAACCTCAAGCGGAGCGGTAGACGTGATTATGAGTCCAATGGACAGAAAGCTCAGTTGGTTCGATCCTTAAATTTAATAGGCTACCCAAAAAAAAGCCAAATTGTTTGTGAGCTGGGTTCGGGATTACGTGCAAAAACTCGACTTTGACCCGGTCCAACCAGAATATAATATTTATTGTATAATGTTTTAATATATATATATATATATATATATAATACAACAATTATAATAATACATAATAAAATTATTTGTGTAAATATATAAATTTAGAGAATTTATAATTTTAATTAAAAGCAATCTAAAAAGATATTTATTTAAATAATTATAAATTATAAAAAAAAAGTTAGGAGGAGAACAAGGACCATCTAGTAAAAGCAAGCAACTGTTAAATGAACCTGCGTACTCTTTTTGTTTTTGAACTGGTGAACCTGCTTACTGTTGAATCATCAGATAGTGATCAACAACAACATATGGTAGTCCAATTAATTCTAATTTTCCCTCAGTTAATTAGTAGTTTAAGCAGAATCAAGAGGGTTAAAATTATGGCATGATTGAATACTAACCTGTACATGATCAGATTGTTTACGTTCATCTCTATTTCGTCGATCAGGCAAATCAACACTGCAATCGATATCCTCAATCACAAGAATTGATCTATTCCCAGTTGCTAGCAGCAACTTTCTCAAATCCGAATCCCGCACTATATTAGCAAGCTGCAAATCATACACATCAAACTTCAGGTAATTAGCCATGGCCGCCACCAAGCTCGACTTCCCCGTACCAGGAGGACCATACAATAAATACCCACGTTTCCATGCTCTCCCTACTCTTTTATAAAACTCCTTCCTCTTAACAAACCTATCCAAATCCTCCATCACTGCGTTCTTCAGCTCTGGGTTCATTGCCAACGTCTCAAACGTTGATGGGTGTTCGAGATTTATCGATTCCCACTTGATTGATCCACCGTAAGGTTGCGAATTGTTTAATGTAAACATTTTCAGTACCCTTTGTTCATCTTTGATTGCCTTTGCTCTCTCGAGTATAAAAGGCAGGTAAGAATCGAAAACCATGTCTTTGTGTTTCTTGTGGAAACTCAGCTCAAAATGTCGCTTCTCGGATGAAGATCTTGGAGGATAAGGATGATGGGGATTGTTCTTTTCTTCTTCCGCGCAAACAAATTTCCAATTAAGCTTGAACCCTTCGTAGCAATCGACGATCTTTTCACCCTTTTCGACTCGAATGGTTAAGTTTTTGGAGTTGGGGTTTTTGCTTATTTTCAGCCTTTCGGTGTTAGGACTGATTTTTGTGACCAAGTAAGTCTCTGAGGCATCGTATATTTGGTTTCTCGTCATGCTACCACATTCATCGATAACTAGTGTGAGTACAGGAGATCGAGGCTTGAAAAAGTAACGAATTGTAGAGAAGATATAGCTTCGAATTGGTTTGGGTATAAGATCGTTGGCCATCGATCGAAAAAGCATAACTGAGGCAGCCATTGAAGCATAAGCAGAGAACAATGATGATGGGGAGGGCATTTCTTTGGCTGAAAACATGATTGCTTTACTTTGAGCTTTTAGCTAGCCTGGAACATGAGAAGGTGGTGTTTCAGGTCTTCAGTCTCTATAAATTTGAGCTGCATATATTTTAGGATAAAGATAAAGTCAACATCACGTGAATTCAGAAAAGAAAAGAAAAAAGTATCACATAATTGCAAAATACTGTTTTTTTTCCTTTTAGTCTCTATGTACTACTATATGGTAGAGGAGTTTCATACTTTACTGTATATAGAATCTTCAATGATCATGAATGGGTTCCGTTTCCCGCTGAGTGAGCGGAGTCTCGTTCCTTAGTGAGTGGGCAGCGATTAAGAGATAGTGCTCTTGAAAATTTCATGCCCTGTATATATTTTAGGTCTGATTTTTTACTTAACAGTTTGGACTTGGGCCCAGAATAACTGTGGTTTTGCAGCAGAGCGAAAACCCTAATTAAAGCGTCTTAAGTTGCTTATAAATACTCTCTATGTATTGAGCACACATTGAAACGAGAAATTTACGAGGTTGATTATATTGAAACTTCTAATAGGACATAACCCTATTATGGGGTGAACCTTGGTATATCGTGCTCTATTTTCTTTCTGTTTATTATCGTGTGATTGATAGGTCTCGAATCGTTCAATTGGTATTAGAGCTTTGTGTTCGAGGATTAACGATCAGAGATGTTGATTGGATCACGGATTGAAATCAAAAAGTTTGGAGGGAAGAGCTTCGAGTTGTGGAAACTAAAGATGGATGATCTACTCATGGATAAGGACATGTGGATGGTCATAGTCGATGAGATGTCGAAGAGAATAATGGTAGCATCCATGGCAGAGGCGGCATCACAGGTGTTGGTTCTCGCATCATCTTCAGCGCCCATCATAGAGTGGGAGAAGCTCGATCGGAAGGCACGAAGTCTGGTTCAACTGTGCCTAGCCGATTCTATCCTGATAAATGTTTTTACAGAAAAGACTGCGAAAAAAATATGGAAGAAGCTAGAAAGCTTTTATTGTATTAAATCTTTGGTAAACAAATTATTTCTGCGGAATAAGTTGTACAACCTTCGGATGGTTGAGGGCGATTCTTTCTCTGTTCATCTACATGAGTTCAACACTTTGATAGGTCAGTTATTGTCTGTCAGTGTTGATGTGATGGATGCCGAAAAGGCTATTACACTGCTCTGTTCACTGCCTCATTCGTGGGATAACTTGATAGTTGCGATTGGTAGTGATACGACTGATTTATCCTTTGAGAATGTCGTGGAAGCCTTATTGTCTGAGGAGATGAAGCAGCAGGGTATATCGAAATCGTCAAAAGAGGGCTTATATGTGAGAGGGCAAACCCATGATAGAGACTACAAAAGGTTTGGTGATAAACTCAAGTCCATAGGAAGATCAAAAAGTAGGGATAAATTTGGTTGAAGTGTTGGAAGTGTAAGAAGCCCAGACATCTGAAGAAGGATTGCAGAAGTAAGAGTGTGAACCCTAAAAAGTGAATAAGCAAGATATCAGCTTTAAGAAACAAGAATCGGGATGATGATGTTGGTGACATATCTATGGAATCTTGTTTGGCTCAATCAAATCGAAGTGTTTAGATAATTGACACAAAAGCATCATTTCATATGACACCTCACAGGGACTGGTTTCGTGAGTATGAAACCCTTAATGGGGGAAATGTTTTATTGGAAGATAACTCTTCGGTGAAAAATATTGGTCATGGGAAGGTGAAGTAGAAAATGAATGATGGGATGGTCAGGACACTTCGAGTCGTGATGCATATTTCGGGTCTCAACAGGAACTTGATGTCAGTCAGCAAGATGACGGATGGGGAAGTGAATTTTAGCTGTGACAAAAATTCGTGCAAGATGACTCATGGATCACTAGTAATCACACTAGGTGTTTGGTATGGTACATTGTACAAGTTTCTGGGAAGTACAGTACAAAGTCAGTGCAATAGAGGTTTTATCTCTGAGGAGGCGACTGATAATGTGTCGAAGTCCTCTATGTTGTGGCATCAGAGACTTTGGCATATTGGTGAAAATGGACTATCTACTTTACCGTCAAAGCAGATGGTGAAGAGAGTCTCAGATTGCTCCATGGGATTCGGTTTCCATGAGCATTATCTACATGGCAAGCAAAACCGTCTGAGTTTTAAGTCTATTAGCAAGAGGATGAAGGGTATTCTGGATTTGATTTATAGTGATGTGTTTGGGCTAGTTCCTATCCAATCTCTTAGAAAATCAAGGTATTACATCTCTTTCATTGATGATTTTTCAAGGTATGCATGGATTTACTTCATTAAGAGTAAAGGTAAAGCATTTGATAAGTTCTGTGAGTTTAAAGCATTGATACAAAATCAGATGAAAAGAAAGATAAAGGTACCGAGAACAGATAATGAAGTGTAATTTTGCTCAGACAAGTTTTAGCAATTCTGTTTTACAAGAGGCATTGCAAGACAGAAAACAACTCTATATGTACCTCAACAGAATGGGGTGGCCAAGAGACTCAATCGGTCACTTATAGAGAAATCGATGAGTGTGCTGAGTTATGCAGGCCTGGAGCCGGAATTATGAGCAAAGGCGGCGGCTACAACATTTTATCTGAAGAACAGATCACCTACATCAAATACTGTTTAAGGCACTATTCAGGAAGAAGCCAAGTTTGGTTCATGTTATGGTGTTTAGGTGTGATGTTTATATGCATGTGCCAAAAGAAAGGATGAACAAACTTAACAGCAAATCAATGAAGTATATTTTCATTGGTTATAAAGATGGGGTCAAGATGTACAAGTTATAGAATCCAAAAAACATGAGTACAATTTTCAGTAGAGATATTGTGTTCAGAGAAACACAAATGGATGTGGTGGCTATCCAAGATGTACCGGAACAGCCAGATCAGGTTCAGATTGATCTTAGCCCAAAAGATAGAGAGTTGGAGACTACCCCACAGACTGCACCGAATACTTTAGATTCTGAGTCAGTTGGATCTGAGCACGATATTCATGTTTCTGATGTGGAATATGAGGATTAAGATGCTGGCTCGGGGGTAAAGACCACACCGGTCATGAGAATATCCATACGGGTTAGGAGGCTACCCATCATGTATTCTCCTAGTGCTTGTAGTGCATTATATGCTTTAAATATTATTGGTGATTATCCTAGCACAGTGAAAGAGGCGAGGACCTCAGAGGATGCAAATCTATGGAAGGATACTATGAAAGAGAAGATGCAGGCGCTAGACAAGAATGAAACATAGAGCCTTGGGGAATTACCTAAGGATAGGAAGATAATTGGGTGCAAATGGGGTTTCAATAAGAAAACAAATGCAAATGGAATGGTAGAAAGTACAAGGTATGTCTGGTTGCAAAGGGGTACTCGCAAATAAAGGGAATTGATTATAGTTAGATATTTTCCCCAGTAGCAAAGTTGACATCTATCAGATTTGTCTTATTCACGGTAGCTGCTTATGATCTAGAGGTCGAGAAACTAGATGTGAAAATAGCTTTCCTTCACGGGGACTTAAAGGAAGAAAATTTACAAGAAACAGCATGAAGACTTTGTGGGCAAAGGCAAGGAAAAGTTGTTTTATAAATTGAAGAAGTCTTTGTACGGACTAAAGTAGTCACCATGGATATGGTACCAGAAGTTTGACACATATGCCATTCAGCTTGGGTTCACTTGCAGCTATGCTGATCACTGTGTCTATGTGAAAAGGTTAGGGGTTAATTTTGTCATTTTAACCTTGTACGTTGATGATATGCTATTGATTGGAAATATTAGGAAGATGATTAACACTATGAAGGCATCGTTGGCAAGACAGTTTGGCATGAAAGACTTAGGGCCAACAAACTTTATCTTGAGCATGCAGATAAAAAGAGATCGTGAAAATCGAAAACTATGGCTAAGTCAGAAGCAGTATATTGAAGAAGTGTTGAAGAAATTTAATATATCTAACAACAAAGCCGGTAGGGACTTTCATGCCTTTAGGAACCAAGTTATCTGCAGAACAATGTTCGAAGACGGAGGAAGAAGCTGAAGATATGGCGCACATACCTTATACTAGTGCGGTTGGAAGTTTGATGTACGCCAAGGTGTGTATGAGACCAGATATTGCCAAAGTAGTGGGAGTATTGAGCATATATATGTCTAATCTTGGGAAAGAGCATTAGACTGATCAAGAGAGTTCTTAGATATCTTTATGGCACATCAGAGTTTGCTTTGTGTTATGGAGGTATGAAAGTTAAGAAGAATCTTGATATTGTAGGATCGGTTGATTCTGAATGGGATGAGATATTGATAGCAAGAGGTATACAAACGGATATGTGTTCAATTTGTTTGGTGGGGCGATGAGTTGGATGACAAAAAGGCAAAATATTATTGCTCTTTCATTCACATAAGCAGAGTACATGGCGATAACTCATGCTGGAAAGGAAACGGTTTGGCTTCAAAGGTGAAATGTGACAATCAATGTGTTATCTTCTTAGCAAAGAATCATGCATTTCATTCATAAACGAAGCACATTGATATCCAATATTACTTCATCCTAGAAAAGATTGAAGAAAATGTGATTATCTTGGAGAAAGTCGATACAACAGTGAACAATATAGATTTCTTGACTAAGGTAATTAGTCTAGCGAAGTTTGAGTGGTGTGCTGCTAAGATGGGCTTAAAGAAATAGAGTTCTGAGAAGTTTTCCATGTGTGTGAAGTATTTACCAAGTGGGAGATTGTTAGAGTTTGTGCATACTTCATGGGTCCAGATTTGTAGAACCCCCGATGACCACCGGCTTGGGTCCATTAATAGCCTTTCCATGTACATGTTTTGAGTTAGATTTTTTAATTGATGGTTTGGGCTTGAGTCCATAAATAGTCATAGTTTTGCAGCAGAACGAAAACCCTAATTAGGACGTCTTAAGTTACTTATAAATATTCTCTATGTATTGAGCGCACATTGAAATAAGATATTTATGAAGTTAATTTTAATAAAACTTTTGACAGAATATAATCATATTTTAAAATAAATCTAAATATATTATATTATATTATATTTATTTATTATTCATGTAATTAATTGTTCGTTATAAACTTATTATCGGTACTTTAATGTACACCTATCATTGCTCTGCATTTTAAATGGGGGCTTTATTTGCTGCGCACGAGGATGGTACCGTGTATGAGACTTGAGTGGAATCCTAGTTATGTATAGTATGTCCAAGAAATAAAGTTTAACGAAAAAGTATCAAATAAGGAGTAATTTATTGACTACTTTGTTTCTCAATCTGCAAAAAGCAATGCAAACAAAGGTCACTTCTCTGGATTCTCTACTTCATTGGCAATGAGTTCGTGTGGATTCGTGTGGATTCGTGTGTATGCTGATGCCTCGTAAAAGCAAAAATATTGACAAAAAAGACAGAGGTCTCCTAGCTTTATTCATTATTTGAACATTGAATAGTTGCTGTAATAATTACTGCAACTTTTTTCCACAAAGGATGGACTTTAATTGCTGTAATCTTTCGATTAATATGAGTAAATTGGTGAAACAAATGTGAAAATAATTTTTTTAATATAAATATTAGTTTATCAAAAACTCTATTTTAGTTTTTGATTTTTTTCAAAATTATTTTTTTAAGTGTTTGATTAGATTTTATTTATAATAAAACAAAAATCATTTTATAAATTTTCTTAAACGATTTCGCAACAATTTCAAAAGAACTAATAGCTTGTTAATTATGTGAATTTCTTCTCTCCCTATGGTAATTAGGTATTGTATTTTTTTTATTTGATTAGGGGCTAATTATGAGATAATAAAAAGAATTTGAGTGGGAGTTTCAAAAGCAAACAGTGGGAGACAATTAAAGTACAGAAGAAAGTTTCTCTTTTTCTTAATTCTACTTTATTGGGTAACTTTGCATTTATTAATGTCATTATCCATAGAAAATATAGATAAACTGTATTATATTGCACAGAATTGGACCACAGCTGAGGCTTTGCTAACTTTCGGCGAGCATGAGAGAGAAAAGGCCGTGGCAAAATTCTTGGTCAAGTCTATTCTTTATTTCTTACTTTGGTGCATTACATTTAAAAATTGACACATTATTTTGGTGAATGAAACAGACCTTCCATTCAATTTCCTATGTTCCTATAAGGCTATATGTGGTTTCGGTCATTTCAGGATGTAATCATATGATTTAAATCGTTATATCCGATTAGATGTGGTTAAATCTTAAGTTTGATAGAGCGTTTAAGTTTAAATTTAAACTTTTGAGTTACAGGTTAATTTTACGTTTGAATTTATTTTTATTTTTTAAACTTATTTATTATATTGGTATCCTTTTTTATAAAAAAAATATTTTATCAGTAAAAAATATTAAAAATATATGTTTGTGATATATTTTTTTCATTTAAAATGTCCTAAAATGTTTTAATTGTACCATATATTTTTTTCTTCTTATAACTTGGGCAAGTGAGGAAATTCGAACCCGAGATTTTCTTTTTATATGAGAGTTGTGGTTATCAATTGAGTTATGTCCAAATCATGATCACATGATTTTTTTTAATTTGCAAAGTACACAATAAACCCATAATTCATAACTAAAAAAAAGAGAAATACAAGAGAAATCTTGTTGATTATACGATAGTAAAATTATCAGTACAACCAGTTTATAAAAGCTTTATTTTAAGTACATTGGTGTAATACCCGTATTCGTAAAGTAAGAGTAAAGAAGTAATTTAATAAATACGATACGAAATTTAAATAATATAGTTACACGAAAGATTTAGTATTGAATAAAATAATTTTTTTTAAAAAAAATTCTGAAACATGGACGTTATTAAAATAAA
The DNA here is from genome assembly GCA_023935145.1 of Bretschneidera sinensis. Taxonomy (NCBI): domain Eukaryota; kingdom Viridiplantae; phylum Streptophyta; class Magnoliopsida; order Brassicales; family Akaniaceae; genus Bretschneidera; species Bretschneidera sinensis. Next base: position 31,036,502 of record CM043698.1, on the reverse strand, counting down.
AGAAAAAAATTGGACCTGAATGTCCAGAAGGAAAAAGAAGAAGAAAAAAAAGTTTTGAAAAAAAAAAGGAAAAGTCAACAATTGAGAGGCAACAGGTACAAATGGAATGCATAGTTTTAAATAAAATTATGCAAGTCTTGTACGTTTCATGAAACGTGGAGCCAATGCAGATTGAGTAGGGGGATTTAAGACAGTTGGAGGACGCATTTGAGGCTGCCGACAGTTTAAGCAGCGAGCTTGTGTATATATATACACCTATGTGAAATCTGTTAAACAGATTTCACATAGTTTCTTTCAACTTATCGTTTCTTTCTCAAAATATTTGGGGACTCAAAGAAATGCTGAAAGAGCAAAATTTTGAAGGAGTTTTCTGTGGAATTTCATAGAAAATAAGGAAAAGTGATCAGAGAAGCATAAAATAATAATATAATGTTTATTTTTGAGTTTCTGACATTTATGAAATTTCCCAAGATTCAAAGTGGAAATTTTCAAAGTGTGTGGTTTATATCGAATTGAAGAATAAATAGGAAAATTTATATAAATATGATGTCAGGTGTTGACGATCTACAACCAGGGAAATTTTTGAGAGAAACAGGAAAAGTAAGGAGGTGATCCATGGGTAACTCTAAGAGCTACGTAGTGAGTTGGATTTACTTTAAGTAGTCTAAATAAAAACGAAAAATTTAGTGATAATATTAAAATAAATTATTAGCTTATGTTGTAGTGATTGATAAAGATTTGGTTGATAAATATGATATTAAGTTTGGACATGTAGAAAATTATTAGGAGATAAATAATATTTTTAGAATAATAAGTTGATTTAATAATCAAAACGATAAGTGAAATTCTTGATGAGTTATATTGATGTTTTAATACAAATTATGATGAGATGAAATTTTAGTGGATCTTGACAAGCTTTGATGGAATGAATTGATGTGATTTGGGATGAAATTTTAGTGGATCTTGACAAGCTTTGATTGATGATTTGATGTGGTTTAGGATGAAATTTAGTGGATCTTGACAAGCTTTAATGGATGATTTTATGTGATTTGGGATGAGAGGATTTTATTGAAATTTTTATAGAATTTAAGGAGAAAAAAATCAAGATAGTCAAATTAGATATTTTGAATTTATGTTATTTTTATATTACTGTTCAGATGCATATTTCATATCATTGCTCATATGCATATGCATTAAATGAAAAGAAAAGAACCAGGAAGGCAGCCGGTCTAATTGAAAAACAGTGACAGCTAGTATGTGCTAGAAATAAAAGGGACAACGTGCCAGCCAGTATATGCTGAGAAAACTCCGTGGCAGCCGGAACAAGCTGCAAAGTAAAGAACCGGGAAGGGGCCGATCTAAGATAATAACAATCTGTCGACAGGTATGAAGACGTTCCCATCATAAGCATTCATTGCATTGCATCTGTTTTAATTATTGCTTGCATTATTGAAATACTGATATATGATGTATAAATTGTGAATTTAATTATAGATAGTTGAGAAAGAGACAGTTATGGTGATAAGAACAATCTAGATGGTAGACTTTATAATGTAAATCTCATTACAAGGAATTACGAGATTGTTGGTAGTATTAAGGTGATCCAATAAATGAGAGAAAGAGATTGATAGAGAATAGATATGATGATATGTGTAGTGATAGTAGAATGCTAGTATCAAGTGTAGGAGATATAAATTGATTTAAATATTAAAATACTGTTTATACAAATAAGTATTTTTAGTAAATTTAATTCACTGAGCTTGTGAAACTCATTGCTTATTGTACAATGATTTTCAGGTAGCAGGCTTGACAAATAGTTTGGTGAGTTGAAGTTCGTAAGAAATCAGTTTCTGTAACCCACGTGCGTGTCAATATCCTTAGACGAATGAGAAAAATGAAATATAAAAATTTATTTGTAAATATTTATGCATTTTACCTTTTATAGAATGTTTAAAGATCGGATTGATATAAAATTCTTTTGGTGTTATTTATTTTTGTTGTTGCATATATGTGTCGTGCTGGGATTCTTAAAATGTGATGACACCGTTTTGGGAGTGGCCAACCCGGAATTGGTCGTTACAATTTTGGTATCAGAGCATTAGGTTTTATGATTCTGTAGACTGCATAAAAAGTAAGAAAGTGAAAGGTTAAAATAAATTATAATGAACAGTTTGAGGATGACACGTGGACGTGTTAGAGCTAGATTTAGAATTGTTAATTGGAGAGGGCGTGGTAGGCCCCAATATTTTTGACAAGTCGAGGTTGAGTCTGAATCTGTGGTTCCTAGAAGGGAACTTGCTGATAGTAGGATTGATATTAATAATATAATTGATATTAGTAAAGGTGTGAGAAAATATGAAATTGAAAAAGATGAGCTAAGATAAGGTTTTGCACATGCTATTGAGAAGTGAAGGTAGCAGATGATAGAATTGATAGCTTATAGCATAGACCTGATGAACAGGCTGGAGCAACGCCTGAAGTTGTTAATCAGTAATGATAGACATTTAAAAAAGGGGAAAAGTGACTTTATGCATGAAATGCAGTAAGATTTTTAAATTGAATGCCGTGTTGTTTAAAGGATCTATAAATCCTTTTACATCTGAATTTTGGATGAAACATGTAGAGAGATTATTTGGTTTTCTACCAGTAACTGACAGGCAGATGGTTGCCTTTGTTTCGTTTGAATTAGAAGGAGAAGTTTTGAAATGGTGGGAGAATATCCTTCCCAGGTTAAGTATAGATGTTGATAGACCCTTAACCTGCAATAGGTTTAAGGAAATTTTCCTTGATAAATATTATCCTTAGACTTTTAGAGTCTAACGTGATAGAGATTGATTTATTTGAAGCATATGAATTATATCAGATTGGTGGATATATCAATTCAGATTGAGAGAGATGTGATGGAGTAAGGGAAAGAGAAAGAGTGGTTAAAGAGGCTTAGAAATAAAAGTTATAGAGGTAGTGGTAGTATGAGTGTACATGGTGAGAGACCACCCCAGATGAGGCGTTCCTTGTCATAGGAAACTGAAATACAGAGTCAGAGGAAAGCAAGATCTATTATTTTTTAATCTCATAAGACTATTGGTGGGACACTTTGATTTGGGAAACAAGTTATGGTAACTGAGGGTCATGGCAGAGGAAGTAAGTATACCACCAAAGAGAAGTGGTAATCTAATGTATGATTGAGAGACAAAAGCTTATTATAGATATATTCAGATAAGATATTTATCCCAGAATTGTCAAAATTTGAAGTGCTTTATGTAGAGGAGTTGGATATAACAATGTTAATTGATCTTGGTGCAACCCATTCTGTTGCATTCAGTATTCATATGAAGTCTATTGAAGTATGTATTAGTCTTTTAATGCAATATATATATATATATATATATATATATATATATATATATTGTTGAAATTTTCACTAAAAATGGAGTGATAATCATAAATGTTTTCAAGGGTTGTGTGATTCGTATCAGTGATAGAAAATCTGAAGTTGATTTGTTATCTTTGAATATGGTTGATTATTACAGAAAGAATGTAGTGTTCAAGATATGATATGAAGAGTTTAACTTTCAGGGAGAACATAAGATACTCTCGAACTATTCTATTTTTCTCTGACCACTAGGAAATGATTGAAGAAAGGTTGTGAGGAGTATTTAGCGTACATAATAAATCCTAGAAAGAAAAATAATAGTTAGAATAAATTCTAGTGATGAAAGATTATTCTAATGTAATCCTTGATGAGTTGTTTAGGTTACCTCCAAGTAGGGAGATTAAATTTTCTATTGATGTGATACCAGGATTATCATATATATTTAATAACACCCTAAATAGTAAAAACCACTGGGTTAAGAGAGTTGAAAGTTCAAGAGTTGTTAGATAAACACAATTTATTCGATTTAAGGTGCTGCTAGGAGGAGCCCATGTAATGGTTGTGAAAAAGAAAGATGGAACGATGAAATTGTGTATAAACTACAAATAGTTGAATAAGAACAAATATTGTTTTCCCATGATAAATAAATTGGTTGAACAGTGCAAGGAGTGAAAGTGTTTTTTTAAGATAAACCTGAGATCAGGTTATCACCAATTAAGGATAGGGAAGAGAGAAGTGCCTAAGACTGCTTTTAGGACACGTTATGCTTATAAGCTTTTTGTGATGTCATTTGGATTAAATAATGATCCAGAAACATTCATGGACCTGATGAATAAAATGTCTGACCCATTTTTTGATAATCTTGTGGTCGTATTCATCAATAACATCTTGATGTATTTTAAGACTAAAGAAGAGTAGGTAAAACATGTAGAAATTGTGTTGGAGATTTTGAGGAGAAAGAGATTGTATGATATAAGTTCTCTACGTGTGAGTGTTGACTGAATGAAATAACTTTCTTGGAACATGCAATATTGGGAAATGCCATAACAGTTGATCCACAAAAGGTAGAGATAATGTTAAGATGGGAGAAACCAACTAATGTAATTGAGATTGAAATCTTCTTGGGGTTAGCTGGTTATTATAGAAGATTCTTTCAGAATTCTTCTACTATTGAAATATTGTTAAATAGAATGACCAAGAAAGATGTGAGATTGGTATGGTAAGAGAAGTGTGAAAAAAAAATTCAATTTTTAAAGGAGAAATTGACTACAGCTCCAGTATTGGTGTTTCATTCTGGTGATGAATGATTTGTGGTATATAGTGATACATCACATCAATGATTGGGATATGTATAGCATAGGAAAGTAGCGGCCATACTTCTAGGTAATTAAAGATTCATGATAAGAATTACCATACTCATGACCTAGAAATTGGCAGCTATAGTGTTTACTTTAAAAGATTGGAGACATCATCTGTATGGAGCCACTTGAGAGATATTCATGGGTTATAAGAGTTTGACATACTTACCTACCCAGAGAGAGCTGAATGTGAGGCAAAGATGGTGGATGAAGTTGTTTATGACTATGACTGTACAATTCCCTATCATCCAGAAAAATATGAAGGTGATAGCTGATGCATTGAGTAGAAAGTCTACAAGAAAGTTAACTATAATCGGGAGTCCTGAGGTGAAATTGATGATAGATTTAGAAAAATAAGAATGAAGTTGAATATCAGTGATAGAGGAGCATGGTAAACGAATATGGGTGTACAGTCATCCATAGTAAAATGCTTCAGAGATGCAAGGTAGAGATGAAGAGATAGAAAAGATTAAGCATTGAGTGCTTACTAGAAAGCAATATAAGTTCAAAATTTGAAATTTATGGTATCATGGTCTTGGAGCATAGAAATAATATTCCCAATAATGAGGAGTTGAGAAAAGATATAAGGAGGGTGACACATAATGATGTAGATTGATGCAATCAAGAAACAATGAGATGCATAGAGGATAAAGACAAAAATTCTGGTGGTTAGGATTGAAGAATGATGTAGCTGAGATTGTGAGGTGGTATAGAATACTATTGAGAATAGTGTCATTTAGAGATGCTAGATTTTTCACCATGGTTTTTGGAGAGGCTTTCAGAAAGCCACGGGTACACAGTTGAAATTTAATATAATTTTTCATGCTCAAATAGGAAGGATTTTAGAGTACTAGAATATATGTTAAGGGTAAGTGTGATGAGTCCTCAATAAGTTTGGAATGCTTACATGCCATCAATTGACATTGCTGATAATAATCAGTAACAAACTAATATTGGGATGGCACCGATTGAGGCATTCAATGGTCGGAGGTGTAGAACTCCTTTATGTTAGGAAGAAATGGGAGAGAGAAATATATTTGGTTCATAAATTATTAAGTTAACAACTAAGATGATCAAATTGGTTATAGAGAACTATAAAGCAGCACAGAGTAGACCTCTTGAGTTTCCAAAAGGAAATGAGATATATTGGAAAATATCTCAATGAAAAGGTGTATTAAGATTTAAACAGGAAAGAAAAGTTGAATATGAATTATGTGGGACCTTATGAGATTGTAAAGAAAGTTGGACTAGTTGCGAATAGACTGGATTTGCCTCCAGAATTAAAACATTTATATAATGTATTTCAAGTTTCACTTTTAAGAAAGTGTGTACATGATGAATATTATAATATTTCGAGCTAAGCTATAGAAATTTAGAAGTTTGGGTTTTTATACCAGTACAAGGATTTTAGACAAAAAGAACTAGTATTGTGTAATAAAATACTGTTTAAGTTCTGTGGTAAGTGTGAGACAAGTATGAAGAAATATTGTTCAATTTGTTCTGGAGTAGAGTAGGAAATTTCGAGGATGAAATTTTTGTAAGGTCGGTAGATTTGTAATATCTGTATTTGTAAAATAATTTTTGTAAGGGCAAAGAAGTAATTTAATAATTACGACACGAAATTTAAATAATATAGTTACGCGAAGTATTTAGTATTAAATAAAATAATTCTTTTGAAATTTTTTTTTTCTGGGATGCGGACGTCATTAAAAGAAAAAAAAATTGGACCTGAACGCCCAGAAAGAAAAAGAAGAAAAAAAAGTTTTGAAAAAAAAGGAAAAGTCAACAAAGGAGCAGCAGGTGTAAATGGAATGCAAAGTTTCAAATGAAACTCTGCAAGTCTTGCACGTTTCATGAAACGTGGAGACAATACAGACTGAGTAGGGGGGATTTAAGATAGATGGAGGACGCATTTGAGGCTACCGACAGTTTAAGCAGCGAGCTTGTGTATATATTATACACCTATGTGAAATCTGTTTAACAGATTTCACATAGTTTCTTTCAACTTATCGTTTCTTTTTCAAAATATTTGGGGACTCAAAGAAATGCTGAAAGAGCAAAATTTTGAAAGAATTTTCTGCGGAATTTCATAGAAAATCAGGAAAAGCGATAAGAAAAGCATAAGGTAATAACATAATGTTTATTTTTGAGTTTCTGACATTTATGAAAATTTTCAAGATTCAAAGTGGGAATTTTCAAAGTGTGTGGTTTATATCGGATTGAAGAATAAATTGGAAAATTTATATAAATATGATGTCAGGTGTTGACGATCTACAACCATGGAAATTTTTTTTAGAGAAATGGAAAAGGCAAGGAGGTGATCCACGGGTAGCTTTAAGAGCTACGTGGTGAGTTGGATTTATTTTAAGTAGTCTAAATAAAAATGAAAATTTTAGTGATAATATTAAAATAAATTATTAGCTTATATTGTGGTGATAGATAAAGATTTGGTTGATAAATATGATATGAAGTTTGGACATGTAGAAAATTATTAGGAGAGAAATAATATTTTTAGAATAATAAGTTGATTTAATAATCAAAGCGATAAATGAAATTCTTGATTAGTTATATTGATGTTTTAATACGAATTATGATGAGATGAAATTTTAGTGGATCTTGACAAGCTTCGATGGATTGAATTGATGTGATTTGAGATGAAATTTTAATGGATCTTGACAAGCTTTGATGAGTGATTTGATGTGATTTGGGATAAAATTTAGTGGATCTTGACAAGCTTTAATGGATGATTTGATGTGATTTGGAATGAGAGAATTTTATTAGAATTTTTATATAATTTGAGGAAAAAATCATGATAGTCAATTTAGATATTTTGAATTTATATTATTTTTATATTACTGTTCAGATGCATATTTCATATCATTGCTCATATGCATATGTATTAAATGAAAAGAAAAGAATCGGGAAGGCAGCCGGTCTAATTGAAAAAGAGTGACAGCCAGTATGTGCTGGAAATAAAAGGGACACCGTGCCAGCCAGTATATGCTAAGAAAACTCCGTGGCAGCTGGGACAAGCTGCAAAGTAAAGAACCGAGAAGGAGTCGGTCTAAGATAATAACAACCTGTCGATAGGTGTGAAGATGTTCCAATCATAAGCATTCATTGAATTGCATCTGTTTTAATTATTGCTTGCATTATTGAAATACTTATGTGTGATGTATAAATTGTGAATTTAATTATAGATAGTTGAGTCTCACAGAAAGAGACAGTTATGGTGATAAGAACAATCTAGATGGCAGACTTTATGATGTGAACCTCATTACAAGGTAATTACGAGATTGTTGGTGGTCTTAAGGTGATCCAATAAATGAGAGAAAGAAATTGATAGAGAATGAATATGATGAAATGTGTAGTGATAGTAGAGTGCTAGTATCAAGTGTAGGAGATATAAATTAATTTAAATATTAAAAGACTGTTTATACAAATGAGTACTTTTAGTAAATTTAATTCACTGTCCTTGTGAAGCTTACTCCTCATTGTACAATGATTTTCAGGTGGCAGGCTTGACAAATAGTTTGGTGAGTTGAAGTTCAGAAGAAATCAATTTCTGTAACCCACGTGCGTGTCAATATCCTCAGACAAATGAGAAAAATGAAATATAAAAATTTATTTGTAAATATTCATGCATTTTACGTTTTATAGAATGTTTAAAGATCGGATTGATGTAAAAATTTTTTAGTGTTATTTATTTTTATTGTTGCATATATATGTGTCGTGTTAAGATTATCAAAATGTGATGACACTGTTTCGAGAGTGACCAACCCAGGATGAATCGTTACAATTGACATGAGAAAGGAGATCGAATTGGGTCTTATAAATGAAGGATCTGAAAATAACAGTTAGGTCAAGATACTGCAGTCAAGTTCATTTGCTACACAGTGTACATACTTTCAAACAAAAAAAAGAAAAGAAAGTGACATAAATAGAGCACTGCTAAAATTTCCGTATTTGTTTCATGTGACAGTTTATTCCGTATAAGTTAATTCTACATAACCAAGTATGGACATTGAGGGTGCTATTTGTATTCATGACTCTTCAAGCTGATCGGAAGACCATTCTCTACGATTGGTGATGGCATATACGTGATCTTTTCATTGGGTATCACTTTATGCCATTTGAATCTTGTAACCACGTTATGTATGAAAGTGAGTATTTTCAATCGAGCATACATTCGCGGATCTCCCCCAAATGGTACAAATGTGTTATGTGCAAACCCATTGCCTTCGAATCTCGATGGATCAATTTTTTTTTGGTTCTGAAAAGTATCTCAGATTTTTGTTTGTTGTTTGATAGGTCTAAAATATTTGTATGCCAAAGAAAAATGTAGTTGAAGTAGAGGATCTCACGAGTCATGACATATATATATATATATATATATATCCCATAGAGTAATTGCACAAGAGGTCTGAACTTTAATTAAGCTCTTAACACTTGAACCAAATTCATATCATAGAGGGATTTGATCATCATTGTCTAATTAATTTAACAAACATTTGAAATTAATTTGTAACGAAAAAATCTGAAAACATCACAGATCGACAGTTTATCAGGCATAACACTAGATGAAGTATGTCTTTGCTAAGAATTAATAAAAGTAATTAATTACCCACTGCATCAGCTCTCCAGGACTTTTAGACTTCAAAATCTCCGTTTGTTCTGCATTTTATGATAAATAACTTCTTTACAAATAATCAATGTCAAAGGAATATATGATTTTTTTTATAAAAAAAATTTAAGTATTATAAAAAGTGAAAATGAATTGATTTGGGTCAGACTGTCTTAAATTTTAACTCAATCTAACAATATCAAATTGGCGATATTTCAACTTAATCCATCAACTCAACCCGTGACTTGGCTAACTTGTGATCATATATAATCCATTTAAACCGGTTTCAATCGGTTTAAACTTTCGATTTAATTTGTTTTTCAATTTAAAAATGAAGTGAGATATATTACATAAAAATATTCTATCTATATCACATTCCTAACATAAACATGTGCAAGTAATTTTTTAGAAACCTATAAACACATTATTCCTAAATATTAGGTTGGAAGTTGTAGCAAGAATAATTACTATCTTGACATTAATGCCCAAAATTTAAATTTTCTGTCAACAGGGTTTTTTCTTGATGAAGCAAATTTGTGTTGTTTGATTTTCACTTCGACAAGAATGCTAAGTGTTTTTATATATTTCGTAATCAAAGAGAGGATAAAGAAATCTATTTCCTCCTCAAAACCAGGGCTTTTCTTATCTGCAAAATCCTGGTAATCTAAGATGGTTTTGGATTAAATGATAGTAGTTTTTTTCTTTTTTTTTTTTCTGTATGGGGTTAGGGTTTAGTTGGGGATCACGTGAGAAGCACGTGATTTTTGATGAGGGACAATTTGACCATATTCCCTCAATAAACCTTGACACATCATCATATTTGTTGATTTTTGAACAGTGTGTTTTGAGTTGTAGTGTACAATGTAAACTTTAGAGATAAGTTGTATATTCTTTGTACTAACGTTTTGATTTGTAATTATAATCAAAATTTAAAAATGAAAATGTAATTTATTATTTTTTAATAATTGGGATGCTTGAGAAAATTCAAATTTAAGACTCTTTTTTTTGGTATGAAAGATATAGTTTTGAGTTATATCTAAATTACGACCACATATTTCTTCAACGTGACACGTAATTTATGATATAATGGAAAAAAAATTCAATTTACAAAGTACACATTAAGCCCATAATTCAGAATTAAAAGAAAAAAAATACAAGAGAAAATATACTTGTAGGGTACAATAAGGTTTTTTTTTTGTGCGCGTATTAAAAAAAAATGATTGAATCTGAATTTTCAAATCTTTTAAATTGAGAATCCAAAAATGACTGTTAAATCAAAATGTTGTAACGAAGTTCATTTCATGATGTACATATCTTGAACGAAAAAAAGAAAAGAAAAATGAATGTAAGTATAAATAGAACACTGCTAGAATTTCTTTATTGGTTGGATGAGATGACTTATTGTGTATTTAGTTAATTCCACTTAATTACGTGTGAACATTCAAAGCGTCGTTTATATTTCATGAGGCTTCAAGCTGACCAGAAGACCATTCTTTGGAATAGGTGATGGGATGTATGTAATCTTCTCATCGGGCATCACTTTCTGCCATTTGAATTTTGTAACAACATTATGTATAAAAGTGAGTATTTCCATTCGAGCATATTCTTTGCCGGGGCACATTCGTGGACCTCCTCCAAATGGTACGAAAGTATAAGGTGCAGGCCCATTTCCTTCGAACCTTGATGGATCAAATTTTTCTGGTTCAGGAAAATATTTTGGATTTTTGTTTGTTGTATGGACCGTCCAAAATGCCTGTATACACAAGAAATTTAGTAGAAGTAGCTAACCTCATAATGTAAACTTGTAAAATAAATACAAATATATCATATGTTAAATTGTACATGATTTTTAATATCTTGATTTTTTTATTATAATTGGGGTGAGAGGATACGTATTTAAGGAAAAATTTGTGTTTTGCACCTAGTGAAAACTTGATTGGTAATCTTTGAGAATTTCAGTAATAATACTAATTGAGTATGTACGAACATTATTAGTACAGTTCCCAAAAACTATCAATCAAGTTTTCACCACAAAATTATTGTTTTGCACCCAGTGCAACAAAGAATCTCTGGTATTTAAGGTGTACCCTTTTGTAGAGAGTGTGGGCAAACCATTTGGACTATGTTCAAGCCACTAACCTACTCCCTTTTTTGACTAAACCCTGAAACTTGATTACATGAACTTTCAGTTTTGACAATTAGTTACATAAGAATTATTGATTTTAGGTAATATCACACCTGATCTAGAATTTCTTTTTCTAATTAATTTAACAAACATTTGCTAGGAAAAAAATTGAAAAGATCAAAAGTAGAAAATTAAGAAGATAATTCAATGTGACTCTAGATGAAACTTGACATTGCTAAAAATTAATATTTCAAGTAGCTAATTGCCAATAGGAAAATTCTATATTCAGAAAGAGAAATAGTTGTATCGAAAAAATTATTGTCTTTTAATTGATTATTAATCTCCAGAATAATTGTAACATACCTTCCATCCCTTTGGAATTGTATAACCTGCGTAAGTGAAGTCAGTTATGGCCTCTCTAAAAGCTCCATTAGCAGGTGGTGCCAGCCTCATTACTTCGCATGCCACACACCATGTATACTTCATCTTCTGAATGTCTTCCCATTTCAACAGCTCTTCAGGACTTTTAGACTTCAAAATCTCCATTTGTTCTACATTTCATGATAAACAACTTCTTCAAATATGAATTATGATTTATTAAATGCATTTTTCTTGGCTTAAAAAAGGAGTAAAAAAACAGTGCGAATGGGACAGAAGCTATTGAAGGGGAGAGGAAGGAAGGAGATTGGGTACCATATCTTTGTTTGAGAGTTTTTTTAGTAGGGAGGGAAGAAAAGGAATCTCTCCAAAGCCCTTATTTTTAATTTAACTCCCAATTTGGAGATATAAGAGGAGATGAGATTGTGAGTTATTATTTTATATTGTATAATTTCAACTTTATTTTTTTCATAAGATAAAACTATTCCAACCACCCATTTTCGACCTCCCTTGCAAACATTCGAAATTAAGTTTTACTTTGTCACTCGCTATAGTGATTTCATTAAGATAAATTGGTAAAACACACATATTGCAAGTGTAATTTCTTAACAATTACAAGAGCACATTTCAAGTGTCGAAATCTATGGTAAATATATCATTGCTATTTTTTATAGTAGTTTAAATTTTATAAAAAAAAGTGTATACTTATAATATGATAATAATAATTTATCCATTCATTTTCACTCGCATTCGTACTAAACAAGAGGAAAGCATTTTACCCACCCTTACCTTCCATTATTTTTTAAACATCCAAACAAGTGATGAGCAACCCCGCTACCTTCTCTTTCCCTTACATCTCATCACCTCCCTTTAAATAATATTCTTTTATCTGTCCTCTAAACTTTCAAACACATAAGTGATGTAGATGCTTTTTTGGTGAAACCCAACAAATATGAAAATTAGAGTAGCTGTAGGTTAGGTTAGCTAGAAGAGTCATTGTGGTCTCACAAGACACTTAGGATCAAATCTCTCTCACACCAAGATTAAAGAATGAGATAGAGTAGATGGTTACCTCCTCTTATGTAGTTCATAAACTCAATGGGCCTAGCAATGTAAAGAAAAGCATAGACAAAAAGACTGTTACCTTCAAAGACCTTATTGTACACTTGAGGATACTCTGCAAGATAGCTCAGAATAAAAGTGATTGCAGTACTTGTTGTGTCATGGCTGGCAATGAAGAATCCTACGATCTTGTTACAGATCTCAATCTCAGTCATATTGTCAAGGAGCATACTAGTGAGTAAGTCCTTAGCCCCTGACTCTCTGTTCTCTAATAGCTCCATTTTCCTTTTTGTGATGATGGCAACAAGCTCTTGGCGAATCATTTTCCCTCCCTTGACAGCACCATTGAAAGTTGTACCAGGAAGATCAATAGGCACCGATATGAGCCCCGCGGTAGCGAGAGCGAAAGGTTGAGCAAATTTTGTGACATGATCAGGATCATCAACGCTCACAAACAATCGACAAGCCAACGCAAAAGTGTATTTCTTTGACAGAGGAAAAACTTTCACCTCATTATAGGGAGACCATTCTTTATTCAAATGATCCTTTGCCATTGAATCCATGATGGGTATGTAATGTTGAAGAGATTCAGGCTTGAGAAACGGAGGAAGATAGCTTCGCAGTTTAGTCGATTCTTCCATAGAGGAATTATCAACACAGGAAGGATCCATCAATGCTTTCTTAATTGAATTTGGCCACCAGGAGGTTACATACTTGTTTTGTCCCGAAAATAAAAATTTGTTACCAGCAGCACCACAAAACACAACCATGTTTTCGCCAAGCAATGAGGTGCGAAAAACGTCAGGCGAGTATTTGCTTGTTCGATCATTTATAAATTTCTCTGGAAGCCCTCTTCTTGAATCCAAAACATAAGCCAATGTTTCGCCGAGGAATGGCAATCCTTTTTTACCCGGTGGAAGTTTAGGATCAGAGGAATTTTTGTAAGTATAAACAAAGTAAATGAGACCAAAAGTCACGTAAAGGATTACAAAGTGAAGACTGTAAGGGAGGAAGGATTCAACGATATCCATCTCTTGCTCTGCTCAATTCTACTTTTTAACTATGATCGATGGGTAGGTAGGTACAAATGTAGAAATGGGGATTATAATTTATAGACAACCCATCAAGAAAAAGTGTGGTTAATTACAAATTGAATTCAGTTTTTTTTTTATAATTTTTTTTTTTTGTGGAATAACGTTGGAATGTATGTCAGGCATAGAGAGTTGTTTCTGCTTCCAAGGTTTGGAATCCCCCAAATCAAGCAGATTCATATTTTGTGTGTTGTATACTAGTGGTTCAATAGGAGAAAAGTGAGTTATAAGGACAAAAATAAGAACATTAAAAATCACACACTGTTTGTATGCACAAGTTTATGTTCTATACGTCTGTGCTTAATTTTAAAATCCAGGAAAGAACAAAGTTAAGAATATCAAAAACCTTGGATTTAACTCGACCACTTCAAAAAATGAAGGCTTAGTTTATTAGCTGGGTAACCATTGGAATTAATCAAACCGTGTTTCATAATTTTAAAAAGCTACAAACTAATCACACTATATTTTTCGGTCCAAACTGACAAAAGAAAAAAAAATGTCATGTATTACTTTGAAGCCAGAAGACGATCGGTCTTCGTTTGAAATAAGTAAAAGTTCTTGGTTACATCGGGTTTCAAACAAAAAAAAATTTTTATTGATAATTTTGAAAAACTTTATTGATAATGTTTGTATAGATGTGAGATTCAAAAAATAATATTATTAGTAAAATTCTTCAAATTTATCAATAAAATTTCGAACAAGTTTAAAACATTAATTTTAGATATGATTTAATTAAAAATTGTTATGGGATAAGTGGATTAACCAAGCGATGGAGGATGACTGCTCCAACATGTAGCATGACCATTTATAGAAAAGAAATTGTTAACATTTCATGAAATCCGCTTCCTATTATGGGCGAAAAATTTTCTTCCGTAGTTATGGTCTATTCATTTGTAGTAGCTGCCTTGATTGGGAGCCGAGTTTGAAAAGCCATGCTCCACAAATACAATTCAAAATCATTTTAGTAAGATCTACCTTGAATTTATGAGTTAATTGGTTAAACTAAAGAAAAAAAAAGTATATTTAATGAAAAATTATTTATAACAAAAATAATAATTTATTATAAAAATAAAATATTTAATAAAAAATTATAATCAAGTCAATTCATGAACCAAATAAGTAGAGTATTTTACTGTTCAAACTTGACTTGTTAAACTAAACGAATTTGATTTGAAACTCGAACTCAGTTTATGATTCAAAAACTTGAGCCGAATCGAACCTAAACAAACCAAATCATTAACCACTTGCAAATAACTCGACTTGTGGCAAACTTAGGACATGTTTGGATTGGGTTTTCGAAAACTATTTTCAGTTTTCAAGAACTAAAATCAATTTTCAAAAACTCTTTTCTATATTTGGCTAACAATTTTCAAAAGTAATTTTTTAAAACAGTCTTTAAAAAATCAGTTTTCAAAAATTGTTTTATGAAAACTCCAAATTGGTGTTTTCTAACATAATTTTCGAAAAATAACCATAAAATCAGTGTTCACTTCTCTGTTTCATTCTTTCTCCATGGTATATAAAAAATTTTAAAATTTTGAAAATAAAATAATATTAATTATTTTAAGTATTAAGTAAATATGAGAAATAAATTAATATATATTTTAAATTTAAATTCAAAGCTAACAAAAATTATAAATTGTATCAAAACAGTTTTCAAAATAAGATTATCCAAACAACATTTCACTGTTTTTTGTTTTGAAAACAGTTTTCGAGTTACAGTTATTCAAACATGTTTTCTTCAAAAAAAAACATTATAAAACTGTTTTTAATTTTCATTTTCAAAAATAATTTTTAAAAACTGAAAATAAAAGGTTGTTATACAAACATGCTCTGATGGATTCACTATAGCTTTGTGGGGGGAGAAAAACAAAAGGCGAAGGCCTAAATACGTTGCCTAAGTGAATTTCGTCCATTACTTATGATTGCTATCTTTTTCCCACTAAGAAACAAAATAAACCTTGGATCCAATAATTTGAGGCGTGTTTTTAGCATTTCCCAAACAAGGGAAAAAAAACTCATTAATTAGATGATATGATACTTAGTTAAAATTAAGACTCATCCATCTGATTATTTAAGAGTTTAATCTAATGACTAATCACTAGAACATGTTATAACTTAATTGTCCATTTCCTTCTCATCATCATCTTCCTTGTCTTCCACACTCTTAGCTTGCTGTTCATCCACCAATGATGAATCTCCCTGATTCTTTTTTGCCTTCTCTTCCTCATTTTCGACCTTCTTCACCTTGAGAAACTCGATCAAATCATTTAGCACAACCTCAACATCTTCGTTCCTCATCAACTGCTCTGCCACTTCAGCTGGGGTAACCTCTGTTGCTCGAATTGCCTCCTCAATCTCTCCGAGTAACACGTGATCTTTAATCCCAAGGTAATTAGCAGCAAGAATTTCAAACCCACAAGGAGTGCAATAGGACATGTGAATGTGCACATCCATACGCCCTGGTCGCAACAATGCAGGGTCCAGCTTTTCTTTGTGATTAGTAGTGAAGATGATGATCCTCTCATCCCCACAACTTGACCACAGGCCGTCGATGAAATTGAGCAATCCAGATAATGTTACCTATGGCAGCATGCAATGGTAAGTTTGTCATTAGAGAAAGGTTAGGAGGATAATATGGTAATTCAAAATCTGGGACCCACAATATCAGCATTAAGATTATCATATCATTAGAGCAAACCCACGTGACAGAAAGAACGAGTGATTGATTCATCTGTTATAAAAATTGTACTATAAATAATGTAATACATATAAATTTTGATTATAAAGTGGTATCTATTAAATCTCAAACTTTAACGAGCCAAAATTTATAAACAAAAGCAATATATTGTATGTTTTATAGCACAATTTTTACGGCAGATAGTCAATCACATAAAAAAAAAAAACATGTTTCACAATGCATCGTACTCGCTAGTCAGTTACTGGCAAACGACAAACCACTCAACCAAGAACTTTGTCCTAGGGAAATTTTTTAGCTGGCTCAAGTCTAAAATTTATGTTTTAGATCAGTTGAAACTTTACTGATAATTTTGAAGAGTTTTATTAATAATGTCAGTATAAGTATAAAACCCAAAAAATAACATTACTAGTATAATTTTTAAAAATCACTAATTAAATTTTCAACTTACTTAAAATATAAACTTTAAACCCCAATCAATCAAGTATTGCTCAAAGTATAGAGATGCTCTGCATGCATATGGCGATTGATGATAAATAAAACAATACAAAGCATGTGATATGTCCTCCTACTAAAGGACGAAGATGCTTTCTAATAATTAGAAGAAAATTTTCACACATCAATAATACTATACAAAAATCAATGATTTACTGGTGAAATTTTTTCCTCTCAATTACTACTTCCGGTTTCACAAGTACCAACTTTTCTTTTCGGTTTCTTAATAATTAATTGGAAAATGAAGTTACAAACAATTTGCCAAGCAAATGGATATAAAATCCTGATCAATCCAGTACCATCAATGTCTTGCCTAAAGTTTGAAATCAAGAAAAGTAAAGGGTATTTCCTTAATTTAAATAAAACTCTGCACAAATTGTATGTAACATAAGCATGTTGAATAGATGAAATTAACTTGTGCTAGACAAGTTTCAATTAACATGTGAACAATTAATTCTTTTATTTGTGGATCGAGCATTAATTTATTTGATAATCACTTGTTTCTTTTAAAAATATATTTTAAATTTAAATAATTTATGTAAAATAACAAATAAAAAATTAATCATTTTATTTTAGAGCTTAATTGTAACACAACCCTTGATAACAATAAACAGATGAAAAAAAAAACTCATATATTAAATCACGAAAAAATTAAAAATAATTGAAAAAAAAAGAACATTTTTATCTATTTTGTTTGGATATCAAATAAAATGTGCAAAATATGTAACACAATTTAACAAAATTAAGTGAAAATAATAAGGTTAAAATGAAAATCTTAATATTCTTTTTACATTTTCCAAATTCTAAACATACCTTACCTATTGATAACAATGATGTCAAAACACTCATTTCTCTCTCTCAAAAAATAAAGAACAAGCAAATCAGAAAACAAAAACAGGAAAACAGAACAAAGAACCAACCTTTTCATGTGAAGAATATTCACGAGGGTTTCCAGCTCTAGCCTCTGCCATTCGATCCTGCAACTCGATGGTACAATCGATATCCTCCACAACCAATATCGACCGATTGGCAGTTGCAACAATCAATTTCCTAAGCTCAGAGTTGCACCTGAGCTCGGTCAACTCCAGATCGTAGATATCAAAATTCAAGTAATTAGCCATTGCAGCGATCAAGCTCGATTTTCCAGTACCCGGTGGACCGTACAACAGATACCCTCTCTTCCAAGCTTTCCCTACCTTCCTATAATAATCCCTTCTCTTCACAAACCGCTCAAGATCCTTCAAGATACTGCTCTTGAGCTCTGAATCCAGAGCGAGCGTATCAAACGTTGCAGGGTGATCAAGATTCACCGATTTCCACGCATCGGCCAAGTTACCGTACATGCTCTCATAATCAGTAGTGAAGATCTTCAAGGTCTTGCTTTCTTGCTTCAGTGATTTGCCTTGTTTCACTATATAAGGCAAGTAAGAATCAAGGACCATGCCCTTGAATTTCTTCTTGAAACTGAGCTCAAAGGATCTGACCTCTGATCGAAGTGTGGAATTAAGGTCCCGTGGGTTGTAAAAACTTCGGGTCTCAACTTGTCGACAGACCAAAACCCATTTGAGCTTGACCCCTTTGAAGACGTCTATCACTTCCTCATTTCGTTCCATGGTGACTATAAGCTTCTTCTCTTTCTCGGGTTTGCTTACTTTGAGCCTTTGAGTGGAGGGAGAGATCTTGCTACCCAGGTAGGTCTCTGCCGCCTCGTACAGTTGGTTGTTGACTAGGCCATCGAATTCGTCGATCACCATTGTCATTTGGGAGGAGAATCGGTTCAAGAATCTGCAGAGGCCAGAGAAAAAGTAGTCATGGATTTGATAGGGCAAGAAGTCTTGAGCCATTGATCGAGCTAGCATCAGCGTGGCCGCGACAGAGGCGACGGCTGACACGACTGCCTTGGCTGTAGCCAGTTTGTTTTCAGTGGTGGTCATGGTTGAAATTTGCTGGGTGGGAGGTTGTTTGGCCAGTGAGTTTGTTAATTTTCCTGTTTGCTGAGTATTTATAGACCGTGTGTTATATGGTAGATGGGGGAAAATGGAATTGACTAACTCAAGATATTACAAATTCAGGGAATCATCAAAGGTTCGGACAGACTTGACTGTTATTGAGACTTCGAAACTTTTTCTTACATAATGCTATGGGATTTTTTTTTTTTTTTAATTCATTAGCGAGGATAAGAGGGGATGAACCTAGATCCCTTATACAAAAAAATTTGTACGGAGATTAATGGATGTTGAAACTTCATAACTTTTTCTTACATAATACTATGAGATTTTTTTTTTTTTTTAAAAAATTATTAACGAAAGGGGATGAACCAGATCTCTTATATGGAAGATATCGATATAACTTTTAAATCAAAAAATCCAACTTTAACACTAATAAATTTGATGTTGTGAGAGATAATGATACTAACATAAGAATATATTTACTCACATATCCGCAAAGAAGAGTGAATGCACCTATTTCCATTGAACATTTGAAAAAAAAAAAATTTAGTATTATATGTAATTTAAAATTGTCCGCATTAAAATAGATAAATTACCCTCATAAGTATTAAAAAAATTAATCTTAAATTAAATTGTTCATAAATTGTATCATGTGTAAAATCTTTTATTTTGCCCAGTAAGATTATTTTGGAAAATTAGCATTTTCTTATGATATATTGGTATGTATACCCTTTTTTATGTAGTGGATCTATTTTTCTTTTTTTTACTTTCTTTTAATTTGATAATTATCGTGTAGAAAAAGTACCGAGACTGTGACGGCCTTAGAGTATGGCGTTAGCTGTTGAATTGAGCATATTAAAGGGAAAAGATTCATGTAATTAATATTTCATCCTAACTAATTTGAAATCAAGGCTTAGTTGAGTTTAACTAAGTTGGGTTTATACAGAATTATAGAGAAAAGAAATTGAGTTTAAAATGTTGATTTTCCATTATTTGAGACTAGGAGAAAGGGCGGAAAATGACCTTCGTTAATACTAATTTTGTTTAATGATGACATAAAACATTATCAATCCCTTCTTTGACAATCCCCCCACCCCCCTTTTCTATTTGATTAGCTTGAAATTGTTTAGAGACCTTTAGTTGCTTAATTTGATGTTAACTAAATAATTGAAAATTTAGTATATTTGTCATAAAAAACTATTTAATATTTATCATTTTATTCAATTTTGTTTTAGCTATAAAAAAAGTGTTTTAAAAAAATCAATATTGAAACAATCACTTATTAATCAAACATTCAATGTTCGGGAAAACACATAAGAATATAAATTTCCTCAAAGCAAATGAGAGGAAAGTTTGCCACAAAATACAAGACTATTAATTTTTAAACTAAAAATAAAACATGTCCAGAAAATATAAAATGATGTAAAGAATAGTAAAAGAAATGAAAAGAAACATGGGACATATGGACCAGTAAGACTAACATCAGTCTTCGGTCTATCCGTCTATGTTCTTTAAGGCGTCCTTCTTGGGTTGAGCCCTATTAATGGGATACAAAATGAAGATAACTCAGATCCAAGAGCGTTGAAATATTCAATCAATTTTCTTTGGCGTAATAGTAATGCTTAAGATGCATGACTTTTGAGAGAGTGTAAATAATTGGTACATGCTGGAAGAAAATGAGAAATTTTGACGGCATCCATTCAATGGAAAGACCCGCAAATCATGGCATTGAAGTCTTTGAGGATGAGGACTGATTATTTAATTTAGAGCCTGATTTTTCTTTTCGGCAATAAATTAAGAGTTGATCTGTTATTGTCATGTTGATTTTAATTTGATGATTTGATCCATTGACCAATTTGTATATGGTCATAAAAAATGGATTCCCACTCGATAAACAGCGCAAGAGGAGGTGGATGTGGTCTAAAAGCTCCATTTGTTTAGTGCGATACTTAAAAATGGGCTGTGTCAACCATTGCTAGAGGGCTTGATTACAGTGGCGGCCCTTAAGAAAGACCTATCTAGCCCATCAGAAGCCCAGTCCAAATAAGCATAAGCTACAGCTACTGTCAGAAATATACCTCAACTTGCCCCTGATTCTACAAGCCCAGTACATATTAACATATCTTTATGTAATCAAAATTGGTTCCAAAACAGCGCTTTCGAGTTTCTTTCCTCTCACTTTGCCAGCTAGACTCGTTAGCAGATTATATATATAGCTGAATCTCATAAACTGGTTCCGTAGCCACCAAAAACAGTGAGCTATTGTAATTTGACATTAAAGCTTATCAATGCGAATTTGAACAATGAATTTGAATCTCATAAATATCATCCACTCATCGATTCGGGCATGCCTGGAACAAAACACATGGGATTTTATAAGCATGGGCCTCCTCCTCCACCAGCTACTTCAGCATCTGCTATCATCATGACCAGCCACACAAATCCAACCTGTCCTGTTACCTTCCACCTCCCATATGTGAGTTCTGTTATAACCAGCTTCTACAGAAAATTGCAATCAACTCATTCTTCACCAATCAACAAAGTACCACAGACCACTCGGTTCAAAAATCCTTAAAACCTTTTGGGTGGGTCCTTCCACTTCCATGTGAATCTTGAACAAAACAATCATTCCACTAAGACCCAACACTTACTTTCAAACATCAATATTCTCATTTTTCCAGTAACAGATATTTTTTGACATTCTACTTTAGAGTTCAGTCCCACATTGTTGGGTCACATTTCATGATTTAATGGCACAATAGATAAAAATGTCAAGTAGATAGAAGCATTATAACACCAACTGTAGCAGCCACCTTGCCGTCACACTACACTAAGCTTGGCCTAATTAAATTTCTAGTCCACATCATCATTATTAAAAAATAATTAAAAGATCATCTTAATTAACTACTTCATTTGTGGAATAATCCAAGCTCAACCAAGCTAACTCTATTTTAAAACAACAAAGTAAAGAGATTTGTCTTTTATTAACATGAATCTTGCCTGCTTTACAGTCTAAAGGTCCACCCCAAGATGCTCCTCATTAAATAATAATGTTCTGTCTTAAACATTTTGTTTCACTTAGAAATCATCTTCTGTCTATATATTAAATGCAGCAACTGAACAATAATTCATAACCTTTAGGCTATCTTTTTCCTAGTCAATGGAGCTGAAGATGTTGAAACTATCAAAGGAAGACGTAATCTTCTTTGCGCAGAACTACTATGATATTATCATGGTTGCAATGCTTTCACTAGTAGTAACATTTTTACTACCGATTACTTGGACAAGAATCACAACTGGAAAAAGTGGCATACCTGGTCGGCTTGGATTACCTTTCCTAGGTGAAACCCTCGCTTTTCTTTCAGCCACTAACAGCACAAAAGGATGCTATGATTTCGTTAGACTTCGACGAATATGGTTAGTGATTCTCTTCCACTCCTGTTAAACGTTATTTCCTAGTACTAGAATCAATCTGTAGATTTTCAAGTACATATAGGATCAAACTCTTCAATAATTTCTTTTTTGTTAATCATATGCTATGCTTTGTCTATCCATTCTTGAGACAACATATCAGAATTCAAGAGAAGAAACTTTGTCAAGTTATGTCAGTTTCTAACATAGGGCTTGAGTCACTCGTACTCCATGAAGATGATCGAGTCAAATCTATTAATCTCACTATAGAAATATACTCAACTAAACTCTCCCTTTTTCCTGTTTGATCTGATTCAACTTAAATATTTCACCCTTCGACCGAAACATGAACCGTATGATCAGATCAAGCAGACAGTCATTAAAATGCATGACAAACATTCCTCATCAAAGTTCGATGCCAAATTTTTCATTAGATTTAGATGTTAGTCAACTCTCTCTCCCTCTCCCCTCCCCCTAAAATACTTCTAGAAACTTTAGAATACATATAAGCTGTTATCATGAAATGATAAAACATAAAAAAATTGATGACTGTAATCAAAGCAGGCATGGAGAGTGGTTCAAGACAAGGATATTTGGCAAGATCCACGTGTTTGTTCCAAGCACAGGAGGAGCAAGAATGATTTTTGCTAATGATTTTGTGCACTTCAATAAGGGATATGTGAAATCAATGGCAGATGCTGTTGGAGAGAAGAGCTTGCTATGTATACCACATGAGAGTCACAAAAGGATCAGGCGCCTTCTATCTGATCCTTTCTCCATGAATTCTTTATCTACGTTTACAAATAAATTTGACACAATACTGTGCAAAAGACTGAAGAAATTAGAAGAAAGTGGGAAAAGCTTTGTGGTGCTTGACTTCAGTATGAAGGTAAAAACTCAATTCTGAAACCTGAATTTTCTGTTTTAATTTAGATCTCTCTTTTTTTTTCTTTTCTTTTTTTTTTCATTTTTGACAACTGTTTTGTTTGGATATATCATTATAAGAACTTAACTGTCACTGACTTTTTAACGATTAAAGAAAGTCGAGGCAGATAAATAGTAGTTACACATTATAGTACTAAACTCTCTGTAAATGTCGTCTCACAGCTGACTTTTGATGCAATGTGCGACATGCTGATGAGTGTTGCTGAGGATTCCTTGCTACGACAGATTGAAAAAGATTGCACTGATGTTTCCAATGCCATGTTATCCTTTCCTGTCATGATTCCTGGCACCAGATACTATAAAGGCATCAAGGTAAGATAGGCAGGCATGCCACTGAATAGGTACAAGGGTTGCAACAGGCTGGTCCTAAGATAGTTTTTGACCCAGGAAAAAAGGATCAGAAATTGAGTGCCTTCTATCGAAATGATGGTGTGATAGAACAAACTGCTCAACACAATTTCAATACTGAAGGAAATGAAAAATAAAAGACACAATGTCTGTTTGAGATGAACAGTTTGTTACATTAAGAACTTAGTTCTAATTAAAACCGTTGATACTAATAGGAATTGTTAAACAGGCACGCAGAAGACTCATGGAAACCTTCAAAGGAATGATTGTTAGAAGGCGGAGTGGAATGGAATCTCCTGAAGACTTTCTGCAGTCCATGTTACAGAGAGACGAATACCCATCCAATGAAAAGCTTGATGACCAAGAGATCATGGATAACCTGTTAACGTTAATAATTGCGGGGCAGACCACCACTGCAGCTGCTATGATGTGGAGTGTCAAGTTCCTAGATGACAACAGGGAAGCCCAGGACAGGCTCAGGGTGAGATTCATACACACCTAGCACTGTGTTCAACCAAGTCTATAGATTAGTCAGTGAGAAATATATCTAACAAGACTATTACTCTATCCTATATAAGCATATCAATTACATTGTTTGAAATCATTTTTAGACTTGTCATCTGGCTAACAAATTCCAATTCTTTAACAAAAATTAATTAAAAAAAGGAAGGGGGAAAAATAGGTAAAACATCAGGCATTTTCTCTTCAAAATGCTTCAACAATGCCCTAAATCATTCTGGCCCTAGCAGATTTACTTATATCAGAGTACGATGCAGATGAAGTATTTACAGCTGCATTTCAATTCCCTAAAATTTACATTCGCTCTATAGGAAGATATCTGTCTGACATTCATATGAACTTGCAGGAAGAGCAATTGTCAATAAACAAAAATAAGGCAGATGAGGCCTCACTTACCCTTGCAGATCTTAAAAGCATGTCCTATGGCTTAAAGGTTAGAAAATCCATACTACATTGTTCTATACAGAAGAAATATCTTATAGGGTATATAGTTTACTTTTGGACAGCAGAATAATAAGTATATGTACTATCTGTAGAATAACCTTGACACCTTACTTCATGCAATATCCAGGTTGTCAAAGAAACACTGAGGATGTCAAATGTCTTGTTGTGGTTTCCACGTGTTGCACTTAATGACTGCACAATTGAAGGCGAGTTTCTCCAATTCTTTATATTGTCCAATTTTTTTAAAAGAAAAGATGCAGATTGAGACTGGAAATTCATACCATTCTCTCCTAGTTAGATAATGAGGTTCTATTCATGCCCTCACTTGAAAATGTCCTATCTTACTCTATAGCAACCATATTCAAAATTTTGAAGCTTCACCGAAGTGTTTCCTTGTAGACTATCTAGACAATAAAATTCATTTCCATTTAAAATTTTATCTTCATCAAAATCCCAATATTCACAGTTATGCATGCTTAATTGCAGGATTCGAAATAAAGAAAGGATGGCATGTGAACATAGATGCAACTTGCATACACTACGAACCGACTTTGTACAAGGACCCTATGCAATTCAACCCTTCAAGATTCGATGTAATAAGTTCCCTACCATTTCCCCCAATTACAGCATTCTCCTGACCATTAGGCATAAGATGTTAGTAACCTTTATATGTGTCATGCTTAGTAACAAATCCATGTTACATATCTCCAGGAAACACAAAATCCATACAGTTTCATACCTTTTGGATCAGGACCTAGGACATGCTTAGGAATGAATATGGCAAAAGTGACAATGCTGATCTTTCTACACCGACTAACCAGTGGATACAAGTGAGTTATATCTCATCATATCAATATTTTCTTTTCATGCTACGATGACATCTCATTCCCTTTCATTGTGTAGGTGGACAGTTAACGATCTAGATCCTAGCCTAGAAAAGAAATCACATATTCCTAGACTCAGGAGTGGCTATCCTATAACTCTGAAGGCCTTAAACAGTGAGGAACAAGCTTGGATGGTATGAGACAATTCTTTCTCTATATGAAGGTGTGAAAAGTGCCACGGACAAAGGGGAGACACCAATCAGAAACATAAGCAACATTGTCTGGATGAGGAAACATGTAAAGCTTCAGAATTGTTATCTTCCTAAGAGAACTGCATATCATAGGACAGATTTATGATTAAATCCAATTTTGGGCTTCACTGGTTTTGATAAACAAAAATCAGAAAGTTTATAATTTTTTTTTGATAAATAAAAATTTATTAAAAAGAACCAATAGGGTGCAACTCAAAGCTCAAGGCTAATTACAATGAAGGAGGTCTACCGAATCTAGAAAATAATTATTATTTACAAAAAAATTCCCTCTAAACAAAAAATTGAGGGCATTGAACCAACTATCTCTAATAATTCCAATAGCCCTCTCTACTCCATCAAAAACCCTCCAATTCTTTTCTCTCCACACTATACAAAAAATAGAGTGTGGTGTCAAAGACAAAACCTTCTTGACTTCCTTAGAAGATCAGAAAGTTTATAATGGGGATGACACGCCTATCATTGATACCTTATTTTGAATCAAGATACATTAGTGAGTTATTGCATATGAACAAGAGTAGTCATTTTCTAGAATGAAGCATACATAAATATAAGAAGGGAAACACAGTAATGGAGGTTTTCCATGGAAGTTTACAACATAAACTTTCCTGAATTCTCCTCAGTGTTCTAATGTTCCCAGCAAAGTACACCAGGGAACAATTATGTACGAGATATGTGAGAATAATGCATAAGTTTAGAAGGAACGTTACATGTTAAAATAACAAATCAAGTGCATGATGTGCCAGTGAGATACAGATTCTTTAAATACCTTTGCATTGATAAAGAGCGGGGGCATTCTGATTTATGACAAACTAAAAAAATACCACCATACAATCACATCAATCTCTCAGCAGAGAGGACTTGGAAGTTTCCATGATCGAATTGCTGAAGCAACCACCTAAGCTGAAAATCTAAGTATCCAGCCATTTCTGTTCTTAAACGACGATGCAGGTACATCTGAAACAATCAAGAAATAGATTGAGAGAAAGAGACAGAAAGTAAGAAGTTTCTACATTCTTCTAATCTTCAATAGCATCAAATCCAGTTTTTGCTTTCATGCTTTTATATTCACTCTGTAGAGGTTTGTGTCCCTTAGAAGTGACATAGTTTCAGCCATCACTTTTTCTGATTAACAAATGGCTCAAATGATGTGGCGGTGTAGGGAGATGGCTGGAAGATGCTACCTTGCATACGGTGCCACATTTAGAATAAATTGCAAGGAAAAAGAAACTTTTTTCAAAATCAACAAGCATTATTCCATACATATCAATATATGCCACAGTTGTTTTCACATACACAAATGATATGAAATGCTTTTTACAAATAATTTACATTGACAACATCCCTATTCTCAAATTTTAGCAGTAAACTTTTTATTTGTTCATATTCTTAGCCTGCACAGAAAAAGCAATAGAAATAAGAAGTCATGATAAAGTATCTGGCTTGATTACAGAGAGGCATATTGAAGTTCACTTGATCAGAATTGATTTGTATTGTTTCACTGTGCTTGTTATAGCCTGTTCAACTGGAAGCCTCTCCATGCTTGATGCACCATAGAACCCATGAACTCCCTTGGTTCTGTTCAATATGAATTCTGCCTCCGTAGGACCAGATATCGGACCTGCAAATTGTACCAGATTAATCTTTTGTAACGAATTATAATTTACGGATAAAAAGCATGTCAAATTGGTATGCCTTGTAACAAAAGACAATGGCAAATGAAAAGCAACCTCCAAAAAAAAATGAATGTCAAAGGTTGTTTGAGTAAGAGAACAGTAATGAGAATGTAAAGTGGACAAAAGATAAGATTGAAATTGCAAAATCAGAAAATCAGCGTGTAAGAAAAAAATCACAATTCAGAAATCAACTCCTTTAAATGGCTCTAATTTAAAGTCTTATGGCAATAAAGATATGTGCATCCAGTGAGATTTGGTTTTGATAATGACACTAACAAAAGTAAACATAATAATGTTGTTAACACGGCACCAACAAAATTTCATTACAACAGCGAAAAAGGCTTTCCCAAGCATACCTCCATGGCAGAGCACAATGGCATTGGGATTGATCCTATGAGCAGCATTTGCAATAGCTTGTACACAAACTACACTTTCCTCCATTGAGACAGCTGTTTTTGCACCTATCGACCCAGATGTAGTGAGCCCCATATGGGCCACTATGATATCAGCGCCAGCTTTTGCCATTTCCGCAGCTTCATTTTGGTTGAAAGCATATGGGGTTGTCAAGAGACCCATCTTATGTGCTTTTTCAATCATCTCAACCTCCAAGCTGAACATTAGGGAAGGAAAAAAAAATAGCTATAAGAAGCATATATAAGAAATTATCTCAAGAACGTGAGTCAAAGCATTATTTAATTCCTACCCATATCCCATTCCTGTCTCTTCCAGATTTTGTCTAAAATTACCATCAAAAAGCCCAACAGTTGGAAAGTTTTGCACCCCGGAGAATCCAATGGACTCCAACTTCCTTAAAAAGTAGTCCATGCGGCGAAAAGGATCAGTTGCACATACTCCAGCAAGAACTGGTACCCCCTTCACCACCTATACATTAAAAGTGTAGCAGGAAAATTGAGCTACAAACTTGACTGGCAAGCCTTTCAAAGTTAAATTTTCATGGCTACTGATTAGCTAATAACATGGCTATTGTCACTTAACAATTACACTAGTAAGCATCCTGTTGACTAAAATATATAAAGAAACACATAATGATCAGAAGAATTGAAAAGAAATAGAAGAACACATGGTAAAGGGGCAAAGGATAGAAACATTTTTAATTTATGTCCTTTTCGGCAGAATAGATAAGTTTGAAATAACAGTTGAGACAGCAGAGCAGATAACCAAATTTACTTTTGTTATTTAGATAAAACAAGCAGTTGGAAACTCACTGGCAGAACTTCATTGGCCATTTCAAGCAGGACAGCATTTGCATCAGCAAAAGGCAGTAAGCCAGCTAGGGAACCCCTTCCTGCCATGCGAAAACGCCCTGAATTGTACAATACTATCAAATCAACACCACCTGCTTCCTCAAACTTTGCAGATATTCCAGTGCCTGCACCTGCTCCTATTATGGGAAATCCTTTATCGATCTGCATTTTCAGTTGCTGTAATATTCCTTGAGTTCTTCGCAAAGTTTCTGTATGAAAAATGGTTACCACTTAGGTCTTTGTTCCCTTGACATACAGAAATGTCTACCATCTAGCTATATGATTAGTAAAACTAGACTAGTTTGTTGTGTTTGAACCTCTCAACACAAATCAGATTGCATTCAAGTGTTTTAACATACATGCATGTTAAGCACACAATGGAAAATGTATTATTAGATGCTATAAGTCTTAAAATATGTTCATGATCTTCTCACATTTTCTAGTAACCATGATAAAAATTTACAATTCTGGTTAATGCTAAGGCTTTTTTAAATAGAAGTACTTTGTTTGTTGTACTTTCCCAAAAAACTAATTAACTAAATAATTTACTGATTACTGTAGTAGGTAGGTATTCAACCTGGTCTTGCATCGGGGAAGTCACTTGGGCTGCAATAGATGGTCCCAGTGTTTGCTGAATTCGTGTTAGATAGAGAACCCTCATGAAGGTCTTTGCTGGGTTTACAAGATGTCATTTGAGAAGGACTGGATTGTACAGGGTTGTTCAAACAGATCTCTAAAAATGAGTCAACCAATGCATCTGCAAACTCAGGGTCATTGATGTGATAAGGGTACACCTTTACCTATCAATACACACACCTTTCAATTGAACAAGATAAATAAAAAAAGGCAATGCGTGAAAGCAAGAATATGAAACTCAAGCAATTAGAGAAGACTGAATTTGTGATACACGCAACTTGATAAGAAATCATGATACCTGTCGATTTTTGTTTGCCTGAACAAGCCTCTGCAGTTCATTTATAAGAGTACCAGTAGCATCAGGATCATAAAAAGGCTTCCCTGGTGCATCCAAAGCTGAAATACCCATTTGCGGCAGGCAAACACGTATAATTGATGATGACTTGTTCAGTTTATCCGCTATAAAGCCAGCAAGTTTCTTGTTCTCATCTACTGTAGTTCGCATGAGTGACACCTGCAATGACAGACATTGATACACGGAATATACATCCAATTACTGCTTCAAAATAAAATATTCTATATCAGTTAAGTGTGTCCAGCAGAGGAACTATCCGATTACTCTGCACTAAAAACAAAGTAACCATCTCAATCAAACAACAATACTCCTTGGTAGCATCTAGAGAACTTGCACACAAGTGTCAAAATACACGCAACGAAAGCAAAGATAATACCATCCTCATTCCCCGTAATCAAAGGAGAAAAATCACAGTTATATAAAAACTTATCACCTGCTCATTATGTACATGAATCTTCCGTTGCTGAAATTCAGACGGTATTGTATCTTTAGCTCCAAAGTTCACCATATCCAAGGCTCCTATGCTCAGGACTAAAGGTATTCTCTTCTCTATGATGTCATCAAAGCGGGAACTGTCACAAGCCATCACACCTCCAACTACATAATCTGCAACCTCAGTTGTTGTGATGTCCAAAACTCCCTAAGTTAAACAGAAAGGGACAAGTGAACGTGGAAGAATAGAGCAAACATGTCATGACATAACCTTCATCATTCATCAAATACCACAAAAGATTAATACCATTCAGAAGTTATGGAGCCAATTAAACCGGGCATGGAAATTTTACCAACACCAAACTTTGGAAGGAAATAAACCCTGTAAATCTCTTTGTAGTACTTTGAATGCAAATAACTTGTGTATAGAAAGATACCTGTATAAATCCCTCTTTTACCAGAGACTCCATAGCCCTGCCCCCTACCCCGGTGGCATGAAAAACCAGGGTCTCATAACCTTGTTTGAGCAATCTTTCTTTGACGGCGTTTACACATGGAGTTGTCACTCCAAACATGGTAATACCAACAGTATGTTTTTCATTAATGCTATAAGAATCTCTATGCCACTCAAGTCTTCCAACCACCATTCCAGCCAAAGCAGCTCCAGCATTTGATAATACAACCCTGCTAACACTATTAATCCCACAGACATCCACAACAGATGGAAACAATACCAAATCCGACGTCCCAACATAAGGTTGAGTTTGACCACTAGCTACAGTTGATACAATAACTTTAGGAATTCCAACTGCAAGTGACCTGAAAGCGGATGATATTAGACATGTGCCTCCACTGCCTCCAAGGCCTATAGATCCAGCAAGAACATGATCCTCATGAGCTTTTTTAAGAAAATTTTCAAGTGCTTTACTCATGATAGCAACTGCTTGGCCTCTGTCATCCGGAAGCACGGTTGGTGTTTGCTCAACTGATCCAAAATAGTACGAAAGAACTTCCTTTCTTGTCACAAACATAAAATCCCCTAAATTCTCAGTCTCCCCTTGACCCGCACTAGCAGAAACATCAACAATCACAACTTGCACCTGTCATTTCCATGAACAAATCAGGGATAAAAGTTACACTAGCTTTTTTTGACAACTAAAATTTAAACTATCTTTAACAAAAACAAACTAATTACATAGTTGAATTACACTGTAAAACTACATTAAAAACCAAAGGACTTCCAACAAACTAAATTCTACTAGTACTGTCACTAACTTATAAAGTTGAGATCAGGACATAAATCTGTGTAAAAAAGAAATTCCAAACTCAAGAACATCGCACTAAACACATGTTAACCATAAAGCGCTGCAAAACGCTAATTACTCATTTGCAATGATCTAATTAGATAATTTTGTGGGCGTTATAATCGTTAAAGCTAATTTGTTAATCCAAAACAGATTAACAAGGCAATGTTCCAAAAACAAATTTCGTTTAAAAAGCAAGCAGATTCATTACCGTAACAAAATATCCACATATACTCAATAGCTTCTCAAAATCATTAGCATCTTATGCATACATATGTGTCTGTGTACCTTGGAAGAGGAGTTGTTTACATTGGATCGTTAAAAGCTAATTTGTTAATCCAACTCAGATTAACAAGGCAATGTTCCAAAAACAAATTTCGTTGAAAATGCAAATAGATTCATTACCGTAACAAAATATCCACATAAACTCTATAGCTTCTCAAAATCATTAGCATCTTATGCATACACATACATATGTGTCTGTGTACCTTGGAAGAGGAGTTGTTGGAGAAGTTGTTTAGATTGGATCGGACGGAATCGGAGAGGAATCGGAGCTCGTCGAGCTTAGTATCGGCCGTTCCAACACAGAAAACTCGGGGTTTATTATCTTGAATGGCCATTGTTCAAAATTCACCGAGTGATTCCGGTTTAGAACAGTTGGGGTCTCCGAGCTGAATAGATGAAGCAAGCACTGGTTTCTTCGTTGTGAAATCGTTTTCTGGATGGTAAGAGAGAGACCGTGAGAATGGATCGATTTCTCTTTCGGTTATTATAAGTTTATAAAGGTAACATGTACCGGTAGGTGGAGTGGCATATGTGGGTACGGTTGCACTTCCTTTCTCTTCTGTTCTTTTCACTGGAGAGATTTTTTTTTTTTAATCGGCAGTTTTTTGAAGAAAAAAAGAAGAAAAAAGAGATTAGAGAAGATTTAATCCGTATCAAATTTTATTTTTTCATGTCTTCTAATTTGAAAACACGAGAGAAATAGATTAAAATTTATTAATTTTATCATTTTTTTAAAAAATTAAGAAATTTTTTTAAAAAATTTCTTATTTTTTTTAATATCACACATAATCATCCTACCATCCTATTAATATTCTTCCTTTTTATTCACCGCTGTGAAATTTCCTTATTATTTATCCAATGAATGGATAATTATTGTTTTGGATAATTATTGTTGGTGGTTTCTATCATAGCCATACACTTATATTATGGGTAGTTCGTATTGCACAAATATTCATAAAAGATACATGATATAATGATCTATTTCATAATTAAATGATATGAAAATAAAGAAATATTTTTTTTTTTATTCAATTGTGAGATAGACCATGTACTATTTTTTATGGACCCATTCTAGATAAAACTTTTTCCTATTTGAAACATTTACCATGAATTCAATCAACTCATCGGAAGAAAAATCAACAATTAGGTAAATTATATATCTTGATCTCAATCAGTTTATTACAAAATAGAATAATTTTAGCACTCAAATTATAATACTTGTATTTGTAAAGTAAAGATAAATAAATACTTTAACAAATATGATATAGAGTTAAAATAATATATATTTAAATATAAAAAATCAAATATATATATATATATATATTTCTGGATGTCCAATGACGTCCAACAAAAGGAAAAAAAAAACGTGGCAGCTTGTATTGCTACTTGCTGCAAAGTGCATTTTCAAAGGGGTTGCATGTCTTCCACATTTCAAAACGTGGAGGCTTAGTAGACAATTGCTTTTGGTTGATTTGTTACAAAATCAAACTTATATATATATATATATATATATATATATATATATATATATATATAGACACACACACGTATCTAAACATAATTAACACTGAACAGATTTTGTTTAGTTTTTTTTTCAAATTACTCTATTTTTTTAAACACTTGAGGACCGAAAGAAAGATTGAAAGAGTAAAATTTTGAAGAGGTTTACGGGAGAATTTTATAGAAAGTCACTAGAAGCTATTAGAAAAACATAAGATAATAATGTAGTGTTTATTTTTGAATTTTTAGCATATATGAAATTTTTCGGAATTCACAGTGGGAATTTTCAAAAGGTATGGTTTATGAAGAATTGAAGAATAAATCATAAATTTAATATAAGTACTATGTCAGGTGTTGACGATCAGCAATCGGAGAAAATTGCTGAGACGAACAGGAAAGGCAAGGAGGTGATCCACAGGTAGCTTTAAATGCTACGTGGTGAGTTAGATTTACTTTAAGTAATCAAAATAAAAATCAAATATCTAGTGATAATATTAAAATAAATTATTAGCTTATGCTTTGGTAGTAGATAAAAATTTGGTTGATAGGTATGATATGAATATTTGGACATGTAGAAAATTATTATGTGAAAAGAAATATTATTAGAATAATGATGATGATAAATAAAATTCTCAATGAGTTATGGTTAATAAATGAATGTGATATATGAGGAGAAGTAATTAATGAAATTTATCAAGTAGAAATTTGAGGATAGCTAAATTTGATATTTGAATACTTTTTATTTTATTATTTATATGCATATTCATATCAATTTTCATATGCATCTGAATAAGAATAAAAGAACCGAGAAGACAACCGGTCTAAATGAGAATGAAAGAACCGGGAAGTGGCCGGTCTAAGATAAAAACATATCGACATGTGGAAAGACGTTCTCAAATAATAATTCATGCATTATATCTGTTTTATATGTTGATTGTATTACTGAAGTGTTGTTGATTTTATGAATTTATTTGTAGATAAATGAGTCTCACAGAGAGACATTTACAGTGAAAAAAAGACATAGAAGTATGATGTGATAGTAATTATTTAAATGTTAGACTATATGCTATTATCCAATCATTTGATAAATAAATGATTAAATATTAAAGGGCTATTTATACCAGTGTTTTCAGAGGCGAGGGCGTTGGGCAAGGCGTCTTGCCTCAATGAGACGAGGCGTTGGGGCGTAAGCCTTTTGAAACGTTGGGACGTTTTGAATAAAATAATATTAATTAAATTATTAAAATATTAAAAATTTGAAATAATATAAATAAATTAATTATCAATAAACTTTACTAACTTAAGATCTGTGAATGAATATTTATCAAAATATTTCACAAACATACGTTAACATCACAAACACAATGTTAAGTGGTTATTGTTTACACACTTGCAATAATATAACAAATTCACATACATCTCATCTTTCATCAATAAATCACAAATCACACTCCAAAAACCAAATCCCAATTTTCAAATTGTGAATTTTGAATTTCAAAAATTGTGAATTTTGAAATCTTTATATTCAAAATTTTTAAATCTTGTTTTACATTTTAAAATAAGAATAATTTAAATTCAGTATGAAATTATTGACTTTAAAAATCTTTATATGAAATTATTTTACAATTAAAAAATTATTAGTGTATTAAATTAAATTTTTTGGTTATATCAAACTTAAAACATTATCAATCGGTCACATGCTTGCAAGTTAATTCAAGCCTACCTCAGCTTGTAGTAACTAACAAAATTCCAACCGCCAGGTTTAAAACCCTAACCCCTCTTTTCTCTTATCTCTCTGCGTAAACTTACTATCAGGCAATGGCAGGAGGCAAGATCAAGAAAGAGAAACCAAAGGCTAATCGCGCACCAGCAAACCACTACCAAGGGGACATATCGTTTTCACAAATCCAAAGGCCATCACATACTCAAAAACCCCTTATTAGTCAACTCCATTGTCCAAAAAGCTAGAATCACGACCACCGATGTCATCCTCGAGATTGGTCCCAGTATCGGAAACCTCACCAAGAAGCTTTTAGAAGCTGGCAAGGAAGTCATCGCCATCGAGCTCGATCCTCGCATGGTTCTCGAGCTGCAGTGCCGGTTTCAGGGGACCTCCTTTTCAAATCGCCTGAAGATATTTTATTTTATAAGTACTTCCACTTGAAAGAGAAAATTTTTGTTTCATTTATAAGAAATCATAGAAAAAGGAACCAAAAATTGTGATTATTTTAGAAAATTTCTGTTTCATTTATAAGTTATTTCACCGGATTTGATTGCTCGAGAATCTATTGCAAGAGCCAAAAGGGCAAAAAAAAAATAGCACCGGGCGTACGTCCAAACACCCCGGACATCTGGGGCGCACGTCCCGGGTCTGGGCGAACGCCCAGACACTAAAAATGAACGCCCAAGAGTACTTTCGCCCCAAGATTCACGCTTTGAGGTGTTTTTGCCCGAAAATGCCCGAGGTGCGCCCCAAAAGCGCCCTTTAAAACACTGATTTATACAAATTGAATACTTCTAGTAAATTTAATTCACTGAACTTGTGAAACTCATCCTTCATTGTACAATGATTTCAGGTAGCAGACAGAACAACCGGTCTGGTGGGTTGAGAGTCAGACGAAATCATTTTCTGTAAGCCACGTACGTGTCAACATCCTCAGACAAATGAGAAAATGAAATAAAAAAATTTATTTGTAAATATTCATGCATTTTACGTTGTATATTATGTTTAAGTCAATATCAGACTTTTGTACCTCCCCTGTTGAGGGTTGAGGTTTAGAATAAAAATTTATGTTAGTATTATTTTTTTTATTGTTGTATATATGTGTCGTGCTGAGATTTTCAAAATGTGTTGATGCCGTCTCGGGGGTAGCTAACCTAGGATGGGTCGTTACAAAAACATAATAATTCTAACACTCAAATCAATTTGTTTAGCACAACTCAATAAGTTTTAAACAAGTTCATCAACAATAAACTTGATTTTTAAACAAAATATTGACATAACTTCAAATAAAACTGAGATAGTTTAAAGGACATCTCAATACAAAATTTAATAAAGTTCTTAATCATTAATGCTCAATCATTGCTCAATAATAAAAAAAATTCATGCATACACGAGAAACAAACATGTGAAGATTTTTTTTTATCAATGCACAAAGTAAAGAATAGAAATAGAATTTGCCTATAGGAACAAACTCTTACCACCACCGTACAAATTCCATTTAAAGAAATTTACGAAGGAAAAATGTGCAAATATGTCAACAAAAAAAAACTCTATTTTAATTATGCATGCTTGTTAATATACTTTGTAAAAATTTTCATGAGTTGAAACTTTGGCATCCAACCATCACCACTTTGTATTAATATCAATTGGATATATATCCATTTAAATTTCTCTAGCTCAAGTGGTTCGTTAATGTATAAACTTTTGAATGTAACAAACTCCATTAAATAAGTACAACTTGAATTTTGATAATTAATGGATGATAAATTTTGCTATTACCATCACTGCTGAATGATATAATATTGTTAATTGACTTTTTTATACCAAAAATATTATTGTGGTTTTAATATTTAATCTAATGCTCCAAAATTTATTTGGAAATTATTTAAAATTTTGTTTTGTTTATATTTTTAAGACATAGTTGATTATTATTAATTTAAGCATTTATATGTACTTAATTTGGATGCTTGTTTTTTGAGACTTTTCGTGTAATTTTTATTAACTCCTTTTATTTATCATATACTTTGTTTATTTGTTTAACTATTGTTTTATAACCCTATGGTTAATTTATTTTATTAGATATATGTAAATATGCAGTCTCATATAGTTGATTTGATATTAAGAATTTTTGTAATTTAATATTTTTTTTAATTTTGTTTATCGTGAAATTTGATTTAAAACACTAGCATGATATATATGGATGAACACTAATATCACTTAAAAACTTAAATTCATCAGTTTTGAACTCAAATCATGTATATAATTCTTTTTTATTTTTTATTTTTTTATGATATAGGATAAATCACATGTTGACATGAACTCTGATCGGTAACACATCTCTACTTGCATTCCCTAACAGTTTCACCTCACGAGGAACGCTCAACCGCCATTTTTTCCAAAAACTTTTAGCAACCTGAGAACAAGAACCTTATAATCCTAATGGTCAATTCTCCGTGAGGAGTGCTTACCATTTAGTGATGGGAAAGTTATTTAAACTCAATGATAAAGGCTCTTGTTCGAGTCCAAATAAGTTTTATGGAAGCATATTTGGAAGATTTCGGTTCCAAATAAAGTGAAAAACCTTTTGTGGAGAGGTTGCCACAATGGTTTACCTACAATGGCGAACCTCAAGCGTTGACAGGTGGTTCCTTTTGAAACTTGCAAATTTTGTTTAAACGAAGAGGAGACTGCTATTCAGTCACTCAGACCGTGACCCAGCGATGTAGGTCTGACTGTGTTGTCCGTTTGCTGCGCTGGTGCTTGAGCATGGCGCGACTGACGTTGCGTTTTGGGTTGATGATATGTGGCATCATCTTGATCATGAAGGTAGGGCTTTATTTGCGGTGCTGCTGTGGAAGATCTGGTCAGCTAAGAATGGTGCACTGCATAGCGCGGTGGCTGTTCCTCCTCTCATGGTGGAGGATGCAGGTCAGTATTCGAAGGACTTCATGGATGCGTCCGCAAGGTCGACGAAGAAGGTTATCAGTGGCAGGCGTTACTGGCTCCCTCCATCTCCGGGCTTTGTCAAAGTTAATTGTGATGGGGTCATTTTTAAAGAACAAAATCTGATGAGGGTAGGGGGCGTTATCTGTGACGAAATGGGTCATGTTCTTGGCTCTATGTCAGCCTCTTTTCCTCTTCATGGTGAAGTGGTTGTAAATTTTAAAAGAGTAAAGAGAAGTGAGAATTGAAGAGAGTCAAGAGAATGTACAAATGCTTACTTGATTCTTATTGAGAATACAATTAAGGGTATATAGAGGTTGTTAAAGGAAAAAGGTCATCCTTAAAACAAGGATGAAAACATGGCCTAAAGTGATCCTTAAAACAAGGATGAAAACATTGCCTAAAGTAATTCTTAAATTAAGAATGAAAACATTGCATAAAGTAAGCCTTAGATCAAGGATGAGAATATGCTAATATGTCTCTCTATCATGCCCCCGCAAGATGGAGCATCCATCTCGGATGCCAATCTTGAACAGATGATGCAAGAACTGTTTTCGAGGAAGTGCTTTGGTGAGTGAGTCCGCCAATTGATCATTAGTATGAACATGAGAAACACGTAACCTATGATTAATAACCTGGTCATGAACAAAGTGAAAGTCAATGGCAATGTGCTTCATTCGTGAGTGAAACACCGGATTTTTACACAAGTATATGGCACCAATATTATCGCAGTAAATTGTAGGTATAGTTGTAGGTAG
This sequence comes from Bretschneidera sinensis, assembly GCA_023935145.1. Taxonomy (NCBI): domain Eukaryota; kingdom Viridiplantae; phylum Streptophyta; class Magnoliopsida; order Brassicales; family Akaniaceae; genus Bretschneidera; species Bretschneidera sinensis. Next base: position 30,997,712 of record CM043698.1, on the reverse strand, counting down.
AGCATGTAGTTCTTAGAGCAGATTAGTTATCCAGTTGAGTTCAGCAGCAGTCGAAGCTATGGCACGATACTCGGCTTCAGTAGATGAGTGAGCAACGGTGCGTTGCTTTTTGGAAGCCCAACTGATTGGTGAAGCACCTAGAAACACAACATATGCAGATGTGGATGTGCGATCATCAGTGTTTCTTGCCCAATCAGAGTTAGAGAAGGCATGGAGTTGTGGACATGATTCTTTGCGAAGAAAGATTCCATGATCGAAAGTGCCCTTGAGGTACAGCAATAGACGTTTGACAGTGGCCCAATGATGTGAGGTAGGACAATGCATGAACTGTGACAGTCTATTGACTGTAAAGGAGATATCAGGTCTTGTTAAGGACAAGTACTGTAGTGATCCCAAGAACTGTCGAAACTGAGTAGCGTCATGGTGAGGGGTGCCGTCGTTGAGCGTTAGAGACTCGGTTGTGGATAGGGGAGTGCTAACCTCTTTAGCATCAGCCATATTTGCCTTGTGCAGGATGTCAAGTACATACTTTTGCTGTGACAAGAATACACCAGTTGGAGTTGTGCGAGCCTCAACACCCAAAAAATATGATAAGGGGTCGAGATCCTTCAAGGAGAATCGGTTGGCCAACTGATCAATGAACTGCTGGACAGAGGAGGAATTGTTGCCTGTAATGATGATGTCGTCAACGTGCACAAGCAAGTAGAGTGTGGTCTGTCCATGGTGAAAGATAAACAAGGAACTATCTGATTTAGAGTTCACAAATTTGTGAAGGAGTATGAAGCCACGTAATTCATGATACCATGCATGGGGAGCTTGGCGAAGACCATAGATGGCCTTGCGCAACTTGCAGACATGAGTAGGAAACTGTGGATTAATGAAGCCTTGAGGTTGCTGCATGAAAACATTGTCACAAAGTGTTCCCTGCAAAAAAGCATTGTTAACATCCAATTGTCGCAAGTCCCATCCAGAGGAAATCGCTAAACTTAGAATAAGGCGAATTGTTGTAGGTTTTACAACAGGACTGAAAGTATCCGTGTAATCAATTCCGGGACGTTGATGGAATCCTTTGGCAACCAAACGAGCCTTATAGCGGGCAACAGTACCGTTGGGGTTCCGCTTAATCTTAAATATCCATTTGCACCCAATGATGTTTTGTGTGTGGTGATGCGGTACGAGAGTCCATGTGGAGTTTTTAAAAAGGGCATCATACTCATCACTCATCGCCTTACGCCATTGAGGGAATTTTTCGGCTTGGCGATATGTTATGGGTTCAGGAGGTTCATCGGTGTTGGAGGTGGTGGTGTGAAGGTCAAGTATTTTGCGTGGCTTGAAGATATTATATTGGGACCGGGTAGTTATTTTTTGTGGTGTAGGAGATTTGGATGGAGCAGTCTATGAGGGAGATGAATGAGGAGAGGAATCATGACTTACCCGATTTGTAGAGGAGTCCAGGGAGTGTGATTGGTGCAAGGCAGAGGTAGGCAGCGTGATATGAGGATCCACTTGTTCATCAGCACCATGATTTGAGGAGTGTGTATTAGTGGGGGCAGCTGGTGGAGGAGAACTTAATTGTATGTGATTTAATGTAGATAGGGAAGGATATGAAGGTGCCTGATTGTGAGTGACAGATTCCTGAGATGTTGACTCGAGATTTGTGGAAGGATTGGAGAGATTTGAGGGACACCATTGATGTAGAGATTCTGTGTTAATTCGTGGTTCATGTATGGAAAGTTTTTGAAAGGGAAATTGAGACTCAATAAAAATGATATGGCGAGTAATAAAGGTTTTTGATGTGGATGGATCAAGACAGATATAGGAATTATGAGAGAGTGAATAACTAATAAATATGCATGGTTTTGATCATGGAGCTAGCTTATGAGTGGAATAGGGACGGAGCCAAGGGTAGCACAGACAGCCAAATACTTTTAGTTTGTGATAATTTGGTTGTTTGTGAAATATTTTTTCGAATGGAGAGTGGGACTTAATGACTGGTGTGGGCATACGGTTAATAAGATAGGTGGCTGTTTGGAATGCTACAGACCAGAACCGTAAAAGTAGTGAGGCTTGGTGAAGTAAAGTGAGACCAGTTTCGACTAGATGACGATGTTTTCTTTCAGCGGAGCCTACTAATTGAGGAGTATATGGAGGAGATGTGAGGTGTTGAATACCAAAGTTAGATAGGTGATGAGCCAAGCTTTGATATTCACCACCTCCATCGGAATAGACTGTTTTTATTTTCAATTGAAAAAAGTTTTCGACTAATTTCTTGAATTTGTCAAATACGAGAGGAACATCGGATTTGTGTTTGATAGGATAGAACCAAGTGTATTTTGAAAAGTAATCCACAAAAATTATATAGTACCGAAAATTGTCATAAGAAATGATTGGTGATGGTCCCCAAACGTCGGTATATAAAATTTCTAACGGAGAAGTACATGACACACTTGTTAAGCCAAATGGAAGTCTGTGACTTTTATTGCAGAGACATTCACAATGACTAGAAAGAGATTGAGATACGGATAGAGAAAATGTAGTTACTAATTTTTTTTGAATGGATTCGGAAGGATGGCCTAGACGGCGGTGCCATAGGTCGGCAGTAGTTGTTGTGGTGGCTGTGTATGCTGTTGGAATAGATGCAAAGGATGGTGATGATGACATAGATGGCCACTCATAGACATCGTCCTTATTCTAGCCTCGCACCAAGGATGCCCCCGTACTCAAATCCTTCACAATAAAAGAATCAGGAAAGAATTCAATAGATGTGGCATTTTGTTTGCAAAATTGCGAAACTGAAAGTAAATTCTTTTTGATGTGGGGAGCACACAACACATTATTAAGATTAAATGAGATATTTGAAGATGTGAGTTTTGTAGAACCAATATGAGATATTGGAATACCATTACCGTTGCCAACCATTATGTCTTCATTCCCATTGTAATCTGAGTGAACAGAGAGGTTTTGCAAGTCAGAGCTAATGTGGTGCGATGCACCAGAGTCAACTAGCCAATTGTTGCGGTTGGATTGTTGATCTGTGGTCGAGTGATTCGCCTGAGGCCAGCTGGGATTGTGGTTTGGCCTTGCTCGAGACCGACAAACCTTTGCTGTGTGCCCAATTTTGTCACAAAGTTGGCATATTGGCTTAGGTTGTCTATGGTTGCTGTTTGATCGCCATGGTTGATGTTGTGAGATCCTTACTGGAGCAAAATTTCCCACTGTGTTATAGGAAAAATTGTTGTTGAAGAGGGAGTTATGAAAACCTTGATTTTCGGAGTTGGTCTGTGGATTGCTGGAGAATGACCTGTTGCCATAATTGTTGTTTCCTATTCTATTGTTTTGATGATTTCCAGAAACTGACCTATTTTTATTGTTGTTGGAGCGATGATGGTTGTATTGAGCAGTGATTGGTGTTGTCACTTTCTTCCCTTCTTCTCGTTTTAGAAAAGTCTCGTGATCTAGAAGCTTATCGTGAAGCTCTTCGAATGTCATAGCTGTTTCTCTTGTACGTATGGCTACATTCAGTTCTTTATAGTCATTACTGAGACCATGGAGGGTGTGAACGACAATCTCAGCGTCACTCAGAGGGTGCCCAATCAAGGCAAGATTGTCAACAATCGTTTTGATGTGTTGCATGTATTCGGCTATGGTAGTGCCTTCTTGAGAGATCCTCATGAGTGTGGAAAGAAGGGAGAGCATCCTGGTATTCGAACGATTGGCAAAAGTTGTTTCCAGCTTATTTCACGCTTCAGTAGAGCACTTGCAGGTGGAGATAAGTGGTGCAATGGTACTTGCAAGGGAGGCCTGAATAGCCTGCAGTACTAAACGATCTTGACGCAGCCACTTCTTGTGGTCTGGGTTCGGAACAGACTCAGTTCCTCCAGTTGTGTTGATGGTGGACGCAGGACAGGGATGTGTGCCATCGACATAACCTAGCAAATCATAACCAAACAGTAAATTAGAGAATTGAGATCTCCAAGAGGCATAGTTACCACATCCAGATAGCTTGAATGGGATTTGGGATGCAGTATTGATAGAGATTAGATTGTTGGTTTGTGTCGAAGGGTTGATACCAGTTGATACAACAACCGGTGTTTCAGAGATTGAGGAGTTTGATGAATCTGATGAGTTGATTGGAGATGACATTGTAGGGAAAGGGAAAATGAAACAAAAAAAGGAGGGAGATATAAGGGAAATGTGAGGATCGGTTTTTTTTTTTTTTTTTTTTTTTAAGCTCGGTGGCTTGAGGGTTCTGATACCATGTAAATTTTAAGAGAGCAAAGAGAAGTGAGAATTGAAGAGAGTCAAGAGAATGTACAAATGCTTACTTGATTCTTATTGAGAATACAATTAAGGGTATATATAGGTTGTTAAAGGAAAAAGGTCATCCTTAAAACAAGGATGAAAACATGGCCTAAAGTGATCCTTAAAACAAGGATGAAAACATTGCCTAAAGTAATCCTTAAATCAAGAATGAAAACATTGCATAAAGTAAGCCTTAAATCAATGATGAGAATATGCTAATATGTCTCTCTATCAGTGGTCATGGTGGAAGCTAAGGCCGTCTTTGAGATTCTGAATTTCGCTTGGGAGTCCGATTTCCCTCAAGCGATGCTTGAGAGTGATGCTCTTCACGTTGTCATGGCTATCAATGCGACTGATTTTTCTTTGGCTTCCTTTAGTCATTTGATTGATGAAGTAAACCTTACCATGGAGCTTTTTCAGTTTTTCCGTGTAATCATGTTCATAGGGGTATTCTTCCATAGAAAGTGATTTTGAAATGATTAGACTAGCTTGTTCTTTCTTTGAACCCATGTATTGTATGAAAGAGGTCCTCGTATTGAATTAGTTTTTTTTGGTTATAAAAAAAGTTAGAGGTAATTAATAACATAATTATTTTTTAATAATTTCGTTGTTTAAATTTTACTTTTTCTTTTTTTAAGGATGGATGTGCCTAGAGATCCCTAGATATTCTTGCAAAGAAAAGTGATTTTGAATAATCGAAATTATCATGTCTTCTTAAGTTTTCTATGGTTTAACAATTCTAACTTCATACTCTTTCAAAAATAAAAAACAATTCTAACTTCATACGAAAAGAAAGTTGCAAGTAGTAGTCCATTTCACCATTCCAATTCTAGCATTTTTTCTTCTTATCTAGGTGAACGTGTTCACATAATGGAGCAGGCCGTGTTGGGCTCATCGCAGTGGCCCACATAGACCATATTCATTCTCGAACATATGGGGCAGTTGTGGGGTGTATGGAATTGAGTCACCGGGGCGGGCTTGTTCTCTTCCGGCTTCTTCGCTTCGGGTTTCTTCTGCCCATCCTGCTTCGGGGGAGCTGGAGGAGGCCCAACGCTCACCACCTCAGCGTACCTGCTGCCTGCTTTTCTTGTGCGCACTATGATCTCATACGGGTCTGCATCCCCTGTTACTGTCAATGTCCCCTTAGTTACATCAACTTCAATTTTATCAACTCCTGCATTTAAAGAGGAATATTAGAGTTCTGATGTGTTCAATTATTTGGGTCATCAACCATAATCTACTCTTATACCTAAGAAATTAAATATTGCTCATATAGGCCTGTGATCAAAACTTTGTATAAGTTCTGCTCTTCTTGCAGATGCTGTTGGGGCTTGTTTTCCCCGGGTCTAGCTGTTATGTTTCTTTCCTATGTTAACCATATACAAGGCTATTGATTTTTCTTTCAAAAGCTTTAGTTCTCTAGGCCAAACAATAGTCATTTCCGGATCTTTCATTTCATGTTTGATTCTTTTTCTCCGTTGATGTACTAAAAAAAACTATACTTTTAGAGTAAACATGATGTATACTAAAAATTGGTTAATATTTGATTTTGATTATTAAATTGTGCTTAAAAGTTCGATTTGATCATTGAACTTTGACTTGTTACAATTGAATCATCAAACTTTAATTAATGTTCAATTTTGGGATTCCGTTGCCTGAAGGTAACGGTACATCTATTGCTTACCTACTGTATTGAGGATTTGCACATGAAGGACCGAGGTGCTGGGCCATTATGCATATCAACTCTGTGTCTCTCTATGCTAGCTTGTCAGATGAAACTTTAAATTTGATCTAAATTTCAAATATTTTGATTCTAATTTTCTCTTAATTTTTAATTTTGTTTTTAATCGAGCTTAATCTCTCTCGTTGTTTGGCATTAATTTGCAAACAAAAATTTTAAATCTCCAATTACTCTTAATCTTTTTCATTATTCTCTTGAAAATATTTAAAGTGACTTGGGTTTAGAGATTAAGACCTAAATGTCGTATTCCTAACCGATCGTGCAAATTTTTTTTGTTGATTAGATGCTTACAAGGCAAATCAAGTTAAATCAAAAATATTTAACAAAGTCTCAAAATTGCAACATTAATTAAAGTTTGATTACCCCATTGTCACAAATTGAAGTCTGATGACTAAATCAAATTTTTAAACCAAATTTAAAGACCAAAATTGGATATTATCCCAAAAAAGAGATGATTAGCTAAAAGAATGATTAATGTAAATTAATAGGAACATTATGGTGATTACCTTGCAAAGTAGAGACTGCTTTGAGGAGCTTCTTCTTGCATTTCAGGCATGATATATCAACCTTCAAAACAGTCCTTTGTACCATGGAAAAAACTTTTCTTTTTCTTCGATCAAAAGTCACAAACTAAGTTTTGTTTGTCATCCATTTTTATGTTATTTGAAGGAGAATCTGATGATGACCGGCCTAACGGATCCTTCGATTGTTCACCCGCCATTAGATTCATCCTCTAGAGCTTGTCTTTTGCGTGATTGTCTTGATTCTCTTCTATCCATTTTACTAACATATAATAGAATTAATTTTGAACAAAGCATTAGATCAGATCCTTTACATTGACTTAGGTTCTCTGTTCTTGTTTTGATTTGGATTACTTTCATGATTTGATTCCATATGATGCCAATCACCATGTGCCATATGCTGCAATTACATTCAACAACCAATCCTAATCAAAGAAACAATCAAAACACGACAGTAATTCATAATTTGTAAACATAGAAAATATACGTTCGGTGATTATTAATTGATGGCAACTCAACCTAAAGATTAATATAAAATTTCAATTTGCACTAAAAAAGTATATAATTTCTATTTATAAATATTCACCATGGTTTACGCTATTAAATTTTTTTATTATTATAGTTGATGAGATCATCAAGAACCCATTATCAGTTGTCACCAATAAATCAGCAAAGACCTCATTGGTCCGATAACTAGTTTTTAAATTGGATTTGGTACACTGTAAAATCATCAGTCAACCAGGCTACTAACACAGGTCACTTAATGTACAAAGATAAAATGACTTAAAAAAAATAGTAAATTTTTGTTTGCATCCAATGAAAATTTTATTTTTATATCGAATTAAAAATTTAAATAGTAATTTTGAGAGATTTTATGAATGTGAAACTTCATGAGTGTGATTCGTACATACTCAACTAACGTTACTAATGTAGTTCCAAAAAAATACCAATCAAGTTTCCACCTCAGTGCAAAAATGAGTTTTGCACCTGGTGTAGATAAGAATCTCTCTTAATAATAAAAACAATCTAATGACATGTTAAAATGATAAAATGGGGTTTTGATGAGATCATTTAGAAAGAGAAAATTGCATCGACCACTCATAAATTATGAATGTTTGTCACTTATATCCTCAAACTATGAATTTGACAATAAAGATCATCAAATTTTCAATTAACCAAAATATTATCTTTTTCATCAATATAATATTTTTTTTAACTTTTAATTTTGTGATAGTTGAATATACTAAAACAAAATTCAAATAAAGTACTGAACAAACTATTTAGAGGTCATCCAATAATTTTTGAGAATTCTCCATTCATTTTTTGTGATTTTTTTATTTGTAATAGTAAATAAATGAATATTTAATTTTAGAGAACAATAGTTCAAAAACCTGTGATGCAAATCCTCTACCCTCTTCTCTTGATTTCTCTTATTCAAATATATTGTTAGGTACCTGATAAAGTGTTAAAAACTGCATGATTAGGTTACTAAATTGAATAAATTGTTTAACCAAAAATGAATTAAGCACTTAATTATGCAGTGATTTTTAGTACTTGACTCATTGATAAATTCTGATATGTTGCACTTAAAATGATTTATAATGCAGTTTGTAAAACCACATCAGACTTAATATCTCAGTTTTACCCCTCTCATTGTAAACACTTAATCCTAATTGCTCAAGGGCATTCTTGGAAAAGAGCTACCAGTTAGACTTGAGGCATAGAGGTAGAGCATATCAAAAAAAAAAAAGAAAAGTGGTTTACGCAAAGGAGCAGGGGTAGCAGCTCACCCGCATCGTGGCCTCGCATGTGGTTCACGAAGAGGAGAATACGGAGCAGTTCACGTGGGAGAGGAAAATGACAGATGAATATAAAGCTTCCAGGGGTCTCTCTCACGGCGGGCGGCTAGATTTATTTTTATTTTCTTAGTCTTTTTCCTGCAGCACAGTTCATTCGGTTTTCGCTTTCCATGTACTGGACATCGTTTTAGTTTTCATTTCTCTTAGATATTTTTGCTGAACGGCGGCCTCTCATTTATGTTTAGCTTTTTTCATTTTTATTTATGGAGTTTTCGTTTTACTAGGTGCAGTCTTATTTTTATTTTGATTTCTTTTGCTCTCATATTTGGTAATGGCTCTACTTAGATTTATTTTTGTTATTAAAAATATTATGTGTAGTTAATTTATTAAGCTTGGGTTGTGGAATAAGATTCGATTCATTTTGGATTCTAGTTTAATGCAATATTTTGTTAATAAATGTTGATTTCACTCTTTTGCTAGTCAGATTCGAATTGAAAATAGATTGCAGCTCTTGCTCTTGATTTGTTATTGATGTAAGGCACAACAAACGCTTGAAAATTATCAAGGCTTCTTTCAGTTGATTTATAACATGTGTTTGGCTAGTAAAATAGTGAAACCCTTCGGGAAATATTGCAAAACCTGAGCATAATATTTTTTTTATCTTCCGTTTATCAATGCCTTGACTGGATTGGTAGATGAGAAAATTATCTAAGAACCGAAACAAAGAGAGTCTCATACCCAATCCAAGTGTTTGCTAATTTGCTTCTTAGACATAAACTTTAATTTCCTCTCTGACTTAATTTTTACTAAAATTACCTTCACACTTTTTCTTCCAAAATTATCTTCTAGATTCCTCACACTGTATTCCATTTTGTTTTATCTCTCATAGTCAATATGTTTTTTACAACAAAATTTCACAAATGTTTTGATAATCCTTTGTCCCTGTGGAATACGATCCTGGACTTATCCTTGATACAGCTTGACACTTCTACACTTGGAAGCACATTTGAGACCGAGTCAAGTTTTTGGTGCTGTTGCAGGGGAAAACTGGTGTTTATCAGAGCATTCTCTTATTGCCGAGAGGACGTTTGTAATGCTGTGAACCTCTTCACAGCTTGGGTGGTATCTTTTCCTCTCATTTTACTTGTTTAATTTTATTTTATTTTATTTTGGTTGTTGAATTTTCATGTTGGGTTGGGCTAGAGATAGCACATATAGACTTGTTAGGACTGAATCATCAATCTCATCCTCAGGTGCATTTGTTTATCTTAATCCAGCATTTGAATCCTTATTTGACATTCATAGCAACATGGCTGAACATGAAGAAAACAATAATAGGGAAATGGTAAATCCTAACAGGACACTTAGAGAATATTTGCAGCCTGTTAGGACTAGCCCACCCTCTTGTATCATTCAACCTTTGAATGCAAATAATTTTAATTTCAAACCTAGGATGATTCCACTGCTGCCACATTTTCATGGCATGGAATCAGAAAACCCTTATTTGCACATCAAAGAGTTTGAAGAGGTTTGATCAACTTTCATGGATAGAACATGCACTGAAGAAGTCATTAGGTTAAAACTGTTCCCATTTTCTCTAAAGGACAAGGCTAAAACCTGGCTGAACTCCTTAAGGCCAAGGTCTATTGGGACTTGGCAAGAAATGTAAACTGATTTTTTAAAAAAAATTTCCCAATGCCTTAAAAAGACAAATTATGAATTTTGGTCAAAAGGATGTAGAAACATTTTATCACTGCTGGGAACGTTTTAAAGACTTATTGAATGCATGTCCTCATTATTGATATGAGAACTGGAGGGTCATAAGTTTTTTCTGTGAGGGTTTGCAACCAAAAATGAGGCAATTTGTTGAAACCATGTGCAATGGTGAATTTTTCAACAAAGGGCCCGAGCCTTTGAATATTTTGACTACTTGACTGAAAATGCCCAATCTTGAGACACAACTGATGTATATGATAGGTCTAAGTTAACTTTGTTGTCAAGCAAAATGGAAGCCATGGAATTGAAAAAAGTAAATGAAGTGCATGTTGTCCCTAAAATTTCTGATAAGTGTGGTATATGTGAGGATTATGAGCATCCAACCAATGAATATCCCACAATCCCTGCTTTCAAAGAAGTATTGTTGGACCAATCTAATGTTGTAAACAGGATACATAAACCATATTCTGGTCCTTACTCTAATTCTTATAATCCAGGATGGAGGAGTCACTCAAATTTCAGTTGGAGGAGTGACCAGCATATAGCTCTAGAAACCTTGGCTCCAGGTCCCTCTCAACTCACAATTCAAACTCCTCCAATGCAAAAGAAGGGACTTGAGGAGATGGTGCAGCAGCTGTCCAACACTTTGCAGCAGTATATGTAAGGTCAAGCAACAATCAACAATCAAAATTCTCAAGCAATAAACGACATCCGGAGCACACTTACAAAGATGACTACAGCTTGGAGCTTCCAAGAAAAAGGAAAATTTCCTTCACAACCCCAACCTAATCCACAAAGTCAACCACTTAAAGAAGGAGTTGGGAGTTCAAGTGTAAGGCAAGTGAAGGCAATCGCTACTTTGAGAAACGGTAGGGTGGTGAACATTCCAGCTCAAGGTTTAGACAAGGCTGGTAAGGTCTCTAAACCTGTACAAAATGAGGCTAAAAAGAGTGAGGTTGAACAAGTTGAAACTGAAAATGAAAAGATTACATGTCCTGTACCTGCTCCCTTTCCTCAAAGATTGCCCCCTGCATAAAGATAAACACCAATCTGAAATTTTAGAAATATTCAAGCAAGTTAGGATTAACATCCCTTTGATGGATGCTATTCAACAAATTCCTACCTATGCTAAGTTTCTAAAAGATTTATGTACTATTAAAAAAAATTTAAATGTGCAAAAGAAAGCCTTCTTACTGAGCAGGTCAGTGCCATAATTTAGAGTAATACCCCACCAAAATATAAAGACCCTGGTTCACCTACAATTGCTTGTGTTATAGAAAGTTCAAAAATTGGTCAAGCTTTGTTAGATCTTGGTTCAAGTGTGAATTTGCTGCCTTATAATGTATATGAACAGCTTGGTTTGAGGGAATTAAAACCAACTTCAATCATTTTATAACTAATTAACAGATCAATTAAAATGCCAAGGTGAGTTGTTGAGGATGTTTTAGTTCAAGTGGATAAAATTTTTTTCCCTGTAGATTTTGTTGTGTTGGATGTTCACTTGACACCAAAATCTTCTTTTCAAGCACCTGTGATTCTTGGGAGACCTTTTCTTGCTACTTTAAATGCATTGATAAACTGTAGGAGTGGTGTTTTAAAGTTGAGTTTTGGGAACATGGCCCTCGAACTAAATATTATTAACATTTGTAGGCAACCTCAAGATTTGGAAGCTGTACAAGAGGTCAATTTGCTGAAAAACATCCTTGAGGAAGAGGCTTATTTGGCATACCAGCCCACTGACCTGCTATTTGAGTTAGAAAATATTTGTGACCTCATCATGGATGACAGCCCCATTGATGCTTCTCCTGTTTTTAACGCAGAAAATAAATTTGAAGCTAAATAGAGGCCTAAAACTGAGCAGCTCCCACCATTGACAGCAAGTTTGAAGCCTTCAGCAGATGAAATCCTGACACTAGAGCTGAAACCATTGCCGACTGACCTAAAGTATGGATTTTTGGGCCCATACAGCACATTCCCAGTGGTGATTTCAGCCCAGCTCACTCATGACCAAGAAGGTAAACTAATGGGAGTCCTAAAGCAACACAAAGGTGTTATTGGATGGACAATTGCGGATATAAAAGGTATAAATCCTCTTATGTGCACTCATAGGATTTATTTAGAAGAAAATGTCGAAGTTTCTAGAGAGATGCAAAGGAGACTAAATCCTACCATGAAAGAGGTAGTAAAAATAGAGGTTTCGAAACTACTTGATGTGGGGATTATTTACCCTATTGCGAACAATAAGTGAGTAAGTCCTCTTCATGTAGTTCCAAAAAAACTAGGCTTACTATTGTGAAAAATGAGAAAAATGAACTAATTCCTACTAGGATTTCTACTGGTTCGCAAATGTGCATAGATTATAGGAAGTTGAATGCCGCCACTAAGAAAGATCATTTCCCTTTGCCATTCATTGATCAAGTGTTAGAAAAAGTTACTGGCCATGATTTTTATTGCTTTTTTGATGGATTTTCTGGTTACTACCAAATAGAGATAGCACCCGAGGATCAGAATAAAAAACTTTTACTTGCCTGTTTGGCACTTTTGCATTTAGAAGAATGCTTTTTGGACTATGTAATGCTCCAGCTACTTTCCAAAGATGTATGCTTAGTATTTTCAGTGACATGATTGAAAACAGTTTGGAAGTATTCATGGATGATATTTTAGTGTTTAGTAGTTCTTTTGATGCATGTTTGACTAACTTACAAGCTGTTTTAGCCAGGTGTGAAGAGAAGCATTTGCTTCTTAATTGGGAAAAGTGCCACTTCATGGTTCAACGAGGCATAGTTCTTGGTCACATAGTCCCTTCCCAAGGTATTGAGGTTGATAAAGCTAAGATTGAGCTTATCTTCAAGCTTTCTATACCCAAAACAGTAAAGGAAATCAGATATTTTCTTGGGCATGCTGGGTTCTATAGAAGGTTCATTCAAAATTTTAGTTCTATCTCTAAGCCCTTGTGTGAGTTACTTATGCATGATGTAGCTTTTGAATGGACCCCTTCTTGTCAAAATGCTTTTGATAAGCTGAAAATTTTGCTTACTATAGCCCCTATCATGCAGCCCTTTATTTGATCTATTCCTTTTGAGATAATGTGCGATGCTAGCGATGTAGCCATAGGAGCTGTACTTGGACAGCGTAGAAATAAGTTCCCACATGTCATTTCTTATGCAAGTAGAACTCTAAATGGAGCCCAAAGAAATTATTCTACCACTAGAAAAAGAGTTGCTTGCTGTAGTTTTTGCATTAGACAAGTTTCGAACTTATATTCTTGGCTCTCTTGTGGTTATTTTCACTGACCATGCAGCATTAGAGTATCTATTGTCGAAGAAGGATGCTAAACCACGGTTGATCCGATGGATTCTTCTTCTCCAAGAATTTGACCTAATCATCAAGGACAAAAAGGGTGCTGAAAATATAGTTGCCGACCACTTGTCTCGACTTACAGTTGCTGAAAATGAGCACAATATCCCTATCCTTGACTCTTTTCCTGATGAGCAATTGATGTTAGTTGAAAATTTGCCTTAGTTTGCTGATATAGTTAATTTTTTGGTGACATGACGAACTCCACCCCATTGGAGTGCTCAAGACATACGAAAATTCAAGCATGAGGTAAAGTCATTCTTCTACGATGATCCTTATTTGTTCAAATATTTTTCTGATCAAATCATAAGGAAATGTGTGCCTGATCATGAAATACAAGCTGTTCTTTCCTTTTGTCATACTGAGGCTTGTGGGGGAAATTTTTCTGCACAAAAAACCGTTGCAAAAATTTTGCAATGTGGTTTTCATTGGCCTCATATATTTAAGGATGCGTATAATTTTTGCAAGACTTATGAGCTTTGTCAAAAATTAGGCACAGTCACTAAGAGGAACATGATGCTTTTACAGTCCATTTTGGTAATTGAAATTTTTTATTGTTGGGGGATTGATTTTATAGGGCCATTTTTATCTTCCTTTGGTTATTTATATATCCTAGTGGCAGTTGACTATGTTTCTAAGTGGGTTGAAGCCATTCCATGTAAAACAAATGACCACAAGGTTGTGCTTAAGTTCTTGAAAGAAAACATTTTTGCTAGATTTGGCATGCCTAGAGCTATCATTAGTGATAATGGAACCCATTTTTGCAACAAACCTTTTGCTACCCTCATGAAAAAATATGGTATACACCAAAAGGTTTCTACTACATATCACCCTCAAACAAATAGGCAAGCTGAATTAGCTAATAGGGAGCTTAAGCACATCTTAGAAAAAACAATCAACCTCAGCAGAAAAGATTGGTCTTTAAGGCTAACTGATGCACTTTGGGCATATAGGACAGCCTTTAAAACCTCTCTTAACATGTCTCTTTATCGCTTGGTATATGGAAAGCATGTCATCTTCCCGTTGAGCTTGAACATAAGGCATATTGGGCTGTTAAACAATTTAATTTTTCCATTGACCATGTTGGTTCTGTGAGAAAGTTTCATATTACAGAGTTGGATGAGCTTAGGCGAGATGCATATGACAATTCCAAATTGTCAGAGGAGCGCATGAAGGTGTTACATGACAAGCACATCTAGAGAAAAAATTTTAAGCCCAACGAACAAGTCTTACATTACAATTCCCACCTCCATCTATTTCCAGGCAAATTAAGATCGAGGTAGAGTGGTCCTTATTTAGTTAAGACCGCGTTTCCATATGGAACTGTTGAGATTACTAATCCTCAAAATGGAAATACTTTTAAAATCAATGGCCAACGACTTAAACATTTTTGGGCAAAATTTTTGCATGAGGATACTTCTATTCCTTTGGAAGATCCTACTTATTCTCATGATCCTTAGCTCATTTATGTTCTGTTTTTAATTTTTTTTCTCTTTTTTTTCCTGCTTTTGTTTATTTCACTTCTATGTTTTGTTCTTTCCTTTGTTTTTTTTTCTTTTTCTGCATTATATCTTTTCAGGTTCAGCACTGTTTATTTTTTTTCTGGTTTCATTTTTATCTTCATAATCCTTTCAGCCATCTCAGGTATTTTCCTTCGGCCCTACTCTCTTTCATGCCTTGTTTATTCATGATTTGCAGTGAGGACACTGACCATTTTTAGTTGGGGGGTAAGGAGAGTATTCTACCACTTAGTCTCTCATGATTTAAAATTGTGGGGTCTCATGATTTATAAATATAGGGTTTGAATTTTTTTTTTTTTGGCTGCCAAGTTACTGATTTCACATTTCTCTACTTAAGATCAAATAGTTGCAGTCTTGGGCTACACTTATTCCCATTGGTTTAGGTTTAAGTTCAACACAGGACCTTGTGATAAGTCTTAGCAACTCAAACTTAGGCAATGTATTTTTCTAAGCTGTTGATTGATGATCTTAATGGACATAAGACATATACTTTTGTTGTTTGTTTGATGTCAATCAGTGGTTTTCATCTAAGCAACTAGCAAGAACTACAATGAACCATGTCTTAATGGCCTAGGAAAAGTGAATGAGAAACTCCACCAAAAAAAAAAAAAAGTGGAGGTAAAAATACATGAGAAAAGGGACAGGCCAGAGATAAAAAAAAAAAAAAAAAATGTTGCAAGTACATTGGAAAAGGTTGCCTATCACCGGGATCTGTTTTTTTTTTTTTTTAAAAAATCCTTTTGGTAGTCTAGTGGTAAGGGCTGACTTGTGGAGGTGTGGGTAGGCGCACATTCATGGGTCTGATACCCCCTAGAAAACCAAGAGGTGCCAAAAAAAAGGGGTATTTCAAAGTGTGATAGTGTGAAAGCCATCAATGTAATGGTTTTGAATTGGAGTAAAGACCTTTTGGTTTTTCTTGAAAAAGTTGCTTGGTTGAAACTATTGAGACATCTTGAAACCAAGAAATGACAATTTGTTCACACACTTGATGCACTCAAAGATCTATAGCTTAAATACATTTCCCTTGTTTGAGTTCTTGAGAATTTTATAAGCCTTTGTGTTGAGCTATAACCTGACATGACTACATTCTAATGCCCAGGATTTCAATATGAGTTGATCTTTTGTAGAGATTTTTGAGTTCAGTAGCCCACTCTTGGATCTTGCATTCTTTGATCGCATTATTTGCTAGAGACTAGCAATAAGCTAGTTGGGGGGGGGGGGGGGGGGGGTCTGATAAAGTGTTAAAAACTGCATGATTAGGTTGCTAAATTGAATAAATTGTTTAACCAAAAATGAATTAAGCACTTAATTATGCAGTGATTTTTAGTACTTGACTCATTGATAAATTATGATATTTTCCACTTAAAATGATTTATAATGCAGTTTGTAAAACCACATCAGACTTAATATCTCAGTTTTACCCCTCTCATTGTAAACACTTAATCCTAATTGCTCAAGGACATTCTTGGAAAAGAGCTACCAGTTAGACTTGCGGCATAGAGGCAAAGCATATCACACATGGGCTAGAAAAAAAAAAAAGAAAAGCGGTTTACGCAAAGGAGCAGGGGCAGCAGTTCACGCGCATCGTGGCCTCCAGGGGAGAATACGGAGTAGTTCATGTGGGAGAGGAAAGTGATGGATGAATATAAAGCCTCCAGGGGTCTCTCTCACGGTGGGCGGCTGGATTTATTTTTATTTTCTTAGTCTTTTTCCTGCAGCACAGTTCATTCGGTTTTTGCTTTTCGTGTACTGGACAGCGTTTTAGTTTTCATTTCTCTTAGATATTTTTGCTGAACGGCGGCCTCTCATTTACGTTTGGCTTTCTTCGTTTTTATTTCTGGAGTTTTCGTTTTACTAGGTGCGGTCTTATTTTTATTTTGATTTCTTTTGCTCTCAGATTTGGTAATGGCTCTACTTAGATTTATTTTTGTTATTGGAAATATTATGTGTACCTAATTTATTAAGCTTGGGTTGTGGAATGAGATTCGATTTATTTTGGATTCTAGTTTAATGCAATATTTTGTTAATAAATGTTGATTTCACTCTTTTGCTAGTCAGATTCGACTTGAAAATAGATTGCAGCTCTTGCTCTTGATTTGTTGTTGACGTAAGACACAACAAACGCTTGAAAATTATCAAGGCTTCTTTCAGTTGATTTATAACGTGTGTTTGGCTAGTAAAATAATGAATCCTTTAGGGAAATATTGCAAAACCTGAGCATAACATTTTTTTATCTTCTGTTTATCAATGCCTTGACTGGATTGGTAGATGAGAAAATTATCTAGGAACCGAAACAAAGAGAGTCTCATACCCAATCCAAGTGTTTGCTAATTTGCCTTTTAGACATAAACTTTAATTTCCTCTTTGACTTAATTTTTACTAAAATTACTTTCACACTTTTTCTTTCAAATTCATCTTCTAGATTCTTCACATTGCATTCCATTTTATTTGTTTTATCTCTTATAGTCAATACGTTTTTTACAACAAAATTTCACAAATGTTTTGATAATCCTTTGTCCTTGTGGAATACGATCTTGGACTTATCCTTGATACAACTTGACATTTCTACACTTGGAAGCACATTTGAGACCGAGTCAGTACTACATTTGGTGGCGTGAATGAAAGAAGAATAGAATGAGAGTCTCATCATACTTCTAAAATCGAATAATTTTATCTTGTTATCATTGGATAAGAATCTTCTCTCAACACGTCAACTAAATATAGCTATAAGGTGTATCATATCAGCTATAAGATGTATTATTAAATTTTAAAAAAGTGTTATAATAGATGCGCTATACCTGACATACGCCCCTTACATTTACATAGACAGTGTGAAACCTTCACAGATTTCTCTCTCAATCATACATCTCAGTAATTCTTGTGAAAACA
The DNA here is from genome assembly GCA_023935145.1 of Bretschneidera sinensis. Classification (NCBI taxonomy): domain Eukaryota; kingdom Viridiplantae; phylum Streptophyta; class Magnoliopsida; order Brassicales; family Akaniaceae; genus Bretschneidera; species Bretschneidera sinensis. The sequence goes on along the minus strand of CM043698.1, from coordinate 30,979,867 downwards.
TTGTGGTAACATTATACACCTGTAAATATATTATAGGCATTAAAATTTTTGTGGACATTCTCTTCACAGACAAATTTAACAAGTACTATTTCTTTAACTTACTATTCCGTCTATTCGTGAAAGGACTGCTCACCCAATTTCGTAAGATCTCTTTTGCTTGAGGTAACAGAACTCTTTCCTTTCATTTTCCAACAATTATTGGCCCAGCATGTACTTACTACGTAATCAGTCAAAAAAGTTTAGGTTAAATTACATATAAAATCATCTGATTTGATTCAATTTTATAATAAATTTTAAGATTTATTTTAGTTTATACTAAACCCTATGTTTTAGCTTTATTTCATAACAAACTCTGAAGTTTGTACCAAGATTAACTATGTTAATTTTCTCTTCAATCTCAAGGTTTGTAATGAAACTAAATTAAACAATAAGGGTTTTTTGTATGTAATTTAGTATTTTTTTAATATCAAATAGAATTCCTATGTTTATGATTTAAGATAGAAACTAAATTCGAATGGTGTGATCTTTAAAAAAAAATGTTGAAAATAAGAATTTTCCCTCACTTTCTTACAATCCAAACATTATTTTTTAAAAAATTTTCTATTGAAATTAAAAAAAAATGTTAAATTGCAAAGAAAACCCTATTATTTAGCTTAGGTTCATTATAAACTCTGAGATTGAAAAAAAAGTTAACACCGTTAACTCTGGTGCAAACCTCAAGGTTTGTTATGAAACTAAACCAAACCATAGAGTTTAGTATGAACCAAAATAAACATCGGGGTTTGTTACGAAATTGAGCCAAATCACGTTATTTTCTATGTAATTTAACCTAAAATTTATAATATGTTAAGATTTTATTTGGGCTTCTATACATTATGAAATAACTCTGACAAGTAATCTGGTAACATTTTGAAAGAGTGATTATTTTGATGCCATCTTTCTAGGTCTCTTGTTGTGTGCATATATAAGAAAGAACAGAGGAACGGTTACAAATGAGAGATAAACAATTATAATTTTTAATTATATGATGACATGTTATAATCTGAACTTTATTTAATAATTGAGAAAACTATAAATTGACAATCATGTTCTCTTTTAACACAATTTTAGAATATAGTTCATTTAAATAAATGAATTGAAATTAAAATTCATTTACAAATGAATTAACGTTTCATTTTCAAATTAATTGAAATTAGAATTCACTTGCAAATGAACTCAATTAAATTTTCATTTTTGATATAGTCTCGTTAAATTATGGAATTGAAATGAATCTTATGTTTAGAATCGATAAAAAAACCATTTCATTTTTAATTTTTACTTGAATATCCTTAACAAATGCACATAAAGATTGATAAAGAGATAATAACCATTTTATTCTTAACATATAAAATATAAATATACTAAAAAAACTGGAATTTTAAAAAATTAATCAAGACCGGGTAAGTAAATCTTTAAATTCGAAGGCAATCTAGGAAGCCTACTCAATTCTGAATTTTATATTTTATTTGCAAACCAAACATTGACTAATTCATTTGTAAATAAATTTTATATTTTATTAACAAATCAAATACAACACTTTTTAAAATTCAATTGACTTCAAATTTTACAAAAGCCATTAAATTTATTTATTCCAAACATAATATAAAAACTGAGAGAACTAAAATCCCTTCAGAGAGATATATCATATAGCATCTGACCAATCGATTTCATCAAGTTTTAATGACAGAAATAATCACGTTGAAAAACTCCGCCTTCTCCCTAGACATGTGATCTGCAGTAATCTCTCGATATTTATGAAACACCTCATCGATGATCCCTTCACCAAAGTGACTAACAAGTAAGGGCTCAGCTACAGCTCTCATGCACTTTGCAACATTATATCCACCGTCTGTAATTGCATCAGTAAGGCTAAATTCACTGTCATAAGCATTCCAATTGACTTGGGTAACTTCGAGACGATCAATGGTGAAGGATCCTTCTTTTAAAACCTCAGATTTCACTTCTTCTGGGGATGGTGTGTATTGTGGAATGTTGAAGGAGTCCATTTTTTCTTCTTCTATAAGTCCCTGCATATTCCATAAGTTTCAATTAAGCACTATCATGAGATACGAGGGAGATTCTCGCCTAAACATGGTTTAAGAAAATCGGTATTTTTCATAGATAGAGATAAACAGAAAATTTCTTCAATTAATGGTCAAAAGTAATTTTAATCAAAGCAAAAATAGTCAATAGCTGTAGCGGAGGCAATTGCTATCGGAAAGTAGCAGCCGCTACATCACGTGGCAGTAGGTATTTAAATCCTTGAACGAAATTGATTTTTCCTTTTTTCTTTCATGGCTTAAAGACAACTCAATACAAAAAAAACCTGTAGCGGTGTGTACTGTATACCTGAGAGACCATGTGATTGAGAGCCATGGCTAAAAGCTCCCAAATGTAGCAACACTCTTTGCTGGACGGATCATGGCTTCTTCTCCCCAAAAATGTTAAAACCATACGCCCTCCTGTCACCAATTCCTCTGATCGACACTTCAAAAACATGGAAAAGTCCCTTTGAAATTGCTCATAGTAAGCTCTAAGCACATTTGGTGGACTAGTACTAGCCATGTAAATGTTCCCCTTGTAATTCTCCAACCCATCTGGAACCTAATCAAATGAAAAATTACTTTCTTGATCGGAGAATTGATATCTTGTCAAAACGATAAAATATTTGAATCATGAATTAAACTTTTAAAATAGTTAATTACCGAAAAATAAATTAATAATTTTTCGACAGATCACGTGGATTGATTAGTAATTTTTCAATTTTGCACTTTAAAAAACACTTGAGGGAGTGAGAATGATGACGTGGCAAAAACTGATTGTTGTAGTCTAAAATGATGGCCAATAATTTTCATGGTTCAAATAGCAACTCATGTAAAAATTATAAGAAACTAATAAGGGGATATATTCTTGGGTTGGATAGACATAACACATCATCATTTATTCTGATATGTCGGATTGATGCTCATTTCTCAACATGGACTTAGAAATTTATATCGATATACGGTTACATTGTAGTGTTAAAATGAAAATTTTAGTATAGACACCAGTTAATTTAATTGGTAATGTCATTTATCATATATCTCATAAGTGATAACGGATTTGAAAAAACTATTTCATCTTGTGTAGCTCTTACGCTCAATCTTTTAAACTAGGAAAAAAAACACATTTTTGTAAGACAAAAAAACCGTAGATTTTGGTGGTTGAAAATTTTAATGTATGGGACTCACATGAGATTCACAAAATGTATGACATATGTACCTGTGATAACCATTGGAGACCATATGAAGAGTGGATAAAATGGAGGCTCTTCCTTGGGAAAAGCCTGCCATAGAAAGAACCAGGGACTCCAGTGAAAAAACAAGGCCCAATGCCAACCCCCATTTGTTTTGTCAGTCTCTCTTTGAAGCTTGGCAAGGACCTGAAAATGGAATTGAAGTCATTCATTGGAAGATCATTAAGGAAGACTTGATACTCTGGTGAGTTTTCCCTTAGCTGCTGGCAAGTCTTGTGCACAGTTTTGATAAGCTCAGATACCAGAAATAATGTGTTTGGTCCTGAAGAACAACCCAAGTCCGCTATGGCCAGGCTTGTGGGGAAGGTGCTGCAGTAAAGTTTGGTAATGGCCTCCTCTGTAATAGGCATTGTCGTCGATATCACTTTTTTCTGTTAAGAAATTCCACCAAAAATTTTCGATGAATTCTCAACCAATTTTTCAGTTTTGTTAATGCAAGTGAAGAAAGATACTACTGAACATGATCAATCAAATTGAGGAGAATTCTTAGTTGCCTTGTTTCATGTGACCTTTGTACTAACAAATGTGATTTTTTGTAAAACATATTTAAAAAAAAAAAAAAAAAAAAACCAAACAACACCTATATAAAATGTAATGGAGAGATGACTACCTGAACTAATGAGTTGTTGGCATAACTTAGTTCTCCCACTCCTCCACTCATGTGGAGCACTTGAACTACATCCATCTCTCCCATCTCTTTCTCTCTCCTTTTAAGAATATCCTCTTTAATTGTTTGTGGTATTGAATGTGTTAAAGTTTAATGAGATGCTTAGTATTTATAGACAAAGTGATTCATGAGTATTGTTTTATATTTTTCATGGATTCCTTTCCGGTGTCTCACGTTGAAAACATGTGTCTTCACAGTCTTCATAGGTAGGAAAAGTGAAATACTCAAAATAAACGTTCAGATCAAATTGTTTTAGTTGTGCGATATGCTTTGGTGCTCATGTTTTCAGAAGTACCTTTTCAATGTGAAAAATACCTCTACAGATTGGTACAAATTGTAATTCAATTATTTTATATTAAAAATATTTTAATTTATTTTTAAATTCTAATTATAAAAAACTAATGAACAAAAAATATCTTACTTATTAAGAATAGAATGTTAACGGATTAAAATATATTCTTTTCATATTTTTATAAAACATTTGATAAATATAAATTAATTATGATTAAAATTTAAAAATATATTAATTTAAAGCACATTTTCGTCAACCGTGGTTTCTTATTTTCACGATGTTCGACAATAAAAAAAATAAGATTTTCGTCTTTGTCTGTTCGTGTAGTTATATTTAGATATTTACGAAATATTCAAACAGAATCAAATATATAAATCTTTAATTTCATATGATGATAAATTTTTATTGTGTTTCTATCACGATAAATTTACTATTCGAGCTTCTTGTTATTTTGATCCGTTTTGAAGTTCACATGTTTCACGAGTAAGTCAATAAAGACTTGGCTTGTGGCTTACAAAATTTGAACGGCTTGGTCTTCTTTTTCTTTGTTTAAAGTTTAAACATTTTGGTACCTAAAAATCTGAGCCAAACCTTTTCACAAAATGGACCTTGGTTGTTGGTACAATGAAAAATCAACACCTTTTTCACGGGATACGCTCTGATGTCATTTATATATTGTTTTTAATGATGTCATATGATTCCATTAAATTGTTGACCGAGTCTGATGTCATTAAATTTTTTTTTTGGGTAGTTCAATGATAACACAGGATAATTTCTACAAAGTTCCATAAAATTTGGATCTCTTGTTTCAAAAAGAGACAATTTTGAGCTCTGGTAACAAATCATCTTCCTTCACAAATATAATGGTAATTTTAGTTTAAAATAATTGTTGATGATATATGTGACATTAGTTTTTATTAAATTTATAATAGTTGATTTATTAACCTAATAAAAAACCAGAAGTATAAATAAAACAAGTGAGAATAAGAATGGATTAGTAAAAAGAATTATATGACTCAAAGAAAATAATTATTTTATTTTATTTTATCCGAATATATTTGTTGTTAATCGATTTTTTATAATTATTACTCAAATTTCATAACGATATATTTACAAAATCATTTGGACGTTTTAAGTGGCTATCAATATTTTCAAATGCGTTTTTTCGATTTGTCCGGGGCTCGTTTAGAGGCGGAACGTAGGCAAAATGCCTCGAGGCGCAATATTTCAGATGCTTCTTTTGTTAAGCATACGCTTTTTGAGTTGAAGTTTTTATAAAAACTTTAAAAATCAAAAGAAAAAAAAATCAAGTCTAAAACTTGAACTCATTGCCAAAATTAGTAGGAATACAAACTTTAATCATTGAGTTAGCTATTCATATTATAATGTAATTACGTTTTAAAAATATTTATTACATGTTAATTATCTAATTTAATAATAACTATAAATTATTTAATTAATCATTTATAAGTTACAATAATATAAATATATATTAATATTTATAAAATATAATTTATCACTGGCACTTTGTTTTTTATCTTTTCTTTTTTGGACAAATGATACTCTTGATAGGGACTGGAGCTTACTCTTTTAATTCTGATCACAAAACTCATCAACATTCTTTTTATATTAATTTAAGAAATTTCTAGAAATATGATAAAAGTGGTTTGAGTGGTATCATCAATCATGTTGTAGTTTCGATTTAGACAATGTGTCATACCAATTGACCAATTTTGACTTGATAACTAGTTAGAGAGGAAAAATAATTTTTTAAAGCTTTTTAAGATAATTGGTAATTCACTAGGAAAGCAACTTAAGCAAAAAATGAACAAAAGTTATTTGATTAAACTTATCATCCAGCAATGTAACATTCTATTTCAGATAAAATTGATTTACATAAAAAAGAATTTTCCTTGATACAAAACACCAAATCGTCATACATAAAATTTAACCAGAAAGACAGCTCTCCTCAGGATTAATAAACAAACAAAATGGATTACCATAACAAACAACATATCTTCTAAACCCATTCATCTGTACATTAATGGAGCCTTAATATTTTATCAAGTTCTTTGTCCTTTCAAATATTTGAGGTTTTTTTTTCATTTAAGTTTTATGTGCAAAATCTAAAATCCTTCTATCGGCTTGCAAGCAAGAGTATAAAAAAAATAATTGAATCATTTTCTGTTAGTAACATCAAATCAAACGATTAAACTAGAAACTAAAACACTAGCCAAAATAAAAGTGCAAGGGAAGAAGAAAATTAACATAGTAATTTTATAGTGGTTCGATTATATGACTGTCCCTACGTCTACTTTTTCAATAGGCTTTCCTAGTCTACTAAGTTTCAATAATAGATCAACATTACACTTGCTTAACTTTACATGTATCAAGCAAACCTTACATTACTTGAGTTTACGGGTACCAAGCAACCTTACAGAGAGTCTCACTCTCATCTCACAATCTCACAACTCACTCAATAAACACTACACACAGTAGTAAACTAAAATAATACTTGAGATTGATATGTAGACTCGTATGTGGACTCGTTCTTGACTTCATATATGTGTCCATTATTTATAGCCTTTAGCTGTGCCTTCAAGAAAAGTAACTCCAAAATTTGCTCATCGGAAAATCCTTTGAACTTATTACAAAGATCATCTTTAAATAAGGATATGTTTGACCTCCAACGAATATCTTCAGACGTCTACCCAATCTTCTTATCAGACATCTTCATCTTCTATTTAGACCGAGGCTATTCGGGTTTCAGTCTTCAAAACAGTCTAATTATAAAAAATTAATGAACAAAAAGTCTCTTACTTATTAGGAATGGAATATTAACAGATTAAAATATATTCTTTTCACATTTTAATGAAACATTTTGATCAATCTAAATTAATTATGATTAAAATTTAAAAATATATTAATTTAAAACATATTTTTGGCCAACTGTGGTTTCTTTCTTTCATGATATTCGATAATAAGAAAAATGAGATTCTCGTCCTTGTCTATTCGTATAGATACATTTAGAGATTGAACGTTTGAACGTTTTGTAAACTCGTCTTCAAATGTTCAAATAAAATCTTTATCGATCAAATATACAAATCTGTGATTTCGTATGATGATTAATTTTTTTGTTCTAATAAATTTATAAATGATTTTTTTAAAATTAAATTTATAAATCTAAATTTTTATTGTGTTTCTATCGCGATAAACTTACTATTCGAGCTTCTTGTTATTTTGATCCGTTTTGAAGTTCACATGTTTCACGAGTAAGTCAATAAAGACTTGGCTTGTGGCTTACAAAATTTGGACGGCTTGGTCTTCTTTTTCTTTGTTTAAAGTTTAAACATTTTAGTACCTAAAAATCTGAGCCACACCTTTCGCAAAACGGTTGTTGGTACGATGAAAAATCAACACCTTTTCCACGGGATACGCTGTGATGTCATTTATCTATTTTTTTAATGGGATACAATGATGTCATTTGATTCCATTAAATTGTTGACCGAGTCTGATGTCATTAAATATTATTTTTTGGTAGCTCAATGGTAGCACAAGTTAATTTCTACAAAGTTCCATAAAATTTGTTTAAAAAAAATAGATAATTTTAAGTTCCGGTAACAAATCATCTTCATTTACATATATAATGGTAATTTTAGTTTAAAATAATTGTTGATGATATATGTGACATTAATTTTTATTAAATTTATAATAATTGATTTATTACAGTAATAAAAAACCTAAATTATAAATAAAACAAGTGAGAATAAGAATGGATTAGTAAAAAAAAATTATTGGCTCTAAGAAAACAATTATTTTATTTTATTTTATTTTGTCCGAATATATTTGTTGTTAATCGATTTTTTTATAATTATTACTCAAATTTCGTAACGATAAATTTATAAAATCATTTGGACGTTTTAAGTCGCTATCAATATTTTCAAATGCGTTTTTTCGATTTGTCCGGGGCTTGTTTAGAGGCAGAACGTAGACAAAATGCCCCGAGGCGCAATATTTTAGACGCTTATTTTGTTAAGCATACGCTTTTTGCATTGAAGTTTTTATAAAAACTTTAAAAATCAAAAGAAAAGAAAAAACCAAGTCTAAAACTTGAACCCATTGCTCAAATTAGTAAGAATACAAACTTTAACATTGAGCTAGCTGTTCATGTTATAATGTAATTGCGTTTTAAAAATATTTATTATATGTTAATTATCTGATTTAATAATAACTATAAATTATTTAATTAATCACTTACAAATTACAACAATATAGATATATATTAGTATTTATAAAATATAATTAATCAGTGACACTTTGTTTTTTATCTTTTCCTTTTTGGACAAATGATATTCTCTTGACCGGGAGTGGAGCTTATCACAAAACTCATCAATATTCTTTTTATATTAATTTAAGAAATTTCTAGAAATATGATAAAAGTGGTTTGAGTGGTATCATGTTGTAGTTTCGATTTAGACAACGTGTCCTTCATACCAATTGACCAATTTTGACTTGATAACTGGTTAGAGAGGAAAAATAATTTTTTAAGCTTTTTAAAATAATTGATAATTTACTTGTAAAGCAACTTAAGCAAAAAATGAACAAAAGTTGTTTGATTAAACTTATCATCTAGCAATGTAATATCCTATTTCAGATAAAATTGATTTACATAAAAAAAAGAATCTTCGTTAATACAAAACACCCAACTGTCATACAAAAAATCTAACTAGAAAGACAGATCTCCTCAGGATCAATAAACAAACAAAATGGATTACCATAACAAACAACAGATCTTCTAAACCCATTCATCTGTACATTAACGAAGCCTTAATATTTTATCAAGTTCTCTGTCCTTTCAAATATTTAAGTTTTGTTTTTCATTTGGGTTTCATGTGCAAAATCTAAAATCCTTCAATTGTTTTGCAAGCAAGAGTATAAAAAAAATAATTGAATCATTTTCTATTAGTAATATCAAATCAAATGATTAAACTAGAAACTAAAACACTAGCCAAAATAAAAGTGCAAAGGAAGAAGAAAATTAACATAGTAATTTTATAGTGGTTCGATTATATAACCAAGTAATCTTATATAGAGTCACACTCTCATCTCACAATCTCACAGCTCACTCAATAAATACTACACACAGTAGTAAACTTAAATAATACTTGAGATTGATCTGTAGACTCGTATGTGGACTCGTTCTTGACTTTATGTATGTGTCCACTATTTATAGCCTTCAGTTGTGACGTTAAGAAAGGTAATTCCAAAATCTGCTCATTGGAGAATCCTTTGAACTAATCACAAAGATCCTCTTTAAATAAGGATATGTTTGACCTCCAACGAATGTCTTAAGACATCTACCCAATCTTCTTACTAGACATCTTCATCTTCTATGTAGACCGAGGCTTTTCGGGTTTCGGACTTCAAAACAAGCCTTCAAACTGAGTCACCATTGTGTCAGGCGCCTGGTCAGATGCCTAGCTCCTCTCCAAATGCATAGGCAGACACCTAGCATTGTCTCAGGCATCTAGCCCTTACACGCATGTTCCTCGAGTTTTTCTTCAGCAACAACACAACTTTTCTGCATTCTTTTCCTACGAAGCACTTAAGCCTCTTTTAGATGTCTATTCAGTCGCCTAGTCCTTGCACGCAGCTCCTCCAGTCATTTCTTTCAGCAAATACATAATTTTCTATGTAACCTTCTGGTCAGGAGCATACCCAAGCAACTACCACCCAGTCAAGCACCTGGCCAGGTGCCTAGCCTCCTGTTAGGCTCCTAGGGTGGTGTCCAGTGCCTTTTTAGCTTTGATTCTTGGTTTCTGCAATCTTCTCTTCTTATTCTGCAATTTTTTATCCGATTCTACAATATTCTATCCAATTCTTCAATCTTCTTGAGATTTTCTCAGATTTCGCAATATTCTCGGATTTTACAATCTCTCATTGATTCTTAATGAATTCTAATTCTTTCTGATTATGCAATCTGATAGTAAATGCTTCATTCTACAATCTATAATAAATGCTTGATTCTGACATTAAATATCCTACACACTTAATAAACATATCAGTAATAACAATATGTCTACATCAAAACCTTTCAATTGGAGATTAAAAATTAACTACTCTAACATCAACCATTTATGCATTAGTGAATCTCACATATATGTCATCTATATATGCTCTATCATTCTCGAGAGAATATTTTTTAAAAGGTAAGCATTAACAATTAACTACATTGTTCGTCGCAAGTAGCTTATAATATATGTATAAATGTAGATGTTGTAAATAGCAATAAATTTATTAGGTATGCCCCCACTTAATTACTCTGCAGATTTCTAGCAAAAAATTCACGGATTCACCATGAATCAATTAATAATCATCTGCCACCCATTCCAAAGATAGCAAATTAGGAGACTTAGGTCATGCTTGTTCTAAGGAACGTACCTGTTGGTAACTTTGAAGGATACAAAATCAATAAATTACAATAAAAATAAATAAAGATTTTGAGGTGAGAAGTATCATTGTCTTTAAGGTTTTTATTTGTTCCCACTTAATTACTTTGAGTTCTAACAAATAGCCCTTCATAATACAATAAAGTCACACTTGAGCAGCTTTGATAGCAAATTAAGAAATTCTTCATTGAGTTCTCTTTGAAACAATGAAAAACTATGATTGTACTTTTAGAGAGAAAATAGAGAAAAAGAATAAACAGAGGACAAGTTGTAGAAGTTGAATTAATTTTAATAATTAATTTTCATAGTTTGAGAAAACTACACAATTTCGATTGTCAGGAAATATAAGAAGGGGTGAACTAGTTCTACAAGATAATTGAACATGATTAGTAAATATTAAATGAAACTATTAAACCAAAAACCAAAATACTAGCCAAAATAAAAGTGTAAGGGAAGAAGAAAATGAATGTAGTAATGTTACAGTGGTTCGACAATATGATTGTGCCTACAACTACTTTTTCAATAGGCTTCTTTAGTCTACTGAGTTCAACTAGTTGATCAACGATACATTTACTTAACCAAAAAATAAACTTCATATGCAAGGTTATTGATTTTTCTTTCAAAAGCTATAGTTCTCTAGGCCAAACAATAGTCATTTCCGAATCTTTCATTTCATGTTTGATTCTTTATCTCCGTTTATGTATTGAAAAAAAAAAAAAAACTATAGTTTTAGAGCAAACATGATGTATGCTAAAAATTGGCTAATATTCAATTTTGATTTTTAAATTTTGCTTAAAAATTCGATTTGATTAATCATCAAACTTTAATTAATATTGCAATTTTGGGACTCTATTGTTTCAAGGAAAAAGTACAAATCTATTGCTCACCTACCGCATTGAGGATTTGCACCTGAAGGACCTAGGTGTTGGGCCATTATGCAGACTAACTCTTCGTGTCTCCCTATGCTAGCTTGTCAGATGAAACTTGAATTTTGAGCTAAATTTCAAATATTTTGATCCTAATTTTCTCTTAATTTTTAATTTTGTTTTTAATCGAGCTTAATCTCTCTCATTGTTTGGTATTAATTTGCAAACAAAAATTTTAAATCTCCCACTACTCTTAATCTTTTTCATTATTCTCTTGAAAATATTTAAAGTGATTTGAGTTCAGAGGTTATGAGTTAAATGTTGTATTCCTAGCTGATCGTACGAAAATTTTTGTTGATTAGATGCTTACCAGGCGAAACAAGTTAAATCAAGAATATTTAACAAAGTCTCAAGATTGCAACATTAATTAAAGTTTGATTACCCAATTGTCACAAATTGAAGTCCAATGACCAAATCAAATTTCTAAACAAAATTTAAAGACCAAAATTGGATATTATCCCAAAAAAGAGATGATTAACTAAAAGAATGATTAATGTAAATTAATAGGAACATTATGGTGATTACCTTGCAAAGCAGAGACTGCTTTGAGGAGTTTCTTCTTGCATTTCAGGCATGAAATATCAACCTTCAAAACAGTCCTTTGTACCATGGAAAAAACTTTTCTTTTTCCATGTGCCATATGCTGCAATTACATTCAACAACCAATCCTAGTTAAAGAAACAATCAAAACAAGATAGTAATTCATAATTTGTAAACATAGAAAATATACATTGGGTGATTATTAATTGGGAGGCGTGATGGCAATTGAACCTAAAGACTAATATAAAATTTCAATTTGCACTAAAAAAAATATATAATTTCTATTTATAAATATTCACCATGGTTTACACTATTAAAATTTTTTATTATTATAGTTGATGAGATCATCAAGAACCCATTATCAGCTGTCACCAATAAATCAGCAAAGACCTCATTGGTCCGATAACTAGTTTTTAAATTGGATTTGGTACACTGTAAAATCATCAGTCAACCAGGCTACTAACACAGGTCACTTAATGATGACTTTAATAAATTTTTGTCTGCGAGCATAAAATTTATTTTTACATTGAATTAAAAATTTAAATATTAATTTTAAGAGTGACATGTTAAAATGATAAAATGGGATTTTGATGGGATCGTTTAGAAAGAAAAAATTGCATGGACCACTCACAAATTATGAATATTTGTCACTTTTATCCTCAAACTATGAATTTAGCAATAAAGATCATCAAATTTTCAATTAACTATAATATTATCTTCTTCATCAATATAATATTTTTTTTAGCCTTTAATCTTGAAATAGTTGAATACATTAAAACAGAATTCAAATAAAGTACTGAATAAACTATTTAGAGGTCATCTAATAATTTTTGAGAATTGTCCATTCATTTTTTGTGATTTTTTATTTATAATAGTAAATAAATAAATATTTAATGTTAGAGGACAATAGTTCAAAAACCTATGACGCAAATCCTTTACCCTCTTCTCTTGACCTCTCTTATTCAAACATACTGTTAGGTACCGCATTTGGTGGCGTGGATGAAAGGAGAATAGGATGAGAGTTTCATCCTACCTATAAAATCGAATAACTTTGTCTTGTTATCATTTGATAAGAATCTTTTCTTAACACGTCAACTAAATACAGCTATAAGATGTACCATCTGCTCGACATTATTAAAGTTTAAAAATGTGTTATAATATATGCGCTATACCTGACATGCGCCCCTTATGTTTACATAGACAGTGTGAAACCTTCACAGATTTCTCTCTCAATCATGCATCTCAATAATTCTTGTGAAAACATTGTGATGCATTACACACCTGTAAATATATTATAGGCATTAAATTTTTTGTTGGAAATCACTTTGACAAGATGCCCAGGTGGTGATCTTCCAAACACCCAAGTCTAGAATGACTTCTAGAAAGAATTTCAGCAATCAAACACAAGAACAGAAAATCAAAGAAAGAAAGAAGATAAGCAATTTGTTATCGAGGTTCGGTAATGTGCCTACATCCCCGTGAGTTCCTCTGAACTCTCTGCACTATCTCAAATGGTTCTTACAAGTTACAGCAATCCCCTTTAAGAAGCTCAAGTTCTTGAAGAAACCAAGAAGAGAAGAAAGAAGATTACAATGCTCTCTCTCTATACTACTCTCTCTTGTTTACAACCAGCCTCACTACAAAGAGTCCCTCTTGTGTTCATGTCTCTCACACAATTCTCTCTTGTATTTACAATTGATCTCACAATGTCACAAACTTGTGTGCTTCTTCTCTTGTAAAAATGAGGCTTGAGAACCCCTTTTATAGCCTTTCACTTCTTGGACATTCTTGTGAATCAATTTCCACCCTTTGATCATGATCTCCACTTAATCATAGCCCTTCATCACTTCCCAAGTGGTCTGTGCATTTTAACCTTGCACTCATGCACTTAAAAGGGTCTTAAAATAGGCTGTCCATGTGTGCAGCCCTTTGCCTAGCGCCTAGGCGCTCAATAGGGGGCGCCATGGTGCTGGGCAGGGCACCTTTGCACGCCTTTTGGACGCCATGGTGCTGGCTTCTGGGCGCCATGGCGCTGATGCAGTCTTACAGCACATCATTCTGGACGCCATGGTGCTAGTAGCTGGGCGCCATGGTGCTGATGCGGTCCTGCAGCATACCATTCTGGACGCCATGGTGCTGGTTGCTGGGCGCCATGGTGCATGCTGATGCTGCTGCTGTGCGCACACTTCCCTAATTGCATGCAGAAGTGCGCACACTAGTGCACATGGCCTTCCCTTGCTCCAAATTGATGCACACACATGTGTGCAGTCTTTTAACTTGCTGAACTTTGATACTCCACCTTTGGTTTAGACTTTAACCATTTTTAAACTATGGTTGGATCTGTTTGAACCTTAGACAAATAACAACAATCTCTACCTTTGTCTAAGTGTTCAAAAAACCTGAACCATTTGTGCAGATAGCTTCGGGATCCAAACTCATCTTGAGTCACCAATTAACCAACTCCAATCCTAAGTAATTCAAGGCAATGATTGAACTTACTTAGAGGTAGAACTTTAGTACCCAAGTCCGCAGGATTTTCTTCCGTGGTCTTCTTGTCAACATGAATGCATCATTTCATACCATTTTTCGGAATGTAATGATACCGAACATTCATATACTTTGGCCTCTCATGGAACACTGCATTCCTCCATAAGTACCACATACTTTGGCTATCCAAAGACACCACAACCTGCTGTTTTAGGACCTCCCACTCGTCCAACAACCCTTTGTACCCCATAGCCTCCTTTATAGCTTTCATAGCCGCTATGTATTCTGCCCCGGTTGTTATGAGTGCTACCACTGGCTGCCACTGAGTCTTCAAATACCTCAGCAACCTCTTCATCCCAAACCAATGCTTCTTTCCAGGATTACTCACAAATTTGCTGAGAACACCCATTGCCCAAGAAACTCTCAATCGGTTTCTCTATTTTTCTTGGATTCTACACATCCCAAGGATATTTTGTGTAAGGCTGAGATCCTTCCTCTCAAACTCTTCACTGAGTTGAGATGTAAACCTTTTCATCCTCTTCTTGTTGTTCCAAACCAACAGCCCATCAATGGCATAGGTGAGGATACTCACCATCTTCTCCACCTTATGTCCAGGTGTGAAAGTTTCTGTGGCACCTATGTCTTCTCTTCTTGTGAACCCATTCGCCACCAGCCTAGCCTTGTTCCGGACTTCATCTCTTGGAAGGTACCCTTCTTTGATCTTGTAAGTGCACTTACATTCCACAACTTTCTGCTTTCCTGGAATTTTCATCAATTCCCAGAAGTTGTTCTTCCTCAAAGAATCCATTTCTTCCTCCATAGCTAGCTTCCACTTTGACGAATCCTTACACTCCATGGCATCCGCGTAAGTCTCTTGTTCACTTATCTCTCCTTCTGTCCAAGGAGCTGCTGCATCCACAACATCCGCAAACCTATATCTTGAAGGTGGTCCAACCAGCCTTCCTTCCCGGTCTCTTGTGAGTTGGTAGTCATTCCGACTTGCTGGATCAACCTCTTCTTGTTCAGCCTCTTCTTGAATTTCTTGAGCTTGGACTTCATCCAAGGGCTTTACCTGGTCCGAACCCTCTTGCCTCCTTTGCTCTACCTGAACCAAGTTCTCCTTGATGCAATGCTCCACAACTTCTGGTTTGGTTTGCTCACTAGCCCCTGCATGGTTAGTTTTCTCCAAGTAGGGAAATAATAATTCATTAAAAATAACATCACTACTTATAATCAGTTTCATGCCCTTCTTTTCTAAGAACCACAACCTATATCCCTTAACCCCATCACCATATCCTAGAAATACACATTTTCTAGATCTTGGGCTAAGTTTATCCTCCTTTTGATGTGCATATGTAGCACAACCAAAAGTCCTAAGGTTGTTTAATTCAGGGGGTTTTCCACTCCACATCTCCATGGGAGTCTTGAGCTCTAAAGCTCTAGAGGGTGATCTATTTACCAAGTATGCAGCTGTAGCTACAGCTTCTCCCCAAAAATATTTTGGTAAACTGGATCCTGTGCACCTAACCTTTTCCATAAGGGTCTTATTCATCCACTCAGCAACTCCACTTTGCTGAGGGGTTTCCATAACCGTCCTATGCCTTAGAATGCCATTTAACCTACAAAATTGATCAAGTTCTTGGTTAAAACTTTCTAAGCCATTATCGGTTCTTATCCTCTTAACTACTCTACCCATTTGAGTCTCAACCAGCCCTTTCCACACCATTAACTTATTCAAGGCATCTGATTTATTTCTAAGCAAATAAACCCACACTCTTCTTGAATAATCATAAATTAAAGACATAAATTAAATGTTACCTCCCTGTATTGGTGTCCTTGCTGGTCCCCAAAGGTCCGTATGAATGTAGTTAAGAATCCCCTTAGACTTGTGCATTCCGATGTTGAAGCTGACCTGGTGTTGCTTCCCAAGAATACAACTCTCACAGAAATCAAGTTCTTCTACTTTGTCTTCACCAAGTAGGCCATCATTGCTGAGAACTTGCAGGCTCTCTTCGCTCATATGTCCCAAGCGAGTATACCAAAGGGCTGCCCTATCCATCTTAGCCATCAAGCTTACTGCTTGATCATTGATTTCTATCTCTCTGATCATCTCATAGAGTCCATCGCTTCTTGCTGCCTTGATCACTACCAAAGATCCCTTGGCCACCTCGATATTTTCTCCCTCTATCTTGTATGTGTATCCCATGGAATCCAGCTGCCCCAATGAGATCAAATTTCTCTTCAAATCTAGAATATACCTCACATTTTCCAGTAGCTTTGTGACTCCATCAAACATCCTCAATTGGATGTCTCCAACCCCTCTCACTTGGCAAGAATTATCATTCCCTAAGAAGACTATTCCATCATTGATCTCCTTGAAATTCTTGAACCATTCCTTGTGAGGGCACATATAATAAGTGCACCCGGTATCCAAGATCCATTTGTCGCTGCCTTCTTGCCCCTTGCTCATATCTGAGCACACAACAAGAACATCATCACCTTGTTGTTCTTCCATGGCAACTAAAGCCTCTCCATTGTTGGTATGGCTTCTCCTCTTATCCCATAACCTCTTCTTGCAATCTTTCTTGAAATGACCCTCTTTTTTGCAGTAGAAGCATCTCTTTCCTCCTCCAAGTCTTGTCTTGAAATGAGATCTCCCATGGCTCTCTCCTCTACCTTTGTCCCGGTAGTAACCATTGTTGCTACTGCCATTCCGAGCTGCTGGCCTTCCGCTTACGAACAACCTTTTACCACTTGATGTCTCCTTCATCTTGGCTTTGAAATCATATGCCCTTATGGCATTGATCACAATCTCATTTGTCAAAGTATCCATTCCATACTCAATAGCATTAATCAAATTATCAAAGCAATCAGGAAGAGAATTTAACAAAATGACAACCAATTGTTCATCCGAAAAAATAATGCTACAACTATTCAAATCTTGAACTAGATTATTAAAAACATCAAGATTATCTTGCAACTCTTTACTATGATCCATTTTAAAAGCAAAGATTCTTTTAAGAAGATAAATCTTGTTACAGAGAGTTTTGGTAAGAAACAACTCATCTAGTTTCTTCCATATGACAGCCGGATCCTCCGACTCTCCGTACTCCCTTGTGACACTATCCGACATGTGTAAGAAAATGGTGCTGTAAGCCATTTTCTTCATCTCGGTCTGCTGGTTCTCTGTGACACTTGCTGAAAAAGCATTATCTTCTCCAATAGCCAAGTCCACTTTCTGTTACATTAGAACCGCCTTGATCTTCCGCTTCCAAAGGGCAAAGTCTCCCTTTCCATCAAACTTCTTTACACAGAAATTTAAAGCCATCTTTTGCGGACAAGATCCCAGATTTATGCACTACCCACAAATGCTTTATTCAACCTTAAGAACACAGATCGAAGATGGATCTTAACACCGTTCTTGAATCAACCTTCAAGAACACGATCGGATCTTGATCTTTACACCATTCTTGAATCACCCAAGAAGTTAATCTTTGATTCTTGGAGTCTTGACTCCGTCACCTTCTACTTCTTGCTCCGATAACTAGCTGTGCAGCTCTGATACCACTATTGGAAATTACCTTAACAAGATGCCTAGGTGGTGATCTTCCAAACACCCAAGTCTAGAATGACTTGTAGAAAGAATTTTAGCAATCGAACACAAGAACAAAAAATCAAAGAAAGAAAGAAGACAAGTAATTTGTTATCGAGGTTTGGAAATGTGCCTACGTCCCCGTGAGTTCCTTCGAACTCTCTGTACTATCTCAAATGGTTCTTACAAGTTACAGCAATCCCCTTCAAAAAGATCAAGTTCTTGAAGAAACCAAGAAGAGAAGAAAGAAGATTACAATGCTCTTTCTCTATACTACTATCTTTTGTTTACAACCAGCCTCACTACAAAGAGTCCCTTTTGTGTTTATGTCGTATTTACAATTGATCTCACAATGTCACAAACTTGTGTGTTTCTTCTCTTGTAAAAATGAGGCTTGAGAACCCCTTTTATAGCATTTCACTTCTTGGACATTCTTGTGAATCAATTTCCACCTTTTGATCATGATCTCCACTTAATCATAGCCCTTCATCACTTCCCAAGTGGTGCTGTGTGTTTTAACCTTGCACTCATGCACTTAAAAGGGTCTTAAAATAGGCTGTCCATGTGTGCAGCCCTTTGCCTAGCGCCTAGACGCTCAACAGGGGGCGCCATGGTGTTGGGCAGGGCACCTTTGCACGCCTTTTGGACGCCATGGTGCTGGCTTCTGGGTGCCATGGCGCTGATGTGGTCCTACAACACACCATTCTGGACGCCATGGTGTTGGTTGCTGGGCGCCATGGTGCATGCTGATGCTGCTGCTGTGCGCACACTTCCCTGATTGTGTGCAGAAGTGCGCACACTAGTGCGCATGGCCTTCCCTTGCTCCAAATTGATCACACACATGTGTGCAGTCTTCTAACTTGCTGAACTTTGATACTCCACCTTTGGTTTGGACTTTAACCATTTTTAAACCATGGTTGGACCTGTTTGAACCTTAGACAAATAATAACAATTTTTGTGGA
Organism: Bretschneidera sinensis; assembly: GCA_023935145.1. NCBI lineage: Eukaryota > Viridiplantae > Streptophyta > Magnoliopsida > Brassicales > Akaniaceae > Bretschneidera > Bretschneidera sinensis. Next base: position 30,960,618 of record CM043698.1, on the reverse strand, counting down.
CATTCTCTTCACAGACAAATTTAACAAGTACTATTTCTTTAAGTTACTATTCTGTCTATTCGTGAATGGATTGCTCACCTAATTTTGTAAGGTCTCTTTTGTTTGAGATAACAGAACTCTTATCTTTCATTTTCCAACAATTATTGGCCCAGTATGTACTTACTATATAATCAGTCAATAAAATTTAGGTTAAATTACATATAAAATCATGTGATTTAACTCAATTTCATAACAAATTTTGAGGTTTATTTTAGTTTATACTAAACCCTATGGTTTGGCTCAGTTTCAAAACAAACTTTGAAGTTTGCACCAAGAGCTTCAATCTCAGAGTTTGTAATGAAACTAAACTAAGCAATAAGGGGTTTTTTTTTTTTATATGTAGTTTAGCATTTTTTTAAATATCAAATAGAATTCCTACGTTTTTGACTTAAGATAGAAACTAAATTCAAATGGTATGATCTTTAAAAAAAATGTTGGAAATAAGAATTTTCCCTCACTTTCTTACCATCTAAACATTATTTTTTTTTAAAAATTTCTATTTAAATTAAAAAAAAATGTTAAATTGCATAGAAAACCCTATTATTTAGCTTAGGTTCATTATAAATTCTGAGATTGAAGAAAAAGTTAACATCGTTAACTATGGTACAAACCTCAAGGTTTGTTATGAAACTGAACCAAACCATAGGGTTTAGTATGAACCAAAATAAATCTCGGGGTTTGTTATGAAACTGAGCCAAATCACGAGGTTTAGTATGAATTAAAATAAACATCGGGGTTTGTTATGAAATTGAGCAAAACCACATTATTTTCTATGTAATTTAACCTAAAATTTATAATATATTAAGATTTTATTTGGGCTTCTATACATTATGAAATAACTCTGACAACTAATCTGGTAACATTTTGAAAGGGTGATTATTTTGATGCCTTCTTTCTAGGTCTCTTGTTGCGTGCATATATAAGAGAGAACAGAGGAACGGTTACAGATGAGAGATAAACAATTATAATTTTTAATTGTATGATGACATGTCATAATCTGAACTTTAGTTAATAATTGAGATGACTATAAATTGACAATCATGTTCTCTTTTAACACAATTTTAGAATATAGTCCATTCAAATAAATGAATTGAAATTAAAATTTATTTACAAATGAATTAACGTTTCATTTTCAAATTAATTAAAATTAGAATTCACATACAAATGAACTCAATTAAATTTTCATGTTTGATATAGTCTCCCTAAATTATGGAATTGAAATGAATCTTGTGTTTAGAATCGATAAAAAAATCATATCATTTTTAATTTTTACTTGAATATCCTTAACAAATGCACATAAAGATTGATAAAGAGATAATAACCATTTTATTCTTAACATATAAAATATAAATGTACTAAAAAAAACTGGAATTTTAAAAATTTAATCAAGACCAGGTAAGTAAATCTTTAAATTCGAAGGCAATCTAAGAAGCCTATTCAATTCTAAATTTTATATTTTATTTGCAAACCAAATATTGACTAATTCATTTGTAAATAAATTTTATATTTTATTAACAAACCAAATACAACACTTTATAGAATTCAATTGACTTCTAATTTTACAAAAGCCATGAAATTTATTTATTCCAAACATAAGATAAAAACTGAGAGAGCTAAAATCCCTTCAGATAGATATATTATATAGCATCTGACCAATCGATTTCATCAAGTTTTAATAACAGAAATAATCACGTTGAAAAACTCCGCCTTCTCCCTAGACATGTGATCTGCAGTAATCTCTCTATATTTGTGAAACACCTCATCGATGATCCCTTCACCAAAGTGACTAACAAGTAAGGGCTCAGCTACAGCTCTCATGCACTTTGCAACATTATATCCACCGTCTGTAATTGCATCAGTAAGGCTAAATTCACTGTCATAAGCATTCCAATTGACTTGGGTGACTTCGAGATGATCAATGGTGAAGGATCCTTCTTTTAAAACCTCAGATTTCACTTCTTCTGGGGATGGTGTGTATTGTGGAATGTTGAAAGAGTCCATTTTTTCTTCTTCTATAAGTCCCTGCATATTCCATAAGTTTCAATTAAGCACTATCATGAGATACGAGGGAAATTCTTGCCTAAACATGGTTTAACAAAATTGTTATTTTTCATAGATTGAGATAAACAGAAAATTTCTTCAATTAACGGTCAAAAGTAATTTTAATCAAAGCAAAAAGGGGCAATTGCTATCGGAAAGTAGCAGCCGCTACATCAGGTGGCAGTAGCTATTTAAATCCTTGAACGAAATTGATTTTTCCTTCTTTTTTTTCATGGCTTAAAGACAACTCAATACAAAAAAAAACCTGTAGCAGTGTGTACTGTATACCTGAGAGGCCATGTGATTGAGAGCCATGGCTAAAAGCTCCCAAATGTAGCAACACTCTTTGCTGGATGGATCATGGCTTCTTCTCCCCAAAAATGTTAAAACCATACGCCCTCCTGTTACCAATCCCTCCAATCGACACTTCAAAAACATGGAAAAGTCCCTTTGAAATTGCTCATAGTAAGCTCTAAGCACATTTGGTGGACTAGTACTAGCCATGTAAATGTTCCCTTGTTATTCTCCAACCCATATGGAACCTAATCAAATGAAAAATTACATTCTTGATCAGAAAACTGATATCTTATCAAAACGGTAAGATATTTGAACCATGAATTAAACTTTTAAAATAATTAAACACCGAAAAAAATAGATTAATAATTTTACGACATATCACATAGATGGATTAGTAATTTTTCAATTTTGCACTTTAAAAAACACTTGAGGGAGTGAGAATGACGTGGCAGAAACTGATTGTTGTAGTCTAAAACGATGGCTAATAATTTTCATAGTTCAAATAGCAACTCATGTAAAAATTATAAGAAACTAATAAGGGGATGTATTCTTGGGTTGGATGGACCTAACGCATCATCATTTATTTTGATGTGTCACGTTGGGATTGATGGACCTTTCTAAACATGGACTTAGAAATTTACATTGATATACAGTTGCATTGTAGTGTTAAAATGAAGAGTTTGTTGTAGACATCAGTTCATTTAATTGGTAATATCATTTATCATATATCTCATAAGTGATCAAGGATGTGAGAGAACTATTTCATCTCGTGTAGCTCTTATGCTCAATTCTTTAAACTAGGAAAAAAACACACTTTTGTAAGACAAAAATAACCGCAGATTTTGGTAGTTGAAAATTTGTTGTATGGGAATCACATAAGATTCACAAAATGTAGGACATATGTACCTGTGATAACCATTGAAGACCATAAGAAGAGTGGATAAAATGGAGGCTCTTCCTAGGGAAAAGCCTGCCATAGAAAGAACCAGGGACTCCAGTGAAAAAACAAGGCCCAATGCCAACCCCCATTTGTTTTCTCAGTCTCTCTTGGAAGCTTGGCAAGGACCTGAAAATGGTATTGAAGTCATTCATTGGAAGATCATTAAGGAAGACTTGATACTCTGGTGAGTTTTCCCTTAGCTGCTGGCAAGTCTTGTGCACAGTTTTGATAAGCTCAGATACCACAAACAATGTGTTTGGTCCTGAAGAACAACCCAAGTCCGCTATGGCCAGGCTTGCAGGGAAGGTGCTGCAGTAAAGTTTGGTAATGGCCTCCTCTGTAACAGGGATTGTCGTGGATATCACTTTTTTCTGTTCAGAAATTCCAACAAAAAATTTCGATGAATTCCCAACCAATTTTTCTGTTTTGTCAATGCAAGTGAAGAAAGATACTACTGAACATGATCAATCAAATTGAGGAGAATTCTTAGTTGCCTTGTTTCATCATAAAAACTGTGATATTTGTTAGTAAAATACTAACATTTGATTGTAAATAGTATAATTTGACCATAACAAGTGAGTTACTATTAAATGTAATAATTTATTATCAAATCTAAGAATTTTACCATCAAATGTGACCTTTGTACTAACAAATGTGATTTTTTTTTAAACATATTTTTTTTAAAAAAAAAAACCAAACAACGCCTATATAAAATGTAATGGAGAGATGACTACCTGAACTAATGAGTTGTTGGCATAACTTAGTTCTCCCACTCCTCCATTCATGTGGAGCACTTGAACTACATCCATCTCTCCCATGTCTCCCATCTATTTCTCTCTCCTTTTAAGAATATCCTCTTTAATTGTTTGTGGTATTAAATGTGTTAAAGTTTAATGAGATGCTTAGTATTTATAGACAAAGTGATTCAGGAGTATTGTTTTGTATTTTTCATGGGTTCCTTTCCGGTGAAATGGTGATGATTTTATTCAATAAAATAATTCAAAAAAAGATCTGGATGAGGGCTGATATCCAATCACATCCACAGAAAAGGTCTGCATTATGCCCTGCTCCCTGATGTGTCTCACGTGGAAAACATGTGTCTTCACAGTCTTCATAGATACTCAAAATGCACGTTCAGATCTTTAACACAAAAAATTCTTACATGAGGAATTTATGTGCCAAGGCATTGCTAGTAGAAACTTGGTATGCTCCTGTTCACGACGCGACTATGGGAACGTTGTATTTTATTCACCTGGCATGCAGTATGTTGGGATAGACTTAAAATGTTTGATTTTGCTTTTGATTCTGTTGTACATAGTCAAAAGTGATTTTTAAATAACTCTAGTTAAAAATGTTGTGGGGTTAAAATTTATTAGGTTTTTTTTATAAAAATTGTATTAAAAGTGTTGTCAAACTAAATAATGTGTTTGAAAAATAAATTACAAAATATTGTTGAAATTACAAAAAAAAAATGGTATATGAATACTTATTTGATTATTTAGAGGTATTTTTTTTCATCGAATTAATTTTATTATTTTTACAATATAAATATATTAATTTTATTCATAATAAAATATAAATTTCTTACATGTTTTAGGGGTACGAGGAATTTATGTGCCATTTTTTGGAAAAGTGAAATACTACTAGCACTTTTGGAAAAGTGAAATACTCAAAATGCACGTTCAGATCAAATTGTTTTAGTTGTGCGATATACTTTGGAGCTCATGTTTTCAGAAGTACATTTTCAATGTGAAAAATACCTCTGCAGATTGGTACAAATTGTAATTCAATTATTTTATATTAAAAATATTTTAATTTATTTTTAAATTCTAATTATAAAAATTTAATAAACAAAAAATCTCTTACTTATTAAGAATGAAATGTTAACGGATTAAAATATGTTCTTTGCATATTTTTATGAAATATTTTGATCAATTTAAATTAACTATAATTAAAATTTTAAAATATATTTTTCGACCTACCATGGTTTCTTCTTTTCATGATGTTCGACAATAAAAAAAATAAGACTTTCATCTTTGTCTGTTCGTATAGATACATTTAAAGATTGAATGTTTGAACATTTCGTAAACTCGTTTCTACAGATTCAAATAAAATCTTCATCGATTAAATATATAAATTTTTAATTTCGTATGATGATTATCTTTTTGTTCTAATAAATTTATAGATAAATTTTTTAAAATTAAATTTATCAGTCTAAATTTTTATTATGTTTTTATCTCGATACACTTATCATTCGAGCTTCTTGTTATTTTGATCCGTTTTGAAGTTCACATGCTTCACGAGTTAGACAATTTGAAGTTCACATGCTTCACGAGTTAGTCAATAAAGAATTGGCTTGTGGCGTGGTTTTCTTTTTCTTTGTTTAAAGTTTAAACATTTTGGAACCTAAAAATCTGAGCCACACCTTTTCCACGCAAAATGGACCTTGGTTATTGGTGCAATGAAAAATCAACATGTCGTACATGCTCTGATGTCATTTATCTTCTTTTTTTTTTTTTTAATGAGATACAATGATGTCATTTGATTCCATTAAATTGTTGACCGAATCGATGTCATTAAATTTTATTTTTTTGGTAGTGCAATGGTAACACAAGTTAATTTCCACAAACTTCCATAAAATTTGGATCTCTTGTTTTAAAAAAATAGATAATTTTATCTTTTTCCTTTTTGGACAAATGATATTCTCTTGACAGGGACTGAAGTTTACTTTTTTAAATCTGATCACAAAACTCATCAATATTCTTTTTATATTAATTTAAGAAATTTCTAAAAACATGATGAAAGTGGTTTGAGTGGTATCATGTTGTAGTTTCGGTTTAGACAATGTGTCCTTTATACCAATGGACTAATTTTGACTTGATAAATAATTTTTTAAGGTTTTAAAGATAATTGATAATTCACTTTTAAAGTAACTTAAGCAAAAAATGAACAAAAATTGTTTGATTAAACTTATCATCTAGCAATGTAACATCCTATTTAAGATAAAATTGATTTACATAAAAAAGAATCTTCGTTCATACAAAACACCCAACCGTCATACATAAAATTTAACCAGAAAGACACCTCTCCTCAGGATCAATAAACAAACGAAATGGATTACCATAACAAACAACAGATCTTCTAAACCTATTCATCTATATATTAATGGAGCCTTAATATTTTATCAAGTTCTTTGTCCTTTCAAATATTTGATTTTTTTTTCATTTGGGTTTCATGTGCAAAATCTAAAATCCTTCTATCGGCTTGCAAGCAAGAGTATTAAAAAAATAATTGAATCATTTTCTATTAGTAATATCAAATCAAACGATTAAACTGGAAACTAAAACACTAGCAAAAATTAAAGTGCAAGGGAAGAAGAAAATTAACATAGTAATTTTATAGTGGTTCGATTATATGATTGTGTCTACGTCCACTTCTTCAATATACTTCCCTAGTCTATTGAATTCCGATAATAAATCAACGTTACACTTGCTTAACTTTACGTATATCAAGCAAACCTTACATTGCTTGAGTTTACGGGTACCTAACAACCTTACAGAGAGTCTCACTCTCATCTCACGGTCTCACAACTCACTCAATAAACACTGCACACAGCAGTAAACTAAAATAATATTTGAGATTGATCTATAGACTCGTATGTGGACTTGTTCTTGACTTCATGTATGTGTCCACTATTTATAGCGTTCAGCTGTGCCTTTAAGAAAGGTAACTCCAAAATCTGCTCATCGAAGAATCCTTTGAACTTATCACAAAGATCCTCTTTAAATAAGGATATGCTTGACCTCCAACGAATATCTTCAGATGTTTCGGTCTTCTATGTAGACCGAGGCCCTTCGGGTTTCGATCTTCAAAACAGGCCTTCAAACTGAGTCACCATTGTGTCAGCCGCCTGGTCAGATGCCTAGCTCCTCTCCAAATGCCTAGGTAAGCACCTAGCATTATCTCAGGCGTCTAGCCTTGCAAGCATGTTCCTCGAGCTTTTCTTCAGCAACAACACAACTTTTCTTCATTCTTCTCCTTCCAGGCACCTAAGCCTCTTTTAGACGTCTATACAGTTGCCTAGTCCTTGTACGCAGCTCCTCCAGTCATTTCTTTCAGCAAATACATGATTTTCTATACAATCTTCAGTTTAGGAGCGTACCCAGGCAACTACCACTCAGTCAAGCACCTGTCCAAGTGCTTAGCCTCCTGTTAGGCTCCTAGGGTGGCGTCTAGTGCCTCTTTAGCTTTGATTCTTGGTTTCCACAATCTTCTCTTCAGATTCTACAACCTTCTATCTGATTTTACAATATTCTATCTGATTCTTCAATCTTCTTGAGATCTTCTCGGATTTCGCAATCTCTCATTGATTCTCAATGAATTCTAATTCTTTCTGATTATGCAATATCATAGTAAATGCTTGATTTTGCAATCTACAATAAATGCTTGATTCTGACATTAAATATCCTACACGCTTAATAAACATATCAGTAATAACAATATGGTTTGTCTACATCAAAACCTTTCAACTGGAGATTAAAAATTAAATACTCTAACATCAACCATTCACGCATTAGTGAATCTCACATATGTCATCTATATATGTAACGACCCATCTCGGGTTGGTCACCCCCAAGATGGTGTCATCACATTTTGAAAATCTCAGCACGACACATATATGCAACAATGAAAATAAATAGCACTAAAAGAAATTTTTACATAAATCCTCAACCCTCAACAGGGGAGTTACATCAATCTGATCTTTAAACATTATATACCACGTAAAATGCATGAATATTTACTGTTGACCCTCGCCCGTATTTTAATGATGGCAAAACACAACTGTTATTTAACTAACATGTTTAAACTAAGTTGTATTAAGGATCAAACACATTCAACCAAGGAACAAAGTGCAAAAACTCGAACCAAATCAAGTATCAAGTGAAGACTGAAGATCTAGTATAGGTCTTAAGGTTTAGAACCAATGTAAGTCTCACTCATACATTGTATTAGCTTGTTCAATGGCTCAAACACAAGGTTTTTCTAAAACCATTAATTTTAAATGTTTTTAATAAAAAACATAAGAAAAACTGGGTTGGAAGACAACCCAGTCGACTGGGTACATATACCAGTCGACTGGTATATGGGTCAGAAGGTATCCAGTCGACTGGATGAATTAACCCAGTCGACTGGTACATTGACCAGTAATATCCCAGTCGATTAGATGATTCAACCCAGTCGACTGGTAAAATGGACAGAAAGTCCCCAGTCGACTAGATGATATATACCAGTCGACTGGATACCCAGAAGGTCTGAAAACGTATATTTTTCAAGTGAACCCAGTCGACTGGTATCTCGACCCAGTCGACTGGTAGTTCAAAAATATGACCGTTGGACTCCAAATCTGAACGTTTTAAAGTAAATCTTTTTCAAATTAAAGTCCAAAACGGCCATATTAATTGATTGCTATATAAACCCATTCAGAAAAGCATTCAAAAAACAAGAAGCAAATATTCAAAAAGAGTTGATCTCATATAATCAAGTTTTTATACTCTTGAAACACAAAAAGCTTTGAGATAATCTTATTGAGCCATTTCTTCAAGTTTTACTTTGAAAGAGAGACATTTCTGTTGTAATAAGCTTTCATTTGTTGTCTCTCTACCTTTTACTTTACACCATCTTTGTAAAGGGATTACTTCCGAGAGGAAGGGGAAACTTCCGAAAGGAAGGGGATTTTTCGGTTTAAGCAATTCCTGTAAATTGCTTGTGTACGGTTTGTGCAACACCCGGCTAAGTTGTGCGACTAAGTTTTCTTAGTGGATTACTTCAAGGAGTTCCTTGAAGAGAGTGGACGTAGGGTCGGAACGAATCCGATATTGCCGAACCACTATAACTGTGTTTGCATCCTCTTTCCTTAAACTCTTTATTTACAGCTTTTTACTTGTATTAATTATTTGTTGCTTATCAGTTTTTATAAACTTATATAAATTCCGCAAAAGTTTTTAAAAACCCAATTCACCCCCCCTCTTGGGTTGAAACCTCGAGCTACAATTGGTATCAGAGCCTCGTTCTCTTTATAAGGCTTAAATTCCTAGAGTTGATCCAATGGCAGCAAATAGCTACTCTGAGGGACACTCTTATACTAGACCACCATTGTTCAATGGATCAAATTATAACTACTGGAAAAATAGAATGAAAATCTTCGTCGAAGGACAAGATTACAATCTATGGAGAATTATAGAAGAGGGACCTAAAATTCCCTCAAAAGAAATAGTTATTGGAGAGACTCTTCATACAATGCCTAAACTCAAAACTGAGTTTACTGACGAGGATTATAGAACGATGTCTCTCAATAGCAGAGCAACAAGCATGCTAAATTGTGCATTAGATATTTCTGAATACAACAAAATATCTGCATGTGTTTCTGCTAAAGAAATATGGGACAAATTGCAAGTCACATATGAAGGAACAAGTGAAGTAAAAAAGTCTAAAATTTACATGCTAATTTCTGAATATGAATCTTTTAAGATGTCTCCTAACGAAACCATTTCTGAAATGCACTCACGATTTACTACTATTATAAATGGTTTAAAATTGCTTGGCAAGAATATTGAGGAAGTTGAACTAACCAGAAAAATCTTGAGATCTCTGCCACCAGAATGGAAACCAAAGAGGACAGCCATTCAAGAGGCCAAAAATCTTGACAAGCTTGATGTTGAGACGCTGCTTGGGTCATTATTGACATACGAGATGGAAGAAATGACTCCCATCGTCAATGATGATGAGAAGAAGAAAAAGCAAATTGCTCTCAAAGCTTCTACGAGCAACAAAGAAAAGGAATTAGAACAAGAAGCAGAGAGCAGTGAAGAGGATGGTGAAATGGCTTTAATCACCAGACGATTCCATAGGTTCTTGAAGAAAAGCAAGAAACCTTACTCAAAGGATCCCACCTCAAAAAGAGAACCACTTATGTGCTATGGCTGCAAGAAGCCAGGACATATAAAAGCTGACTGTCCGGTTTCAAGCAAACCATACAAGGGCTTCAAGAAGAAAGCTATGGTAGCAACTACCTGGAGCGATGACGAAGAAGATGAGTCATCAGACAAAGAAATCGGATACGAAGAAATTGCCAACCTTTGTTTGATGGCAATCGATGATGAAAGTGAGGTAACTTCTTCTCCCTCTTCAAAAAATAATATTATTACTAGTAGTGAAGAACTTCTAGAAGTCATAAATGAAATGCATGAAGAATTAAAGAAATTTGATTCTAGAAATTCTGTTCTTAAGAAAGAAGTATCATCTCTTTCTAAAGAAATGATAGTTCTTAGAGAAGAAAAAGAAAAATTATCATCTTTACTGTATAATTCGTCTCAAGATTTTCTTAAAGATGAAAATGAGAATTTGAAAAATAAAATTTCTGAATTAAACAGCACTGTGTCTAGACTTATGCTTGGTAAAGAAAAACTTGATGAAGTGCTTTCTTCCCAAAGATTAAGTGGAGGAAAATCTGGTGTAGGATATTCTCCATTGGGAAAACAAAAAACAAAAGAGAGCTTATTCATGAAAGCCTCTTGTGTAGATGGAGCTTCTACTTCAAAAGCTCCTAACCTTGTTGAAAGCACTCCCTTGATAAATCCGAGGAAGTCTAGAAACTTAAATGATCATACTAAATTGAAGCATCCTAAAAATACTCATGCTTATTTGTATGCTCATTCTAGAAATGCTCATACACACCCTAGAAATAATCATCATGCTCTTTCTAGGAACAATGTGTATAATCAAAGAATGCATTCTGCTCATGCTCATCCTAGGAATCACCATCATGGCTATTCTAGAAATAACTTGCATACATATGCTAGGATGTATCCTAGAATGCATCATCGTTCATTTTCTGGAAACGACATGCATTTTCATACCCCTTACCATAGAATCATGTATCCTAGGAACTATCATCCTAAGGATTATAGGAATGCACATTTAAAATTTCCTAGAAATTTCTATGACTATAATGCTAGGATTGTGCATCATCAACATGTTCATAGAGCACCATATATTGTTAAGAAAGTATGGGTCCCAAAAGGAACCGTATTTTCAAGGACTAACCCCAAAGGACCCAAGAAATTTTGGGTACCTAAAAATGCTATCGTATATCCTTGTGTGATGTAGATTTGCCTTCACACCAAGGAGAAAGGTAACTGTTGGTACCTTGATAGCGGTTGCTCGAAGCATATGACCGGTGATAAAAGCGTATTCAATGAGCTAACTCTAAGAGATGGTGGACTTGTGACCATTGGAGACAATACTAAAATAAAGATCATCGGGCATGGAAAAGTCGGTAATGATTTCTCAACTTTAGATAATGTATTGCTAGTACAAGGCCTAAAGCCAAATTTACTTAGCATTAGTCAATTATGTGACAAAGGATATAAAGTCACATTTGAGACATCTCATTGTCTAGTTATAGACATCAAGAGCAACAAGATCAAATTCATTGGCCATAAACATGAAAATGTCTATATAGTTGATTTGAAATCCTTACATTCCAATAATGAAAAATGTTTTCCTGCTTTTAGTGAAAATCAATGGCTATGGCATAGAAGGCTTGGTCATGTAAACATGAACTTGCTAAAAATTGTTTCAAGAAAAGATTTAGTTATTGGTCTTCCTAAAATCAATTTTGAGAAAAACAAAATTTGCAATGCTTGTCAAATGGGAAAACAATCTAGGATATCTTTCAAAGCAAAAAATGTTGTCTCAACTACTAGACCTTTGGAACTTTTGCATATGGACTTATTTGGTCCAATTAGTACCATTAGTCTAGGTGGCCATCAATATGCTCTTGTTATTGTTGATGACTATTCAAGATATACCTTTGTTATTTTTATTACTTATAAGGATGAAGCTTTCAAAGGATTTGAAAAGTTTTGCAAAAACGTACAAAATGAAAAAGGTATTTGTATTTCAAGCATAAGAAGTGATCATGGCAAAGAATTTGAAAATCAAAGCTTTTCAAAATTTTGTGATGAAAATGGAATTAATCACAACTTTTCAGCTCCAAGAACTCCTCAACAAAATGGAGTTGTTGAGAGGAAAAATAGAGTTCTAGAAGAATTTTCAAGAACAATGCTTTGTGAAAATAATTTACCAAAATATTTTTGGGCTGAAGCCGTGAATACTTCTTGCTATATTTTAAATAGAATTTTGATAAGGCCCCTGCTTGATAAAACACCTTATGAACTATGGAAAGGGAGAAAGCCTAATATTTCCTATTTTCGTGCCTTTGGTAGTAAGTGCTTCATCTTAAATAACAATAAAGCTAACTTGGGTAAATTTGATTCCAAGACTGATGAAGGGATATTTTTAGGATATTCTACTACTAGTAAGGCTTATAGAGTTTTCAATAAGAGAACTCTAGTAGTAGAAGAATCTGTGCATGTAACTATTGATGAAACTAACCCAATGAGTAGTGGAGAAGTTTCCTTTAAAGATGATGCAGATTTTATTCCAAGAATGGAAACTCCTACTCCCATTGTTGACCTAAAAGAGAGTTCTACTCAAACAAATGAAGGGATGGCAACTCCAAATTTGGTCCAACAATCCTCAAGTCAGCAAGAGGAAAATCTACCCAAGGATTGGAGGTATGTAAATCATCATCCAATTGATCAAGTAATTGGTGATCCTTCACAAGGGGTAAGAACTCGCTCTTCCATAAGAAATATTTGCAATTTTGTAGCTTATTTGTCTCAAGAAGAACCTAAGACATTTATAGAAGCTGAAAAAGATAATAATTGGATAATTGCAATGCAGGAAGAGATAAATCAATTTGAAAGAGACAATGTTTGGGAACTAGTTCCAAGACCTAAAGATCATTCAATTATTGGAACTAAATGGGTATATAGAAATAAAATGGATGAAAATGGTATAGTAACTAGAAATAAGGCTAGACTAGTTGCTAAAGGATATAACCAAGAGGAAGGAATAGATTTTGATGAAACCTATGCTCCCGTAGCTAGATTAGAAGCTATTAGAATGTTATTAGCCTTTGCATGCTTTAATAAATTCAAGCTGTTTCAAATGGATGTGAAAAGTGCCTTTTTAAATGGCTTTATAGAAGAAGAAGTTTATGTTGAACAACCTCTTGGATTTGAAAATCCTAGTCTTCCAAATCATGTCTATAAACTTTCTAAAGCTCTATATGGGTTGAAGCAAGCTCCAAGGGCATGGTATGAAAGACTAAGTAAATTTTTGATTGATAATAAATTTGTAAGAGGAAGAATAGATACAACTCTCTTCACAAAAACTCACAAAAATGACACTTTGATAGTTCAAATATATGTTGATGATATTATATTTGGTGCTACTAATGAATCTATGTGTCAAGAGTTTGCAAAGTGCATGCAAGGTGAATTTGAAATGAGCATGATGGGAGAACTTACCTACTTCCTTGGACTGCAAATCAAGCAACTAAAAGGAGGTATCTTCATCAATCAACAAAAGTACATCAAAGATCTACTAAAGAGATTCGGGATGGAAAGCTCAAAGCCTATTGGAACGCCTATGAGCACAACCACCAAACTTGATCTTGATGAAGGAGGTAAAACTGTAGATTCTAAATATTATAGAAGCATGATAGGTGCTTTACTGTACTTGACTGCAAGTAGACCTGATATAATGTTCAGTGTATGCATGTGTGCTAGATTTCAATCTAATCCTAAGGAATCACATGTAGTTGCAGTAAAAAGAGTCCTTAGATATCTACAAGGGACCCAGACCATAGGATTATGGTATTCTAGAGAATCATCATTTGAGCTAGTAGGATATTCGGATGCTGATTTTGCTGGATGTAGGTTAGATAGCAAAAGCACAAGTGGAACATGCCAATTCTTAGGTGCTATGTTAACTTCTTGGTTCTCCAAGAAACAGAATTCAGTTGCGCTATCAACCGCTGAGGCGAAATATGTAGCAGCTGGCAGTTGTTGTGCCCAAGTACTATGGATGAAACAACAACTAGAAGACTATGGCATGAGTCTCAAAAATATTCCTATATTTTGTGATAATACTAGTGCCATCAACCTAACCAAAAATCCTATTCAGCACTCTAGAACCAAGCATATAGAGATTAGACATCATTTCTTAAGAGACCATGCTCAAAAAGGTGATATAAGATTAGAATTTATACCTTCAGAAGATCAAATAGCTGATATTCTTACAAAACCCTTAAGTGAAGCTAGTTTTTGTAAGATTAGAAAGTTAATGAGATTGCTTGATTTTGATAAATTGAATGTTTGATTGCATCTCATTTCATCATTTGCATGTTTGACATTGAGTGATAGAGTATTAATCCATGTTTAATTATTCCCTTCACTCAAAAATGTCATAGATAAACAAAATCGTGCTAAAAATTCAGGATTGGAAATTTTACTCAGGATCCAGTCGACTGGTAAATGTTCTCCAGTCGACTGGTAAGTCTCTACCTGTGTTTCCAATCGACTGGTAATTTTGACCCAGTCGACTGGTATCTCTCTGTCAAAACTTCCAGACGACTGTTAAGTCTTCTCCAGTCGTCTATAAGATCAAATCCTGCTTGGAGCCATTTTTTTTGAAAAATCCATGTCCTCCAGTCGACTGGTAAAAATAGCCCAGTCGACTGGTAACTCACTGCCAATTTACCTAGTCGACTGGTACGTTTACCTAGTCGACTGGTAAAGAAACCGTTCTTCTTTTCAAAGGACCCAGTCGACTGGTATATCGACCCCAGTCGACTGGTATCGCGATTCTATAAAAGGGACTGTTCATTTTCGCCATTTTTACGCCATTTTCAAATAGCCCAAGCTTTCTCTCTCTAGAAAAATTCATCTTTTTGATCTAAAAACCATCCAAATCTCTTCTAAACACACCGATCTACTCATTCCTAAAGAGATTTTTAACTTTCTACAGTTAAAATCTCTCATTTTTACCAAATTTCCTTTTTCCAAAAACTTCAAATTTCTTAAAAATGAGTGACAAAATCCGTATAAAACTCACAACAAGTGGACCTAATGCGCCCAAAAAGCCAAGGTCTTCAAAACCTTCGGCTTCGGAGTCGAAAGGGAAGGGAGTAGCAGGGTCATCCAGCAAGGAGCCAAGAACAGAGTTGGAGCAGGCTCTGTTTTACAGCCCAGCGGCTCATAAGAGGTATAACTCTATAATCCGTCACAAGAAAATCATGACAGGTAGAGTCGTTGATTTCGACTCCATTCGTCATGGTAATTTCGATATTCTACCAGCCTTTGAGGCAATAAATCTGACCCCACTGGTCAGAATTCATGAAAAATATTACCCGCAACTGATTCACCAGTTCTATGCGAACTTGGTGAAACCCAGTCCTCTGGCTCTGAGATTCAGAACCAGAGTTAGCGGTGTGGAGTTTGAGGTCAACACTGACCTCTTAATGAGCATTCTGAGAATCTCTATAAGGGGGGTTCAATGGAGTCTGGATGGATGGCTAGACAACTTTGAAGTTGATGAGGCCTGTCGGATAGTCAGGGGCGACCCTAACTATGTGTACAGACCCACTACATTTCACACATGTAGTGACTTGCCCCTCGACTCAAAAATGTTTCAATTGATTGTCAGTTGGACCATTCACCCGAGACTCAGGAGTCGAGGGTATCTATCTAAAATAGATACGGTATTGATTTGGTGCCTAAAATCTGGGCACCACTTCAATATATATCCTCTGCTGCTCGCCAACATGATAAACGGCGAAGCAAACGACTCCGGGTGTCTTCCTTATGGGATGCTCATTACACTCATCCTCCAGCACTTCCAGGTACCTTTGCCTGCCTCCGAGGCTCAGGATATCGGATTGACGGATATCATCAACATCTCATCTCTGAAGAAGATGGGATGTACTGTTCGTGAAGGGTTTCTCTATCCTAAGGCCGAAAAGCGCCTAAGGATTCGAGAGGATGCGAGTGACAGTGATGAGGATGCTAATACGGCTACTGAGATGGAGACAGATACCCGAGCACCTCCCATTGGTGGCTCGAGTACTGGTCAGACTGGATATGGTGACATCCTACGAGCTATCACGAGTCTTCAGATGACGATGGAGTCCGGTTTTCAGTCCATGCAGTCCGATTATCAGAGGCTGAGCTCCTCCATAGACCACCTACGGGATGACTTCGAGTTACATCGAGAGCACACCGAGGGTTCCCTAGCTGAGATTAGGGAACTTCTTCGTGACAGCTCGGACACTCCCGCACCATGAGTCTCTTTCTTTTATCAGTTCTTAGCACTTTTCCAGTTTTTGTCACATAGTACGGACATCTCATGTTTGTTTTTCTTAGCTATGGCTCTATGAGGCCCTACTTGTATTGACTTTTTCTCTATGATGATGTAATACTATTAGCCATATTTATTGCATTTATTTACACTATTTGTGATATGTTAGAACTGTTTTAAATATCTGTTTAGTCACTAAATCTGATATAAACTGCTTATATGCTTAAAAAAACTTCCAGTTCCTCCCGGGAAGGCTTCTGAAATTCAAAATAAAGCCAAATCTTCGCGTACATCTTTGTATTCTTATAACCTATTTGACAGTGTTGGCTAAGTAGCTTATTTTTTATGTTATGCCCCCTTTGGTTGCTGTTGTCAAAACGGGGGAGAAAAATGAGAAAAACGAGAAAATCTAAGTAAAACGCAACCAATGCATAGATTTAGGGGGAGCATTGCTCCATATCTGTGTAAAAATGTTTATTGAATGGTTGAGTTTAATTCTAGATTGGTTAAAAGAAATATAAACTGTGTTTGCTTGTTTACAGGGTGGTTTTACTCGAAAAACAGAGGAGACTCTGTCCAAATTTTTGTAAAAATTTAACACTTAGTTTTTAAAACTGTTTTTACATTATTAGTTTTGTCATCATCAAAAAGGGGAGATTGTTGACCCTCGCCCGTATTTTAATGATGGCAAAACACAACTGTTATTTAACTAACATGTTTAAACTAAGTTGTATTAAGGATCAAACACATTCAACCAAGGAACAAAGTGCAAAAACTCGAACCAAATCAAGTATCAAGTGAAGACTGAAGATCTAGTATAGGTCTTAAGATTTAGAACCAATTTAAGTCTCACTCATACATTGTATTAGCTTGTTCAATGGCTCAAACACAAAAGGTTTTTCTAAAACCATTAATTTTAAATGTTTTTAATAAAAAACAGAAGAAAAACTGGGTTGGAAGACAACCCAGTCGACTGGGTACATATACCAGTCGACTGGTATATGGGTCAGAAGGTATCCAGTCGACTGGATGAATTAACCCAGTTGACTGGTACATTGACCAGTAATATCCCAGTCGACTGGATGATTCAACCCAGTCGACTGGTAAAATGGACAGAAAGTCCCCAGTCGACTGGATGATATATATCAGTCGACTGGATACCCAGAAGGTCTGAAAACGTATATTTTTCAAGTGAACCCAGTCGACTGGTATCTCGACCCAGTCGACTGGTAGTTCAAAAATATGACCGTTGGACTCCAAATCTGAACGTTTTAAAGTAAATCTTTTTCAAATTAAAGTCCAAAACGGCCATATTAATTGATTGCTATATAAACCCATTCAGAAAAGCATTCAAAAAACAAGAAGCAAATATTCAAAAAGAGTTGATCTCATATAATCAAGTTTTTATACTCTTGAAACACAAAAAGCTTTGAGATAATCTTATTGAGTCATTTCTTCAAGCTTTACTTTGAAAGAGAGACATTTCTGTTGTAATAAGCTTTCATTTGTTGTCTCTCTACCTTTTACTTTACACCATCTTTGTAAAGGGATTACTTCCGAGAGGAAGGGGAAACTTCCGAAAGGAAGGGGATTTTTCGGTTTAAGCAATTATTGTAAATTGCTTGTGTACGGTTTGTGCAACACCCGGCTAAGTTGTGCGACTAAGTTTTCTTAGTGGATTACTTCAAGGAGTTCCTTGAAGAGAGTGGACGTAGGGTCGGAACGAATCCGATATTGCCGAACCACTATAACTGTGTTTGCATCCTCTCTCCTTAAACTCTTTATTTACAGCTTTTTACTTGTATTAATTATTTGTTGCTTATCAGTTTTTATAAACTTGTATAAATTCCGCAAAAGTTTTTAAAAACCCAATTCACCCCCCCCCTCTTGGGTTGAAACCTCGAGCTACATTTACAAATAAATTTTTATTTTATTTTATTTTCTCATTAGTCTGAGAATATTGACACGTACGTGGCTTACATAAATGATTTTCGTCTGACTCTCAACCCACCAGACTATTTGTCATGTCTGCTACCTGAAATCATTGTATAATGAGGGATGAACTTCACAAGCTTAGTAAATTAAGTTTACTATAAGTACTTAATTTGTATATATGGTCTTTCAATATTAAATCATTTATATCTCATACAACTTGATACTAGCATTCTACTATCACTACACATGTCATAAGTCTCATTCTCTATCAATCTCTTCTATTTATTGGTTCACCTTAAGCCCATCAAGTATCTCAAAATTTCCTCGTAATGAGGTTCACTTCATAAAATCTACCATTTAGATGGTTCTTATCACCATCACTGTCTCTCTGTGAAACTCATTCATCTATAAATAAATTCACAATCATACACCACACATCAGCATTTCAATAATGCAAGCAATAATTAAATCAGATGCAATGCATGAATTATTATTATGGGAACATCTTCTCACATGTCGACATGTTTTTATTATTTTAGACCGGCTGCCTTCCCAATTCTTTCATTCTCATTTAAACCGGTTGCCTTTCCGGTTTTTTTCTTTCTCATTTAGACCGGCTGCCTTCCTGGGATCTTTCGTTTTCATTAGACCTACTGTCTTCTCGGTTCTTTCATTTTCATTAGACCGGTTGCATTCCTAGTTCTTTCATTTTCATTAAAACAGCTGCCTTCTCGGTTCTTTTCTTTTATTTAATGCATATGCATATGAACAATGATATAAGATATGCATCTGAACAATAATATAAAAAAAACAAATATGAATTCAAATATTTAAATTGACAATCTTGATTTTTCTCAAATTATATAAAAAAAAAATTCACTACATTCCTCTCATCTCAAATCACATCAAATCATCCATTAAAGCTTGTCAAGATCCACTAAATTTCATCCCAAATCACATCAAATCATCCATCAAATCTTGTCAAAATCCACTAAATTTCATCTCCTCATAACTCGTATCAAAACATCAACCATAACTCATCAAGAATTTATTTATCACCATTATTATTAAATCAACTCATTATTCTAATAATATTTCTTCTCACATAATAATTTTTCTATGTATCTAATATTTGTATCATATCTATCAGCCAATTCTTTATCTATCACCAAAACATAAGCTAATAATTTATTTTAATATTATCACTAGATTTTTCATTTTTTTTATATTTAGATTACTTAAAGTAAATACAACTCACCACATAGCACTTAAAGCTACCCGTGAATCACCTTCTTACCTTTCCCGTTTCTCTCATAAATTTTCCCCAGTTGCAGATCATCAACACCTGGCATAATATTTGTATTGAATTTCTAATTATTTCTTCAATTCTTCATAAACCACACCCTTTGAAAATTCTCACTTGAATTTCATGAATTTTCATGAATGCTAGAAATTCAAAAATAAACACCACATTATTACCTTCTATTTTTCTAATAGCTTCTCGTGACTCTTTATGAAATTCCATAGTAAACCTCTTCAAAATTTTAATCTTTTAACATTTCTTTGGGACCCCAAGTGTTTTGAGAAAAAGAGGAAATTGAAAGAAACTATGTGAAATCGTAAGATTTCACACAGGTGTATATATATAAGCTTGCTGCAACAAAAATCTCGGCAGCTTTAAATTTGTTTGCACCAACAGCAGCCCCCCCCCCCCCCCCCCCCCCCCCGCGACCCCCCCCGAAAAAAAAAAAAAAAAACTTCTCTTGCTGCCACCAACACAGCATATGGCATTCATGCAGAATGCCTTCCTTTGCATTCCTTCC
This sequence comes from Bretschneidera sinensis, assembly GCA_023935145.1. Classification (NCBI taxonomy): domain Eukaryota; kingdom Viridiplantae; phylum Streptophyta; class Magnoliopsida; order Brassicales; family Akaniaceae; genus Bretschneidera; species Bretschneidera sinensis. Next base: position 30,940,278 of record CM043698.1, on the reverse strand, counting down.
TGCTGCCATGTTTTTTTAGCCCCCCACCCTCTTTTTTTTTCCAATTGCTGCCACATTTTTTTAGCCCCCCACCCTTTTTTTTTTCTTTTCTTTCTTCTGGCCTCTTCTGGACATTCACGTCAAATTTTTTTAAAAATTGTTTTATAAAAATTTGACTTTTCGCATTTCAAAATATCTATATTATTTTTAACTCTTTGTCATATTTATTAAAGTACTTCTTTACCCTTACTTTACAAATACGGGCATTACAATATATGCTCTATCATTCTCAAGAGAATATTTTTTAAAAGGTAAGCATTAACAATTAACTACATTGCTCATCACAAATAGCTTATAATATATGTATAAATGTAGATGTTGTAAATAGCAATAAATTTATTTGGTATGCCCCCACTTAATTACTCTGTAGATTTCCAGCAAAAAATTCACGAATTCACCATGAATCAATTAATAATCATCTGCCACCCCTTCCAAAGATAGCAAATTAGGAGACTTAGATCATGCTTGTTCTAAAGTACGTACCTATTGGTAACTTTGAAGGATGCAAAATCAATAAATTGCACACAAAAATAAAGATTTTGAGGCGAGAAGAATCATTGTCTTTAAGGTTTTTATTTGTCCCCACTTAATTACTTTGAGTTCTAACAAATAGCCCTTCATAATACAATAAAGTCACACTTGAGAAGCTTTGATAGCAAATTTAGAGATTGTTCATTGAGTTCTCTACTATGATTGTAATTTTAGAGAGAAACAGAGAAGAAGAATAAACAGAGGACAAGTTGTAGAAGTTGAATTAATTTTAATAATTAATTTTCATATTTTGAGAAAACTACAGAATTTCAATTGTCAGGAAATACAAGAAGGGGTGAACTAGTTCTACAAGATAATTGAACATGATTAGCAATATTAAATGAAACTATTAAACCAAAAACCAAAATACTAGCCAAAATAAAAGTGTAAGGGAAGAAGGAAATGAACATAGTAATTTTATAGTGGTTCGGCAACATGATTGTGCCTACGACTACTTTTTCAATAGGCCTCTTCAGTTTACTGAGTTCAACTAGTTGATCAACGAAATGCTTGCCTAACTTTATGAGTATCAAGCCACCCTTACATTGCTAGAGTTTATGGGTACCAAGCAACCTTACAAAGAGTCTTACTTTCAACTCACGATCTCACATCGCAAGTAAATAAAACAAAAGTCGATATGCTAGTGTCCCAATATTAATCTTTTAAAATATCCCCTACTGAAACCATATTTGAAATGTATTATCGTTTCACAAGCATTATTAATGGTTTGAAGTTTCTTGGTAGGAACATTAAGGAGCATGAATTAACAAAGAAGATTCTTAGATTGTTTCCACCTAATTGGAAACCAAAGTAGACGGCAATCAAAGAAGCCAAAATCCTTGACATTCTTGAAGTAGAAACTCTTCTTGGCTTTCTCTTAACCTATGAGATGGAGCAAGTGAGTGAAGATGTAAGGAATGAAATTGCGTTGCTTTCGCGTGAAGATTGAGGACCTGCAGACGGCATAATTTGCTTATGTTAAGAAGGATTTATATGAGCTAGTTGTTCATGTTATAATGTGATTGTATTTTATAAATATTTATTACATGTTAATTATCTGATTTAATAATAACTACAACATTCTTGAAGTAAAAACTCTTCTTGGCTTTCTCTTAACCTATGAGATGGAGGAAGTGAGTGAAGATGTAAGGAATGAAGTTGCATTGCTTTCGCGTGAAGAGGACCTGCAAACGGCAGAATTTGCTTATGTTAAGAAGGATTTATATGAGCTAGCTAGCTGTTAATGTTATAATGTGATTGCATTTTATAAATATTTATTACATGTTAATTATCTGATTTAATAATAACTAAAAATTATTTAATTAATCACTTACAAGTTATAATATATATATATATATATATATATATATATTAGCATTTATAAAAATATAATTATAATTTATATGCTCTAGAGTTAGTAAAAGTATTAAAGTTTGGTGAAAATTAATTAATTTTAATTATTTAATATTATTTTATTATAATTTCAAAAAGCCCTAGCATTTTAAAAACTTTACATCCTAGTTTCTTCGGATTTACGCCACGTCTCACTTGAATAAAGTGCATTGCTCAACGCGCCTCTAAAAACACTGGTGCCATATATATCAAAAATTGTTTCACAAAACATACAAGGACAAGTAAATGTGTGTCACATGACAAGATCACATGGTTACAATTCGTGATCCATTTTCCTTTTGAAACAAATGATATTGAAGCGTCTATTAGGAGGAAAAATCAAATGGCCTTTGCCACTTTGTTTTTTATCTTTTCCTTTTTGGACAAATGATATTCTCTTGACAGGGATTCTAGAGCTTACGCTTTTAATTCGGATCACAAAACTCATCAATAATTTTTTCTTATTTTTTAAAGTTTCTAGAAAAATTATAAATGTGGTTGGAGTGGTAGTATCAATTTTCATGTTTTAATTTCGATTTAGACAATGTCCCCTTTAGACCAATTTTAACTTGATAAGTGGTATGTTGATGGGTTAGAAAGGTAAAATATTTTTTTATGTTTTTTTAGATAAATGGTAACTTAATTATTATTTTTTAATATGATATTAAAGTTTCAGATCATAGTTTTAAATCTTGAAAAATGCTTCTTTTTTTTTAAAATTTCGTTTGTTTTCATGTAAAATGTATTACAACATATAACCAATTTCATGTAAAATAAGTTCCATGTAAAATGATAAATTAAATGTTCTCTGTTTGTTGAAATCTAAAAATAAATAATGAAAAATGTAAAAAGTAAATATTGAGAGAAAATTAGTGGTGTAATTTGTGAGAGGAATTTAGGAAAGTGAGAAAGTAGTTTCTTTTACAAAGAAAGAACTATTTTCCAATCACTTGTAAAGCAACATATGGAAGTTATTTTGTTAAGCTTATCACCCAACAGTGTAACATCCTGTTTTACATAAAATTGATTTTCATATAAGCCAAACAATAGTAAAATACTATTTTATATGTATTTGATTTTCAAGTTAGCTCTAGATTCTAATTACTATCATTAACATGTGCATATACAGGACATCAAAATTATTTTACCATTGAATAATTAGGAGGGTACCAAACCATACCTCACGTGGGGTTTTGAATTACATAGTTATAGCAAAAGATCGATTCACCAAATAACACATAGTGGGTGCCGCATCTGCCCAAAACTCTTTAGTCAAACTAGCATTTGAGAGTATACAATGAATTTTCTCCAAAGGAGTTATGTTAATTCGTTTAGCAACCTCATTCTGTTGTGATGTACCTCTAATTGTCATATGTCTAACAATACCCATATCTCTACAGTAGTCATCAAACTCATTTGAACAAAATTCCAAGCCATTATCTATCCTCATACTTTTAATTTGCTTCCCTGTTTGCTTCTCAATCATGGTTCTCCAATGCTTAAAACGCTTAAACCTCATATTTGGTCTTCAACATAAAACCCAAATTTTCTTAAGTAGTCATAAATGAAAGTAAGCATGTACTTGGCACCCCCATTAGATGGAACACGTGAGGGTCCCCAAAGATCATAGTGAATATAATCCACAATACCTTTGGTTATGTGAATCGTTGTACTGAAACTCTCTTTTGTTTGCCAAAAACACAATGCTCACATAATTCCATTTTCCTGTATTTTGTCCAGAAAGCAAACCTTTTTTACTCATCAAAGTTATTCTTTTTTCACTAATGTGATCCAATCTCATATGCCACAATTTTGTAACCTCAGAATTTGACATAGTGGAAATAGCGGCTGAACTAGCAACAGTAGTATCCTACAGAGCATACAAATTTGGCGATGTTAGCTTCGCTTTCATGATAACCAGAGCATCTCTGTTGACTTTCATAACTCCACCTTCAAATGAATATGTGTACCCTTTGACATCAAGAGTACTCAAAGAAATCAAATTCTTCTTGAAGGCAAGAATATGTCTAACTTCTGACAAGGTCCTTATTACAACGTCATGCATTTTGATCTGGACAGTTCCTATACCAGTAATTTTTCGAGTTGCATCATCACCCAGTAAGACAACTCCATCATAAAGCTTATATTCTGAAAACCAATCCTTATTTCGGCACAATATGGTAGAAACAAGATGAATCCATAATCCAATTAGACATAAAAAACTCAATACCATTGATAGCAAGGACACGATCATAGTTATAAGAGTTTTCTTCACTAAAATTAGCTTCAAGTTGTTTCTCTTTGAGATCTCGATCCCGATTCTGATTTTGACATCAATGTTAACCTTGATTCTGCTTGTTTTCTTCTTGAATTTTTCTTTTCAAATTCCAACACTCAGATTTGTAATGTCCTCTTTTCTTACAGGAATGATATGTCATATTCTTATTTTTGGACTTAGATTGAAACTTCTGTTTACTATTACTTGAACCTTTTTCTTTAGATCTGTATTTAAAACCTTTAGTTACTAGAGCATCACCTTGACTCTGTTTCTCATAATTCTTTTCAGACAAATTTTTCTTAAGCAATTCTTTAGAAAATAGGAAGACTTTAACATCTTCTAAAGAAATTTTATCTCTACCAAACAGAAAAGTTTCTCTAAAGTGTGTAAACAATGGTGGTAAGAAACACAATGATAGCAGGGCTTTATCCCCATCATCTAATTTAATTTTCATTGAATTCAAATCAGTAGTAATGGAATTAAATTCATCAACATGGGATTTCTTTGACGTATATTTTGTCATACACAACTGTAAACCGAGGTTCTAACCCAAGAGTGGGGTGAGTTAGGTTTTTGAAAAATTTTGCTAATTACTTGAAAGTTTATAAAAACAGTTAAATGCACAAGCATACAAACAAGTAATGTGCTTTAAGTAAAAGAGTTTAAGGAAGAGAAAGTGCAAACTCAGTTTATAGTGATTCGGCAATATCGGATTCCTTCCGACCCTATATCCACTCTCTTCAAGGAACCTCCTTGAAGTAATCCACTAAAACTTTTAGTCGTACAACTTCACGAGTGTTTTACAAACCTTACAACTAATCCCTTCCACACGGAAGCTAATCTCTTCCTCACGGAAGCTAATCCCTTCCTGACAGAAGCTTACAAAGAAATGTTTAATTCTAAACACTCTAAGAGCTATTACAACTCTTTTCCCTTTATAATAAATGAGATTTGCTGCAAAGTAACTAGTAGAGAGATAGCAATGAAATGCTTTTACAAATGAACAATATCTCTCTTTCAGAAATAAGCTTGAAAAATTGCTCAACAATAAATTTTTCAAAGCTTTTGAGAATTAATGAGAAAACTTGTGAATTGAATGTGTTATCTTTTTCTCTTAAATGCTTATTGAAGTGGGTTTATATAGCCTTGAATCAATATGGTCGTTTAGACACTAACTTGGTAGGTTTTGTGCATTAAATGCTCAAGTCCCACGTCTCAAATGGTCATATTTGTTAATTACCAGTTGACTGGGTATTTGTACTAGTCGACTAGGTTGCCTTTCAACCCATTTTTTCAAGTTTCAAAACTGTTTTTGAGTTGGAAACATTTGTATTAATAGTTTTGTTAAAATATTTTGTAAAATGACCCATAGGTCAAGCTAAGTATTTGAACATTAGAGATTTATAGTTGTTTTCAATACCTTAATGCCTATTCTATATCTTCTATCTTGTATTAGCATCTGAAACTAGTTGAGTTCTTGCATCTTGTTTCTTTGCTAAAATCTTTTACCACTTAAACACTTAGATAAAACTGTTAGTACAATTAGAGTAGTGTTTTGTCATTATTAAAATCAAATAAGGGTCAACAACAACAAATACAGTTGCTACTTCAAGAACAGTTTATTGGTGAGGGATTTCGTCATGTACAAAGACTCTAACTTACTCCATAAGCCATCATCGATTTTCTCTGTAAAACTTCACGCAAGACTCCATCTAACAAACACAACTGAATCGCAGTTAAGGCCTTCTCATCCATCTCCAGCTTGTGTTCATATGTCATTGTACTAGGCATCTTTACATTCTCCAGTAATGCCTTCTTTCAAACCTTTTTGGGCTAATACAACTTGTATTTTTACTTGCCAAAGATTGAAACTATCGTTTCCATCAAACTTATGTATCTTATACGGAGTGGTAGGAGACATCGCGCCCAGATCAATTTAGTTAATAGCTCTGTTACCAGTTTGTTAGTAATAAAGCAACGGAAAAAATAAATAGCACAAAAACTTTACGTGGACTCATGCTTGACTTTATGTCTGTGTCCACTATTTATAGCCTTCAACTGTACCTCCAAGTAAGGTAACTCCGAAATCTGCTCCCTAGAGAATCTTTTGAACTTATGACTGAGATCCTCTTTAAATAAGGATATGTTTGACCTCTAACAAATGTCTTCAGATGTCTACCCAATCGTCTTACCAGACGTCTTACCAGACGTCTTACCCAAAGAATCAAATGCCTAATCGTATAGGGATAAATGGTTGAAAGGTTGCATAGTTACATTCATTGAAAGAGATATTTTTGATAGTATTGAAAACAAGGAAATCATATATCATACCAAAAAATGAGATCACGTAGGGAGCAATTGTAAATAAAACTAATATAAGTGTTTTCTTTTTGTTAGTTTTTGTAATGAGAAGAAATGTTAATGATCGTGAACGGTATGAAAAAAGCATGTATTCAAGTCAAGAAATACAAAAATATACTTTTGCTTGTGAAAAAAATGTCATCAATATTTATATTATTTTTGTTTTCAAATTATTTTTGTTTTCAAATATGTATATTTATTATTTATATATGCCGTCTCACTAACAAAATTTTTTGGATCCGCCAAAGTTGGGGTATCTTTCATTGCTATTATAATTTTCTATAAGGCTCCAATTGGCATTCATGTTTAGGCACAGTTCAACATCATAACTTTTTAAGTAGAATTACTTTGCCTGAAGCGAAAACTTTCAACAACCAATAATCTCTCTTCCCCTTTACAAAATTTATTTTCATCAACATCAGCTTGGGGACAAAAAAATCCACTATTTAAGAAAAACTAAATAAAAATATTATTAAGCAGAAAAACTGAACTTTATTTTTAATAATCAATTATTATAATATTAATGTTACTAGTTATTATATTATAATAAAAATATTATTAATTATAATAATCATTAAAAATTATAATAATAAATAGAAATAAAACAATAATATATATAATTTTAATAATGTTTTGATATTATCATAATTTTTATTTTAATAATAATACATTATAATGTTAATATTCAAAATAATAATTATTAGAATTATAATATTAATATTTTTATTTTTATTTTTATAATTATATCTAAATAATAGTTTAATAGGTAAAATAATAATAAATATTATTAGAAATATCAGTATTATTATTATTTAATAAACTAATGCTTAAGATATACATTAATAGAAAACTTAATTGGAATGTTAAGATTAAAGTACAATTTTATCATCTTACTCATTATCCTAATTTAATACACGTGTTAATCCTATCAAGTATCAACCAAACATAGAATTTCAATGGGCTAAAGCTAGTCTATCATTTGAACCATACAAAGACGCAAGTAATACCACTCTAATCTCCCCTTAGTCCTATCATAATCTAATCCCATTTTAATCTCACATTAATCCCATCCATGAACCCTTAGCTTCTAATCACATTTGGTGGACTAGTACTGACCATGTAAATGTTTTGTTATATTAACAGGGAGGAATAGATATAGAACACAAATTTGTGAACCCAAAATTAATCACTTACACAAAAAGAAATAGTCATTATAGCTTTATTACACGTTAAAATGGATTTTAATCATTGTTCTTGTTGTGATATATTATTCTACTTCATAAATATATATTACATGTTTTCTAGTTTAGTAATAATTACAAATTATTTAATTAATCACTTACAAGTTACAACAATACAAAAATATAAGTAATACTTCATATCATTTATATATTAATATATATTAATATTTATAAAATTATAATTATCATGTTCTAGAGAGTTAGTAAAAGTATTAAACTTTTCTCAAAATTAATTAATTTAAATTTAAATTTAAATTATTTTATTTTAATTTTAATTAATTGTTTCTATAATTCTAATTAATTAATATTATTTTATAAAAATTTTGAAACGTCACAATGTATTCAAAAGGCTTACGTCCCAATGCCTCGAGACTTACGTCCCAACACCTCGAGGCAAAACATCTCGCCCAACGCCTTCACCTCTGAAAACACTAATTCTAACTATGATAGGTATCAGTCATGTCAATGGAACGATCAAATCATGTTAGGTTTATTTCCCTAACCATGTGTTTCACAACCTTTTCGGAGAGATCGGATAAAATTGAAAAGATGAGTTGTAAACAATTAATTTGTCTATTTACTTTGTTTACTATATGAATTCTGTCTCGATACGTTGGTTATTATTGGCATTTTTCATAAAAATAAAATCATATACTTTTTCTATCCCATAATTTTAGTTACTTATTATTTTTTGACTTAAGTTTAACTTTAATTATTTTATATATATATTATTTTAAAAATATAAAAAATATTTTTTTAAAATTTTTAAACTCTATTTATATATATGAAAAAAAAAATTAATAATTTAATAATAAATGAGATAAAAATTATGAGTAATCGTATTCTGTGGCTGTATATCGTTAAGTGTTTAACGTACCATGTAAGGAGTAAGGACTATCACAAGAAGTCTCCGTGTTCCCTTTTCCTTTTGAAACGAATGATATTATTGAAGCGCTTGTCGGTAGACAAAATCGGATCACAAGACCCCTTTTTGGACAAATGATATTCTATTGACAGGGACTCTGACGCTTACTCGTTTAATTCTGATAACAAAACTCATCAATATTTTTTTATATTAATTTAAAAAATTTCTAGAAAAATGATAAAAGTGATTAGATTTAGACAACGTGCCCTTTATACAAATTGACCAATTTTGACTTGATAACTGATTAGACAGGTAAAATAATTTTTGAAGATAATTAATAATTCACTCGTAAAGCAACTAAAGCAAAAAATGAACAAAAGTTTTTTTTGATTAAACTTATCATCCTATTTCAGATAAAATTGATTTATATAAGAAAAAAAAAAACCTTGATGCAAAACACCCAACAGTCATACATAAAATATAACCAGAAAGACAGCCCTCACTAAGATCAATAAACGAACGAAATGGATTACCATAACAAACAACATATCTTCTAAACCCATTCATATGTATATTAACGGAGCCTTAATATTTTATCAAGTTCTTTGTCCTTTCAAATATTTGAGTTTTTTTTTTCATTTGGGTTTTATGTGCAAAATCAAATATCCTTCGATCGGCTTGCAAGCAAGAGTATAAAAAAATAATTAAATTATTTTCTATTAATAATATCAAATCAAATGATTAAACTAGAAACTAAAATACTAGCCAAAATAAAAGTGCAAGGGAAGAAGAAAATTAACATAGTAATTTTATTGTGGTTCGATTATATGACTGTGCCTACGTCCACTTTTTCAATAGGCTTCCCCAGTCTACTGAGTTTCAATAATAGATCAATGTTACACTTTCTTAACTTTACGTGTATCAACCAAACCATACATTGCTGGAGTTTATGGGTACCAAGCAACCTTACAGAGAGTCTAACTCTTATCTCATAGTCTTACAGCTCACTCAAGAAACACTACACATAATAGTAAACTAAAATAATACTTGAGATTGATCTGTAGACTCGTCTGTGGACTGTGCTTGACTTCATGTTTGTGTCCACTATTTATAGCCTTTAGCTGTGCCTCCAAAAAAAGTAACTCCGAAATCTGCTCATCGGAGAATCCTTTGAACTTATTACAGAGATCCTATTTAAATAAGGATATGTTTGACCTCCAAAGAATGTCTTCAGACATCTACCCAATTGTCTTACCAGATGTCTTCATCTTCTATGTAGACCGAGGCTTTTCGGGTTTCGGTCTTCAAAAATGGCCTTCAAACTGAGTCACCATTTTGTCAGGCGCCTGGTCAGATGCCTAGCTCCTCTCCAAATGCCTAGGCAGGCACCTAGCATTGTCTCAAGCATCTAGCCCTTACAAGCATGTTCCTTGAGCTTTTCTTCAGCAACAACACAACCTTCTGCATTCTTCTCCTACTAGGCACCTAAGTTTCTTTTAGGCGTCTATACAGTCGCCTAGTCTTTGCACGCATCTCCTCCGGTCCTTTCTTTCAGCAAATACATGATTTTCTAAGCAATCTTCATGTCAAGAGCCTACCCATGCGCCTACCACCTAGTCAAGCACCTGGCCAGGTGCCCAGTCCCCTGTTAGGCTCCTAGGGTGGCGTCTAGTGCCTCTTAAACTTTGATTCTTTGTTTCTGCAATATTCTCTTCAGATTCTGCAATCTTCTATCTGATTCTACAATCTTCTATCTGATTCTTCAATCTTCTTGAGATCTTCTCGGATTTCACAATCTCTCATTGATTCTCAATGAATTCTAATTATTTCTGATTATGCAATCTGATAGTAAATGCTTGATTCTGGAATCTACAAAAAATGCTTGATTCTAACATTAAATATCCTACACACTTAATAAACATATCAGGAAAAACAATATGGTTTGTCTACATCAAAACCTCTCAAATGGGGATTAAAAATTAACTACTCTAACTTCAACCATTCATGCATTTGTGAATCTCACATATATGTCATCTATATATGCTCTATCATTCTCAAAAGAAATTTCTTTTAAAAGGTAAGCATTAACAATTAACTACATTATTCGTCACAAATAGCTTATAATATATGTATAAATGTAGATGTTGTAAATAGAAATAAATTTATTTGGTATGCCCCCACTTAATTACTCTACAGATTTCCAGCAAAAAATACACGGATTCACTATGAATCAATTAATAATCATCTGCCACCTGTTCCAAAGATAACAAATTAGGAGACTTAGATCATGCTTGTTCTAAGGGACGTACCTATTGGTAACTTTGAAGGATACAAAATCTATAAATTGCAAAAAAAAAAATAAAGATTTAGAGGTGAAAAGAATCATTGTGACTTGAGAAGCTTTGATAACAAATTTAGAGATTCTTCATTGAGTTCTATTTGAAACAATGAAAAACTATGATTGTAATTTTAGAGAGAAAATAGAGATGAAGAAGAAGAAACAGAGGACAAGTTGTAGAAGTTGAATTAATTTTAAAAATTAGTTTTCATAGTTTGAGAAAACTACACAATTTCAATCGTCAGGAAATACAAGAAGGGGTGAATTGGTTCTACAAGAGAATTGAACATGATTAGTAATATTAAATGAAACTATTAAACCAAAAACCAAAATATTAGCCAAAATAAAAGTGTAAGGGAAGAAGGAAATGAACACAATAATTTTATAGTGGTTCGGCAATACGACTATGCCTACAACTACTTCTTCAATAGGCCTCTTCGGTCTACTGAGTTCAACTAGTTGATCAACGATACGCTTGCTTTACTTTATGAGTATCAAGCCAACCTTACACTGCTAGAGTTTATAGGCACCAAGCAACCTTACAAAGAGTCTTACTCTCAACTCACAATCTCACATCTCAAGTAAATAAAACAAAAATCAATATGCTAGTGTCCCAATATGAATCTTTTATAATATCCCTTACTGAAACCATATCTGAAATGTATTCTCTTTTCACAAGCATTATTAAGGTTTGAAGCTTCTTGGTAGGAACATTGAAAAGCATTAATTAACAAGGAAGATTCTTAGATTATTGTCACCTAAATGGAAACCAAAGAAGACGACAATCAAGGAAGCCAAAATCCTTGACATTCTTGAAGTATAAACTCTTCTTGACTCTCCTTTAACCTATGAGATGGAAGAAGTGAGTGAAGATGGAAGGAATGAAGTTGCGTTGCTTTCGCGTGAAGATTAAGGACTTGCAAACGACAAAATTTTCTTATGTTAAGAAGGATTTATATGTATAATGTGATTGTATTTTATAGATATTTATTACATGTTAATTATCTTATTTAATAATAACTAAAAATTATTTAATTAATCACTTACAAGTTAAAACAATATATATATATATATTAGTATTTATAAAAATATAATTATAATTTATATGCTCTAGAGTTAGCAAAAGTATTAAAGTTTGGTGAAAAATAATTAATTTTAATTATTATTATTATTTGTATATCATTTATATTATTTTATTTAATTACTTATTATTATTTTATTATAATTTCAAAAAGCCCAGCATTTTAAAAAATTTACATCCCAATTTCTTTGGATTTACGCCACATCTCACTTGAATAAAACTCCTTGCTCAACGCGCCTCTCAAAACACTAGCACCATATATATCAAAAATTGTTTCACGAAACATACAAGGACAAGTGGTATGTTTATCGGTTAAAGAGATAAAAATATATTTTTTATGCTTTTTTAGACAATTGATAACTTAATTATTATTTTTAATATGATATTAAAGTTTCAGATCATAGTTTTAAATCTTGAAAAGTGCTCATTTTTATTTAAGTTTCGTTTGTTTTCATGTAAAATGTATTACAACATAAAACCAATTTCATGTAAAATTATAAATTACATTTTCTCTTTTTGTTGAAATCTAAAAATAAATGATGAAAAATGTAAAAAAAGTAAATAAAGAGATAAAATTAGTGGTGTAATATGTTAGAGGAATTTTAGGAAAGTGAGAAAGTAGTTTCTTTTACAAAGAAAGAACTATTTTCCAATCACTTGTAAAGCAACTTACGGAAGTTATTTTGTTAAGTTTATCACCCAACAGTGTAACATCCTATTTTATATAAAATTTATTTTCATATAAGCCAAACAATAGTAAAATACTATTTTACATGTATTTAATTTTCAAATTAGCTATAGACTCTAATTTACTAATCATTAACACGTGCATATACAAGATATCAAAATTTTTTTTACCATTGAATAATTAGGAGGGTACCAGACCATACCTCACGTGGGTCTTTGAATTATATAGCTGTAGCAGGAGATCGATTCACCAAATAACACGTAGTGGACGCCGCGTAAACCCAAAACTCCTTAGCCAAACTAGCATTTGAGAGTATACAATGAGTTTTCTCTAAAGGAGTTATGTTAATTCGTTTAGCAACTCTTTTCTGTTGTAGTGTACCTCTGATTGTCATATGTCTAACAATACCCCCATCTCTGCAGTAGTCATCAAACTCATTTGATCAAAATTCCAGGCCATTATCGATCCTCAAACTTTTAATTTGCTTCCATGTTTGCTTCTCAATCATGGTTCTCCACTGCTTAAAATGCTTGAACCTTATATTTGGTCTTCAACATAAAACCCAAGTTTTCTTAAGTAGTTATCAATGAAAGTAAGAATGTACTTGGCACCATCATTAGAGGGAAAATGTGAGAGTCCCCAAAGATCAGAGTGAATATAATCCACAATATCCTTGGTTCTGTGAATCGCTGTACTGAAACTCTCTTTTGTTTGCCAAAAACACAATGCTCACATAATTCCATTTTGCCTATATTTTGTCCAGAAAGCAAACCTTTTTTACTCATTAAAGTTAGTCCTTTTTCACTAATGTGATCCAATCTCATATGCCACAATTTTGTAACCTTAGAATCTAACATAGTGGAAACAGCAGCTGAACTAGCAATAGTAGTATCCTGCAGAACATATAAATTTGGCGATATTACCTTCGTTTTCATGACAACCAGAGCATCTCTGTTGACTTTCATAATTCCGCTTTCAAATGAATACATGTACCATTTGACATCAAGAGTACTCAAGAAATCAAATTCTTCTTGAAGGCAAGAATATGTCTAACTTCTGCCAAGGTCCTTATTACAACGTCATGCATTATGATCTGGACAGTTCCTATACCAGTAATTTTTCGAGCTGCATCATCACCTAGCAAGACAACTCCGTCATAAAAGCTTATATTATGAAAACCAATCCTTATTTCGGCATAATATGGTAGAAACAAGATGAATCCATAATCTAACTTACTCCAAGAGAATTGAACATGATTAGTAATATTAAATGAAACTATTAAACCAAAAACCAAAATACTAGCCAAAATAAAAGTGTAAGGGAAGAAAGAAATGAACACAGTAATTTTATAGTGATTCTGCAGTGTAACTGTGCCTACAACTACTTCTTCAATTGGCCTATTCGGTCTACTGAGTTCAACTAGTTGATCAACGATACGCTTGCTTAAATTTATGAGTATCAAGCCAACTTTACACTGCTAGAGTTTATGGGTACTAAGCAACCTTACAAAGAGTCTTACTCTCAACTCACAATCTCACATCTCAATCAATAAACACTACACACAGTAGTAAACTAAAATAATGCTTTAAATTGATCTGTAGACCCGTTCGTGGACTCGTGCTTGACTTCATGTCTGCGTCCACTATTTATAGCTTTCAGTTGTGCCTCAAAGAAAGGCAACTCTGAAATCTACTCCTTGAAGAATCCTCTGAACATATGACTGATATCCTCTTTAAATAAGGATCTATTTGACCTTCAACGGATGTCTTTAGATGTCTTACCAAACATCTTCATCCTCTATATAGATCGAAGCTCTTTGGGCTTCGGTCTTCAACTAAGTCACCATTGTGTCAAATGCCTAGCCAGGTGCCTGGCTCCTTCCCAGACGCCTAGGCAAGCACTTAGGATTATCTTAGGTGCCTAGCCCTTGCACGCATGTTCCTCGAGCCTTCCTTCAGTAGTAACACAACTTTACAACTTTTCTATAGTTTTCTCCTACCATGTGCCTAGCACCTAGTCAGGCGCAAAGCTAGGTGCATAAACCTCTCTCAGACGTCTATGCAGACGCCTAGTCCTTTCATGCGGCTCCTCCAGTCCCTTCTTTTAACAAATACATGATTTTCTAGGCAATCTTCATGTCAGATGCCTACCACCCTGTCAGGCACCTAGTGCCTCTTTTGCTTTGATTCTCAATTTTTGTAATACTCTCTTTTGATTCTGCAATATTTTCTTTGATTCTTCTATTTTCTCATATTCCGTAATCTTCTCGAGATCTTCTCGGATTCTGTAATCTTCTCGGTATCATATCGAATTCTGCAATCTCTCTTTGATTCTCAATGAATGTATGATTCTCCAATCTGACAGTAAATGCTTGATTTTGCAATTTATAATAAATGCTTGATTATGACATTAAATATCTTGCACACTTAATAAACATATAATTAATAACAATATGGTTTGTCTAAATCAAAACATTTGAACTGTGGATTAATCATTAACTACCCTAACATCAACCATTCATGTATTTGTGAATCCCACATATATCTTCTATATATGCTCTTTCATTCTCAAGAAAAAACTTTAAAAAGGTAATAATTAACAAATAACTACATTTTTCATCACAAATAGCTTGTAATATATGTATAAATGTAGATGTTGCAAATAGCAATAAATTTATTTGGTATGCCCCCACTAAATTACTCTGAGGATTTCCAGTAGAAAATTCACGGAGTCACCATGAATCAACTACTAATCATCTGCCACCCATTCCAAAGGTAGCAAATTAGGAGACTTAGGTCATGCTTGGTCTAAAGGACATTTCTATTTGTAACTTTGTAAAAATAAAAAATAAGTGGAGGCACTTAGAATCGTTGTCTTTAAAGTTTTTATTTGTCCCTAATTAATTACTTTAAGTTTTAACAAATAGTCATTCAGAATATAACAACGTCACACTTGAGAATCTTTGATAGCAAATTTAGAGATTTTTCGTTGAGTTATCTTTGAAACAATGAAAAATTATTACTGTAATTTTAGAGAGAAAATAGAGAAGAAGAACAAGAGGATAAGTTGTAGAAGTTCAATTAATTTTAAAAAAGAAATTATTTCAAGTATTTATAAACATTTTCTATCATCCAACTGTCATAAATTAAACTGAATATGAACCTAAAACCACAACTTTTTGAAAAAATAGATGTTGAAAAACTTAAAATTATAAAATAACGAAACCATAGTGGACTATGTGAAGGTTTTGTTTATTAATAACATTAATATTATAATAATAATACTGTAGCTTACTTGGAACTGGAGTGGGCAAAGAAAAACAATGCCCGTACATAAAATTACATCGCCAAAAGTATATAACAAATACCTCTTAACACAATTGTCAATCAATAGGATGAAATCCATGCTTAATTCTTATCTATAAAGTTCAGAGGGAAGAGCTTCGAGTTGTGGAAAGTAAAGATGGAGAATATACTCGTTGACAGAGACTTGTGGACGACGATAGTCGATGAGATACTAAAGAGTATGATGAGCATGACGGTAGCGTCCACGGCAGAGGTGGCGTCACCGATGTGGTTTCGACATCATTTTCAATGGCCATCACGGAGTGAGAGAAGTTTGATCGAAAGGCACGAAGTATAATTCGACTGTGCTTGACCGATTTTGTCCTGATAAATGTTTTTAAAGAGAAGACTGCGAAAGAACTCTGGAAAGCGTTTATCAAAGTAAATCTCTAGTATATAATTTGTTTATGTGGAAGAAGTTGTACAACCTTTAAATGGCTGAGGATGATTCTTTCTCTATTCATTTACATGAGTTCAATACTTTGATAGGTCAGTTATTGTCTATCAGTGTTGATATGACGAATGACAATAAGGCTATTATACTGCTCTATTCACGGCCTGATTCTTGGGATAAGTTTATAATGGGGATGACAGGCCTATCATTCATACCTTATTTTGAATTAAGATACATTAGTGAGTTATTGCATATGAACAAGAGTAGTCATTTTCTAGAATGAAGCATACATAAATATAAGAACGGAAACACGGTAATGGAGGTTTTCCATGGAAGTTTACAACATAAACATTCCTGAATTCTCCTCAGTGTTCTAATGTTCCCAGCAAAGTACACCAGGGAACAATTATGTACGAGATATGTGAGAATAATGCATAAGTTTAGAAGGAACGTTACATGTTAAAATAACAAATCAAGTGCATGATGTGCCAGTGAGATACAGATTCTTTAAATACCTTTGCATTGATAAAGAGCGGGGGCATTCTGATTTATGACAAACCAAAAAAATACCACCATACAATCACATCAATCTCTCAGCATAGAGGACTTGGAAGTCTCCATGATCGAATTGCTGAAGCAACCACCTAAGCTGAAAATCTAAGTATCCAGCCATTTCTGTTCTTAAACGACGATGCAGGTACATCTGAAACAATCAAGAAATAGATTGAGAGAAAGAGACAGCAAGTAAGAAGTTTCTACATTCTTCTAATCTTCAATAGCATCAAATCCAGTTTTTGCTTTCATGCTTTTATATTCACTCTGCAGAGGTTTGTGTCCCTTAGAAGTGACATAGTTTCAGCCATCACTTTTTCTGATTAACAAATGGCTCAAATGATGTGGCGGTGTAGGGAGATGGCTGGAAGATGCTACCTTGCATACGGTGCCACATTTAGAATAAATTGCTAGGAAAAAGAAACTTTTTTCAAAATCAACAAGCATTATTCCATACATATCAATATATGCCACAGTTGTTTTCACATACACAAATGATATGAAATGCTTTTTACAAATACTTTACATTGACAACATCCCTATTCTCAAATTTTAGCAGTAAACTTTTTATTTGTTCATATTCTTAGCCTGCACAGAAAAAGCAATAGAAATAAGAAGTCATGATAAAGCATCTGGCTTGATTACAGAGAGGCATATTGAAGTTCACTTGATCAGAATTGATTTGTATTGTTTCACTGTGCTTGTTATAGCCTGTTCAACTGGAAGCCTCTCCATGCTTGATGCACCAGAGAACCCATGAACTCCCTTGGTTCTCTTCAATATGAATTCTACCTCCGTAGGACCAGAAATCGGACCTGCAAATTGAACCAGATCAATCTTTTGTAACGAATTATAATTTACGGATAAAAAGCATGTCAAATTGGTATGCCTTGTAACAAAAGACAATGGCAAATGAAAAGAAACCTCCAAAAAAAATTGAATGTCAAAGGTTATTTGAGTAAGAGAACAGTAATGAGAATGAAAAGTGGACAAAAGATAAGATTGAAATTGAAAAATCAGAAAATCAGCGTGTAAGAAAAAAATCACAATTCAGAAATCAACTCCTCTAAACGGCTCTAATTTAAAGTCTTATGGCAATAAAGATATGTGCATCCAGTGAGAATTGGTTTTGATAATGACACATGTTTTCCATTAGTGTAACAAAAGTAAACTTAATAATGTTGTTAACACAGTACCAACAAAATTTCATTACAACAGCGAAAAAGGCTTTCCCAAGCATACCTCCATGGCAGAGCACAATGGCATTGGGATTGATCCTATGAGCAGCATTTGCAATAGCTTGTACACAAACTACACTTTCCTCCATTGAAACAGCTGTTTTTGCACCTATCGACCCAGATGTAGTGAGCCCCATATGGGCCACTATGATATCAGCGCCAGCTTTTGCCATTTCCGCAGCTTCATTTTGGTTGAAAGCATATGGGGTTGTCAAGAGACCCATCTTATGTGCTTTTTCAATCATTTCAACCTCCAAGCTGAACATTAGGAAAGGAAAAAAAATAGCTATAAGAAGCATATATAAGAAATTATCTCAAGAACGTGAGTCAAAGCATTATTTAATTCCTACCCATATCCCATTCCTGTCTCTTCCAGATTTTGTCTAAAATTACCATCAAAAAGCCCAACAGTTGGAAAGTTTTGCACCCCGGAGAATCCAATGGACTCCAACTTCCTTAAAAAGTAGTCCATGCGACGAAAAGGATCAGTTGCACATACTCCAGCAAGAACTGGTACCCCCTTCACCACCTATACATTAAAAGTGTAGCAGGAAAATTGAGCTACAAACTTGACTGGAAAAGCCTTTCAAAGTTAAATTTTCATGGCTACGCTAATAACATGGCTATTGTCACTTAACAATTACACTAGTACGCATCCTGTTGACTAAAATATATAACGAAACACATAATGATCAGAAGAATTGAAAGAAATAGAAGAACACATAGTAAAGGGGCAAAGGATAGAAACATTTTTAATTTATGTCCTTTTCGGCAGAATGGATAAGTTTGAAATAACAGTTGAGACAGCAGAGCAGATAACCAAATTTACTTTTGTTATTTAGATAAAACAAGCAGTTGGAAACTCACTGGCAGAACTTCATTGGCCATTTCAAGCAGTACAGCATTTGCATCAGCAAAAGGCAGTAAACCAGCTAGCGAACCCCTTCCTGCCATGCGAAAACGCCCTGAATTGTACAATACTATCAAATCAACACTACCTGCTTCCTCAAACTTTGCAGATATTCCAGTGCCTGCACCTGCTCCTATTATGGGAAATCTTTTATCGATCTGCATTTTCAGTTGCTGCAATATTCCATGAGTTCTTCGCAAAGTTTCTGTATGAAAAATGGTTACCACTTAGGCCTTTGTCCCCCTGACATACAGAAATGTCTACCATCTAGCTATATGATTAGTAAAACTAGACAAGTTTGTTGTGTTTGAACCTCTCAACACAAATCAGATTGCATTCAAGTGTTTTAACATAAATGCATGTTAAGCACACAATGGAAAATTTATTATTAGATGCTATAAATCTTAAAATATGTTCATGATCTTCTTACATTTTCTAGCAGCCACGAAAAAAAGTTACAATTCTGATTAATACTGAGGCTTTTTTAAATAGAAGTACTTTGTTAGTTGTACTACCCAAAAAACTAATTAACTAAATAATTTACTGATTATTGTAGTAGGTAGGTATTCAACCTGGTCTTGCATCAGGGAAGTCACTTGGGCTGTAATAGATGGTCCCAGTGCTTGCTGAATTCGTGTTAGATAAAGAACCCTCGTGAAGGTCTTCGCTGGGTTTACAAGATGTCATTTGGGAAGGACTGGATTGTACAGGGTTGTTCAAAGAGATCTCTAAAAATGAGTCAACCAATGCATCTGCAAACTCAGGGTCATTGATGTGATAAGGGTACACCTTTACCTATCAATACACACACCTTTCAATTGAACAAGATAAATAAAAAAAAGCAATGCATGAAAGCAAGAATATGAAACTCAAGCAATTAGGAGAAAATTGAATTTGTGATACACACAACTTGATAAGAAATCATGATACCTGTCGATTTTCATTTGCCTGAATAAGCCTCTGCAGTTCATTTATAAGAGTACCAGTAGCATCAGGATCATAAAAAGGCTTCCCTGGTGCATCCAAAGCTGAAATACCCTTTTGCGGCAGGCAAACACGTATAATTGATGATGTCTTGTTCAGTTTATCCGCTATAAAGCCAGCAAGTTTCTTGTTCTCATCTACTGTAGTTCGCATGATTGACACCTGCAATGACAGACATTAATACACGGAATATACATCCAATTACTGCTTCGAAGTAAAATGTTCTATATCTGTTAAGTGTGTCCAGCAGAGGAACTATCTGATTACTCTGCACTAAAAACAAAGTAACCATCTCAATCAAACAACAATACTCCTTGCTAGTATCTAGAGAACTTGCACACAAGTGTCAAAATACACGCAAAGATAATACCATCCCCATTCCCTGTAATCAAAGGAGAAAAATCACGGTTATATAAAAACTTATCACCTGCTCATTATGTACATGAATCTTCCATTGCTGAAATTCAGATGGTATTGTATCTTTAGCTCCAAAGTTCACCATATCCAAGGCTCCTATGCTCAGGACTAAAGGTATTCTCTTCTCTATGATGTCATCAAAGCGGGAACTGTCACAAGCCATCACACCTCCAACTACATAATCTGCAACCTCAGTTGTTGTGATGTCCAAAACTCCCTAAGTTAAACAGAAAGGGACAAGTGAACGTGGAAGAATAGAGCAAACATATAATGACAAAACCTTCATCATTCATCATATACCACAAAACATTAATACCATTCAGAAGTTATGGAGTCAATTAAACCGGGCATGGAAACTTAACCAACACCAAACTTTGGAAGGAAATAAACCCTGTACGTCTCTTTCTAGTACTTTGAATGCAAATAAATTGTGTATAGAAAGATACCTGTATAAATCCCTCTTTTACCAGAGACTCCATAGCCCTGCCCCCTACCCCGGTGGCATGAAAAACCAGGGTCTCATAACATTGTTTGAGCAATCTTTCTTTGCAGGCGTTTACACATGGAGTTGTCACTCCAAACATGGTAATACCAACAGTATGTTTTTCATTAATGCTATAAGAATCTCTATGCCAATCAAGTCTTCCAATCACCATTCCAGCAAAAGCAGCTCCAGCATTTGATAATACAACCCTGCTAACACTATTAATCCCACAGACATCCACAACAGATGGAAACAATACCAAATCCGATGTCCAAAGCGGATGATATTAGAGATGTGCCTCCACTGCCTCCAAGGCCTATAGATCCAGCAAGAACATGATCCTCATGAGCTTTTTTAAGAAAATTTTCGAGTGCTTTACTCATGATAGCAACAGCTTCGCCTCTGTCATCCGAAAGTACGGTAGGTGTTTGCTCAACTGATCCAAAATAGTACGAAAGAATTTCCTTTCTTGTCACAAACATAAAATCCCCTAAATTCTCAGTCTCCCCTTGACCAGCACTAGCAGAAACAAAGAATTTCCTTTCTTGTCACAAACATAAAATCCCCTAAATTCTCAGTCTCCCCTTGACCAGCACTAGCAGAAACATCAACAATCACAACTTGCACCTGTCATTTCCATGAACAAATCAGGGATAAAAGTTACACTAACTTTTTTTGACAACTAAAATTTAAACTATCTTTAACAAAAATAAACTAATTACATAGTTGAATTACATTGTAAAACTACATTAAAAACCAAAGGACTTCGAACAAACTAAATTCTACTAGTACCGTCACTAACCTTTAAAGTTGAGATCAGGACATAAATCTGTGTAAAAAAGAAATTCCAAACTCAAAAACATCGCACTAAACACATATTAACTATAAAGCGCTGCAAAACGCTAATTACTCATTTGCAATGATCTAATTAGATAATTTTGTGCGCGTTATAATCGTTAAAGCTAATTTGTTAATCCAACACAGATTAACAAGGCAATGTTCGAAAAACAAATTTCGTTGAAAAAGAAAGCAGATTCATTACCGTAACAAAATATGCACATATACTCAATAGCTTCTCAAAATCATTAGCATCTTATGCATACATATGTGTCTGTGTACCTTTGAAGAGGAGTTGTTTAGATTGGACCGTTAAAAGCTAATTTGTTAATCCAACTCAGATTAACAAGGCAATGTTCCAAAAACAAATTTCGTTGAAAGTGCAAATAGATTCATTACCGTAACAAAATATCCACATAAACTCAATAGCTTCTCAAAATCATTAGCATCTTATGCATACACATACATACGTGTCTGCGTACCTAGGAAGAGGAGTTGTTGGAGAAGTTGTTTAGATTGGATCGGATGGAATCGGAGAGGAATAGGAGCTCGTCGAGCTTAATATCGGCCGTTCCAACACGGAAAACTCGGGGTTTCTTATCTTGAATGGCCATTGTTCAAAACTCACCGAGTGATTCCGGTTTAGAATAGTTAGGGTCTCCGAGCTGAATAGATGAAGCAAGCACCGGTCTCTTCGTTGTGAAATCGTTTTCGGAATGGTAAGAGAGAGACCGTGAGAGTGGACGTCCAGGGATAGCTACACTTACTTATAAAATATATATTTAGATTGTCCAGCAAAAAGAAAAAAGAAAAAAACAAAAACAAAAACGTGGCATTTTCAAATGGGTTGCAAGTCTTCCACATTTCAAAACGTGGAGGCTTGGTAGGCAATTGTTTTTCGCTGATTTGTTATAAAATCAAACTTATATATATATATATATATATATATATATATATATATATATATATATATATATAATACGTAAACATAATTAACATTTAACAGATTTTGTTTATTTTTTTAAAAAAAATTTATTTCTTTAAACATTTGAGGTCAAAAGAAATGGTGAAATGACAAAATTTTAAGAAAACATAAAAGTAATAACGTAGTATTTATTTTTAAATTTTTAGCATATATGAAATTTCTCAGAATTCAAAATGAGAATTTTTAAAAGGTGTGGTTTATAAAGAATTGAAGAATAAATCAGAAATTTAATATAAATATTATGTTAGGTGTTGACGATCAACAACCGGGGAAAATTATTGAGAGGAACGGGAAAGGTAAGGAGGTGATCCACAGGTAGTTTTAAGTGCTATGTGGTGAGTTAGATTTACTTTAAGTAATCTAAATAAAAATCAAATATCTAGTGATAATATTAAAATAAATTATTAGCTTATGCTTTAGTGGTTGATAGGAATGATATGAATATTTAGACATATAGAAAACTATTATATGAAAAGAAATATTATTAGAATAATTAGTTAATTTAATAATGATAGTGATAAATAAAATTTTCAATGAGTTACGGTTAATAAAGTGAATTTGGTATATGAGGAGAAATAATTAATGAAATTTATCAAGTAGAAATTTGAAAAAAAACATAATAGCTAAATTTGATATTTGAATACATGCTTGTTTTTATTTTATTATTTATATACATATTCATATCAGTTTTCATATGCATCTGAATGAGAATAAAAGAACCAGTAAGGCAGCCGGTCTAAATGAGAATAAAATAACTGGGAAGGCAGTCTGTCTAAATGAGAATGAAATAACCAGGAGGGGCCGGTCTAAGATAAAAACATGTCGACATGTGGGAAGACGTTCCCAAATAATAATTCAAGCATTGAATCTGTTTTACATGTTGATTGTATTACTGAAGTATTGTTGATTTTATGCATTTATTTGTAGATAAACAAGTTTCATAAAGAGATAGTTATAGTGAGAAAAAGACATAGAAGTATGATGTAATAGTAATTATTTAAATGTCGGACTATATGCTATTATCCAGTCATATGAGAAATAAATGATTAAATATTAAATGACTATTTATACAAATTGAATACTTCTAGTAAATTTAATTCACTGAGCTTGTGAAGCTCATCCCTCATTGTACAATGATTTCAAGTAGCAGACAGGACAACTAGTCTGGTGGGTTGAGAGTCAGACGAAATCATTTTCTGTAAGCTACGTATGTGTCAACATCCTCATACAAATGAGAAAATAAAATAAAAAAATTTATTTGTAAATATTCATGTATTTTACATTGTATATTATATTTAAGTCAATATCAGATTTTTACACCTCTCCTGTTGAGGGTTGAGGGTTAGAACAAAAATTTATGTTAGTATTATTTTTTTATTGTTGCATATATGTGTTGTATTGAGATTTTCAAAATGTATTAATACCGTCTCGAAGATAGTTAACCCGAGATGAATCGTTACACAAACATAATAATTCCAACACTCAATCAATTTGTTTAGCATAACTCAATCAGTTTTAAAAAGTTCATCAACAATGAACTTGATTTTTAAACAAAATATTGACATAACTTCAAATAAAACTGAGATAATTTAAAAGACATTTCAATACAAAATTTAATCAAGATTTTAATCATTAATGCTCAATCATTGATCAATAATAAAAAAATTCATGCATACACAACAAACAAACATGTGAAGATTTTTTTTATCAATGCACAAAGTAAAGAATAGAAATAGATTTTGCCTATAGGGAACAAACTCTTACCACCACCGTACAAATTCCATTTAAAGAAATTTACAAAGGAAAAATGTGCAAATATGTCAAACAAAACTCTATTTTAATTATGCAAGTTTGTTAATATACTTTGTAAAAATTTTCGTGAGTTGAAACTTTGATATATATCCAACCATCACCATTTTGTATTAATATCAATTAGATATATATCCATTTAAATTTTTCTAATTCAAGTGGTTCGTTAATGTATAAGCTTTTGAATGTAACAAACTCCATTAAGTAAATACAATTTGAATTTTTATAATTAATGGATGATAAATTTTGTTATTACCATCACTGCTGAATGATATAATATTTTTAATTGACTTTTTTGTACCAAAAATATTATTGTGGTTTTAATATTTAATTTCATGCTCCAAAATTTATTTGGAAATTATTTAAAATTTTGTTTTGTTTATATTTTTAAAGGCATAGTTAATTATAATTAATTTAAGCATTTATATGTACTTAATTTGGATATTTGTTTTTTGAGACTTTTTGTGTAATTTTTATTAACTCCTTATATTTATCATATACTTTGTTTATTTGTTTAACTATTGTTTTATAACCCCATGGTTAATTTATTTTATTAGATATATGTAAGTATGCAATATCATATAGTTGATTTGATATTACGAATTTTTGTAATTTAATATTTTTTTTAAAATTGTTTATCATGAAATTTGATTTAAAACATTAGTTTAATATATGGATGAACATTAATATCACTTAAAAACTTAAATTCATCAGTTTTAAACTTAAATCATGTATATAATCTTTTTTTATTTTTTATTTTAATATAGGATAAATCACACGTTCACATGAACTCTGATTGGTGACACATCTCCACTTGCATGCCCAAACATAAGTTTCGCCTCAGGAGGAACGCTCAACCGCCACAAAATTTTCCAAAAACTATTAGCAACCTGAGAACAAGAACCTTATAATCCTAATGGTCAATTCTCCGTACGTGAGGAGTGCTTACCATTTAGTGATGGGGAAGTTATTTAAACTCAATGATAAAGGCTCTTGTTCGAGTCCAAATAAGTTTTATGGAAGCATATTTGGAAGATTTCGGTTCCAAATAAAGTGAAAAACCTTGTGTGGAGAGGTTGCCACAATGGTTTACCTACAATGGCGAACCTCAAGCGTTGACAGGTGGTTCCTTTTGAAACTTGCAAATTTTGTTTAAATGAAGAGGAGACTGCTATTCAGTCACTCAGACCGTGACCGAGCGATGTAGGTCTGATTGTGTTGTCCGTTTGCTGCGCTGGTGCTTTAGCATGGCGCGACTGATGTGGCGTTTTGGGTTGATGATATGTGGCATCATCTTGATCATGAAGGTAGGGCTTTATTTTCGGTGCTGCTGTGGAAGATCTGGTCAGCTAAGAATGGTGCACTGCATAGCGCGGTGAGTGCTCCTCCTCTCAGGTGGAGGATGCGGGTCAGTATTCGAAGGACTTCATCAGTGGCAGGCGTTACTGGCTCCCTCCATCTCCAGGCTTTGTCAAAGTTAATTGTGATGGGGCCATTTTCAAAGAACAAAATCTGATGAGGGTAGGGGGCGTTATCTGTGACGAAATGGGTCATGTTCTTGGCTCTATGTCAGCCTCTTTTCCTCTTCTTGGTGTAGTGGTCATGGTGGAAGCTAAGGCCGTCTTTGAGATTCTGAATTTCGCTTGGGAGTCCGGTTTCCCTCAACCGATGCTTGAGAGTGATGCTCTTCGCGTTGTCATGGCTATAATGCGACTGATTTTTCTTTGGCTTCCTATAGTCACTTGATTGATGAAGTAAACCTGTCTATGGAGCTTTTTCAGTTTTTTTTTCGTGTAATCATGTTCATTGGGGTATTCTTCCATAGAAAAGTGATTTTGAAATGATTAGACTAGCTTGTTCTTTCTTTGAACCCATGTATTGGATGAAAGAGGTCCTCGTATTGAATTGGTTTTTTTTTTTTTTGTCATAAAAAAAGTTTTGAGGTAATTAATAACACAATTATTTTTTAATAATTTCATTGTTTAAATTTTACTTTTTCTTTTTTAAAGGATGGATGTGCCTAGAGACCCTAGATATTCTTGCAAAGAAAAGTGATTTTGAATAATCGAAATTGTCATGTCTTCTTAAGTTTTCTGTGGTTTAACAATTCTAACTTCATACCAGAAATAAAAAACAATTCTAACTTCATACGAAAAGAAAGTTGTAAGGATTGCATGCATTTTTTCTTCTTCTCTAGGTGAACCTGTTCACTTCACATAATGGAGCAGGCCGTGTTGGGCTGATCGCAGCGGCCCACATAGACCATATTCATTCTCGAACATATGGGGCAGTTGTGGGGTGCATGGAATTGAGTCACCGGGGCGGGCTTCTTCTCTTCCGGCTTCTTCTCTTCGGGTTTCTTCTGCCCATCCTGCTTCGGGGGAGCTGGAGGAGGCCCAACGCTCACCACCTCAGCGTACCTGCTGCCTGCTTTTCTTGTGCGCACTATGATCTCATACGGGTCTAAATCCCCTGTTACTGTCAATGTCCCCTTAGTTGCATCAACTTCGATTTTATCAACTCCTGCATTTAACGAGGAATATTAGAGTTCTGATGTGTTCAATTATTTGGGTCATAAACTATAATCTACTCTTATACCTAAGAAATTAAATATTGCTCATATAGGCCTGTGATCAAAACTTTCTATAAGTTCTGCTCTTCTTGCAGATGCTGTCGGGGCCTGTTTTCCTCGGGTCTAGTTGTTATGTTTCTTTCCTATGTTAACCATATACAAGGCTATTGATTTTTCTTTCAAAAGCTATAGCTCTCTAGGCCAAACAATAGTCATTTCTGGATCTTTCATTTCATGTTTGATTCTTTATCTCTGTTGATGTACTGAAAAAAAAAAAAACTATAGTTTTAGAGCAAACATGATGTATGCTAAAAATTGGCTAATATTTGATTTTGATTATTAAATTGTGCTTAAAAGTTGGATTTGATCATTGAACTTTAACTTGTTACAATTGGATCATCAAACTTTAATTAATGTTGCAATTTTATGATTCCGTTGCCTGAAAGTAAAAGTACAAATCTATTGCTTACCTAACGTATTGAGGATTTGCACCTGAAGGACCGAGGTGTTGGGCCATTATGCAGACCAACTCTTCGTGTCTCCCTATGCTAGCTTGTCAGATGAAACTTGAAATTTGAGCAAAATTTCAAATATTTCGATCCTATTTTTCTCTTAATTTTTAATCGAGCTTAATTTCTCTCGTTGTTTGGTATTAATTTGCAAACAAAAATTTTAAATCTCCCATTACTCTTAATCTTTTTTTTTATTCTCTTGAAAATATTTAAAGTGACTTGGGTTTAGAGAGTATGACCTAAATGTCGTATTCCTAACTAATCTTGCGAAATTTTTTGTTGATTAGATGCTTACAAGGCGAAACAAGTTAAATCAAGAATATTTATCAAATTTTTAAAAAAAATTTAAAGACCAAAATTGGATATTATCCCAAAAAAAGATGATTAACTAAAAGAATGATTAATGTAAATTAATAGGAGCATTATACTAACATATAATAGAATTAATTTTGCGCAAAGCATTAGATCAGATCCTTTACATTGACTTAGGTTTTCTGTTCTTGTTTTGATTTGGATTACTTTCATAATTTGATTCCATATGAGGCCAATCACCATGTGCCATATGCTGCAATTACATTCAACAACCAATCCTAGTCAAAGAAACAATCAAAACAAGATGGTAATTCATAATTTGTAAACATAGAAAATATGCATTGGTTGATTATTAATTGGCAGGCGTGATGGCAACTGAACCTAAAGGCTAATATAAAATTTCAATTTGCACTAAAAATATATATAATTTCTATTTATAAATATTCACCATGGTTTATACTATTAAATTTTTTTATTATAGTTGATGAGTTCATCAAGAACCCATTATCAGTTGTCACCAATGAATCAGCAAAGACCTGGTACACTGTAAAATCATCAGTCAACCAGGCTACTAGAACAGGTCACTTAATGTGCTAAGATAAAATGATTTAAAAATAACAAATTTTTGTTTTAATCGAGTGTAAAATTTATTTTTATATTAAGTTAAAAATTTAACTGTTAATTTTGAGAGATTTTATGAGTGTGAAACTTCACGAGTCTCGTACATAATCAACTAACATTACCAATGTGGTTCCAAAAAATACCAGTCAAGTTTTCACCTTAGTGCAAAAATGAGTTTTGCACCCGGTGTAGATAAGAATCTCTCGTAACAATAACAACAATCTAAAAACATGTTAAGTGCCTAATTTAAACATATTTAATACTCTAAAAACAAAGTTTGATTATGATTGAACCAAATAGATTCTAAGTCCATTGTTATTACATTTTTTTTATACAGTACTTGTGAGAAATTTGGAAGCGATGTTATATATAAATAGTATAATGATTGATGTACTGATAAAAAATCAATGATTGATATTATTACAATGTTCATACTTTAACTCACTTAAAATATGAGAAATAATTGATATATAGATCAGACAAATAACTCACACTTTATCGGAATCGAATTTAAAACCTATGATCCCAATACCTCAACCTTATTTTTTTTACCACTAAACCAAAGCCTCAAAAATCTATTAGATTATGGATAAATATGCAATTCGACATTAAGGAATGAACATAGTAAATCACACACAAGAGATCACAGAAACTTTAGATTGATAGATATAGATGGAAACCAATATGACTGAAAGGCTTAAACTCATAAGTTTTGGATCCAAACAATGTACATAACCCATTTTTGTTTTTTTTTCTTCTAATGTGAGATAACTAACCTATGAATATTGCCTTCCACAATTTTGCATGATAATTAAAGAGAATATATTCATATAAAATAGATCAGGAAAAGAGAGGATTTGAATTAGAATTTTTCCTCTTATTTGGATGCTTTGGATAAAGAAGAGTATCAGTCATTATTTCTCGAATTAATTTGGAGAAATTGGTAAAATGGAGTTTTGATGGGATCGTTTAGAAAGAGAAAATTTCACCGACCACTCATAAATTATGAATGTTTGTCACTTATATCCTCAAACTATGAATTTGGCAATAAGGATCATCAAATTTTCAATTAACCACAATATTATCTTCTTCATCAATATAATGTTTTTTTTTAAGTTTTAATTTTGAGATAGTTGAATACACTAAAAAATATTCAAATAAAGTACTGAATAAACTATTTGAAAGTCATTCAATAATTTTTTAAAATTCTCTATTCATTTTTTTGTGATTTTCTTATTTATAATAGTAAATAAATAAATATTTAATATTAAAAGATAATAGTTTAAAAACCTGTGATGTAATTCCTCTAACCTCTTTTCAAATATATTGTTAAGTACCACGTTTGGTGGCGTGGATGAAAGGAGAATAGGATGAGAGTCTCCTACCTCTAAAATCGAATAATTTTATTTTATTATCATTCGGATAAGAGTTTTTTTTAGCATGTCAACTAAATACAGCTATAAGGTATATCATATCCGTCATTTATTCTATCTGCTCGACATTATTAAAGTTTAAAAAAGTGTCATAATATATGCGCTATACCTGACAGTGTGAAACCTTCACAGATTTCTCTCTCAATCATACATCTCACTAATTCTTGTGAAAACATTATGGATTAAAAATTTTGTGGACATTCTCTTCACAGACAAATTTAACAAGTACTATTTCTTTAACTTACAATTCCGTCTATTCGTGAATGGATTGCTCACCTAATTTCGTAAGGTCTCTTTTGTTTGAGATAACAGAACTCTTACCTTTCATTTTCCAACAATTATTGGCCCAGCATGTACTTACTATGAGAGTTATGTACTTATTGGCCCAGCATGTACTTACCATATAACCAGTCAATAAAAATCATGTTAAATTACATGTAAAATCATGTGATTTGATTTAATTTCATAACAAATTTTAAATTTTATTTTAGTTTATACTAGATCTTATGGTTTGGCTCAGTTTCATAACAAACTTTGAAGTTTGCACCAAGATTAACGATGTTAACTTTCTTTTCAATCTCAGGGTTTGTAATGAAACTAAACTAAGTAGTAAGGATTTTTTTTAATGTAATTTAGCATTTTTTTTAATATCAAATAAAATTCTTACGTTTTTTACTTAAGATAGAAACTAAATTTGAATGGTGTGATCTTAAAAAAAATGTTGGAAATAAGAATTTTTCCTCACTTTCTTACTATCCAAACACTATTTTTTTTAAAATTTCTATTGGAATTAAAAAAATGTTAAATTGCATAGAAAACCCTATTATTTAACTTAGGTTCATTATAAACTTTGAGATTGAATAAAAAGTTAACACATTTAACTCTGGTGCAAACCTCAGAGTTTGTTATGAAACTGAACCAAACCATAAAGTTTAATATGAACCAAAATAAATCTCGAGGTTTGTTATTAAACTGAGCCAAACCATGAGATTTAGTATGAATCAAAATAAACATCGGGGTTTGTTACAAAATTGAGCCAAACCACATTATTTTTTTATGTAATTTAACCTAAAATTGATTTTATTTGGGCTTCTATACATTTTGAAAGGGTGATTATTTTGATTCCCTCTTTATAGGTCTCTTGTTGCGTGCATATATAAGAGAGAATAGAGGAACGGTTACATATGAGAGATAAACAATTATAATTTTTAATTATATGATGACATGTCATAATCTGAACTTTATTTAGTAATTGAGATGACTATAAATTGACAATCATGTTCTCTTTTAACACAATTCTAGAATATAGTCCATTTAAATAAATGAACTGAAATTAAAATTTATTTATAAATGAAGATTTTCAAATTAATTGAAATTAGAATTCACTTACAAATGAACTATAAATTATGGAATTGAAATGAATCTTGTGTTTAGAATCAATAAAAAAATCATTTCATTTTTTATTTTTACTTAAATTTCCTTAACAAATGCACATAAAGATTGATAAAGAGATGATAACCATTTTATTCTTAACATATAAAATATAAATATACTAAAAAAACTGAAAATTTAAAAAATTAATCAAGACCAGGTAAGTAAATCTTTAAATTCGAAGGCAATCTAGGAAGCCTACTCAATTTTGAATTTTATTTTTTTATCTGCAAACTAAACATTGACTAATTCATTTTTAAATAAATTTTATATTTTATTAGCAAACTAAATACAACACTTTATAGAATTCAACTGACTTCTAATTTTACAAAAGCCATGAAATTTAATTTTTCCAAACAGTAATATAAAAACTAAGAGAACTAAAATCCTTTCGTACAGATATATCATATAGCATCTGACCAATCGATTTCATCAAGTTTTAATGACAGAAATAATCACGTTGAAAAACTCCATCTTCTCCCTAGACATGTGATCTGCAGTAATCTCTCGATATTTATGAAACACCTCATCGATGATCCCTTCACCAAAGTGACTAACAAGTAAGGGCTCAGCTACAGCTCTCATGCACTTTGCAACATTATATCCACCGTCTGTAATTGCATCAGTAAGGCTAAATTGACTGTCATAAGCATTCCAATTGACTTGGGTGACTTCGAGACGATCAATGGTGAAGGATCCTTCTTTTAAAACCTCAGATTTCACTTCTTCTGGGGATGGTGTGTATTGTGGAATGTTGAAGGAGTCCATTTTTTCTTCTTCTATAAGTCCCTGCATATTCCATAAGTTTCAATTAAGCACTATCATGAGATACGAGGGAGATTCTCGCCTAAACATGGTTTAAGAAAATCGGTATTTTTCATAGATAGAGATAAACAGAAAATTTCTTCAATTAATGGTCAAAAGTAATTTTAATCAAAGCAAAAATAGTCAATAGCTGTAGCGGAGGCAATTGCTATCGGAAAGTAGCAGCCGCTACATCACGTGGCAGTAGGTATTTAAATCCTTGAACGAAATTGATTTTTCCTTTTTTCTTTCATGGCTTAAAGACAACTCAATACAAAAAAAACCTGTAGCGGTGTGTACTGTATACCTGAGAGACCATGTGATTGAGAGCCATGGCTAAAAGCTCCCAAATGTAGCAACACTCTTTGCTGGACGGATCATGGCTTCTTCTCCCCAAAAATGTTAAAACCATACGCCCTCCTGTCACCAATTCCTCTGATCGACACTTCAAAAACATGGAAAAGTCCCTTTGAAATTGCTCATAGTAAGCTCTAAGCACATTTGGTGGACTAGTACTAGCCATGTAAATGTTCCCCTTGTTATTCTCCAAACCATCTGGAACCTAATCAAATGAAAAATTACTTTCTTGATCGGAGAATTGATATCTTGTCAAAACGGTAAGATATTTGAATCATGAATTAAACTTTTAAAATAGTTAATCACTGAAAAAATAAATTAATAATTTTACGATAGATCACGTGGATGGATAAGTAATTTTTCTGCATTTTAAAAAACCCTTGAGAGTGTAAGAATGACGACGTGGCATAAACTAATTGTTGTAGTCCAAAATGATGGCCAATAATTTTCATGGTTCAAATAGCAACTCATGTAAAAATTATAAGAAACAAATAAAGGGATATATTCTTGGGTTTGATGGACATAACATATCATTATTATTCTGATGTGTCAAGTTGGGATTGATGGATTTTTCTCAACATGGACTTAGAAATTTACATCGATATACGATTACATTGTAATGTTAAAATGAAGATTTTGGTGTAGACACCAGTTAATTTAATTGGTAATGTCATTTATCATATATCTCATAAGTAATCAAAGATGTGAAAAAACTATTTCATCTTGTGTAGCTCTTACGCTCAATCCTTTAAACTAGGGAAAAAAATATATTATTGTAAGACAAAAATAATCGTAGATTTTGGTGCTTGAAAATTTTAATGCATGGGACTCACATGAGATTCACAAGATGTATGGCATATGTACCTGTGATAACCATTGAAGACCATAAGAAGAGTGGATAAAATGGAGGCTCTTCCTAGGGAAAAGCCTGCCATAGAAAGAACCAGGGACTCCAGTGAAAAAACAAGGCCCAATGCCAACCCCCATTTGTTTTCTCAGTCTCTCTTGGAAGCTTGGCAAGGACCTGAAAATGGAATTGAAGTCATTCATTGGAAGATCATTAAGGAAGACTTGATACTCTGGTGAGTTTTCCCTTAGCTGCTGGCAAGTCTTGTGCACAGTTTTGATAAGCTCAGATACCACAAATAATGTGTTTGGTCCTGAAGAACAACCCAAGTCCGCTATGGCCAGGCTTGTGGGGAAGGTGCTGCAGTAAAGTTCGGTAATGGCCTCCTCTGTAATAGGCATTGTCGTCGTTATCACTTTTTTCTGTTCAGAAATTCCAACAAAAAATTTCGATGAATTCTCAACCAATTTTTCAGCTTTGTCAATGCAAGTGAAGAAAGATACTACTGAACATGATCAAACAAATTGAGGAGAATTCTTAGTTGCCTTGTTTCATTGTAAAAACTGCAGTATTTGTTAGTAAAATAGTAACATTTGATTGTAAATAGTATAATTTGACCATAACAAGTGAGTTACTATTAAATGTAATAATTTATTATCAAATCTAAGAATTTTACCATCAAATGTAACCTTTGTACTAACAAATGTGATTTTTTTTAAAACATATTTTAAAATAAAAAAACAAACAACGCCTATAAAATTGAATGGAGAGATGACTACCTGAACTAACGAGTTGTTGGCATAACTTAGTTCTCCCACTCCTCCATTCATGTGGAGCACTTGAACTACATCCATCTCTCCCATCTCTTTCTCTCTCCTTTTAGAATATCCTCTTTAATTGTTTGTGGTATTGAATGTGTTAAAGTTTAATGAGATGCTTAGTATTTATAGACAATGTGATTCATGAGTACTGTTTTGCATTTTTCATGGATTCCTTTCCGGTGAAATGGTGATGATTTTATTCAAGAAAATAATTCAAAAACAGATCAGGATGAGGGCTCATATCCAATCACATCCACAAAAAAGTTCCCTGATGTGGCTCACGTGGAAAACATATGTGTTCACATGGAAAACATTGAAAAGTGAATTACTCAAAATGAACGTAATAAAATTGTGATTGATGTGAAAAATATTTGTGTGATGTCCTTTGGTGCTCATGTTTTCAATGTGAAAATATATTCTTTTCACATTTTTCAATGTGAAAATACCTCTACAGATTGGTACAAATTGTAATTCAATTATTTTATATTAAAAAAAATTAATTTATTTTTAAATTCTATTATAAAAAATTAATGAACAAAAAATATTTGATTAAGAGTAAAATGTTAACGGATTAAAATATATAATTTTCACGTTTTTATGAAATATTTTAATCAAATTAAATTAATTATGATTAAAATTTAAAAATATATTAATTTAAAACATATTTTCGGTCAATCATAGTTTCTTCTTTTCATAATAAAAAAAAATTGAGATTTTTTTTTTTGTCTATTATAGATACATATAAAAATTAAATGTTTAGACGTTTTGTAAACTCATTTCTAAAAATTCAATCGGGATCTAATATATAAATCTTTAATTTTGTATGATAATTAATTTTTACTATTCGAGCTTCTTGTTATTTTGATCCGTTTTGAAGTTCACATGTTTCACGAGTAAGTCAATAAAGACTTGGCTTGTGGCTTACAAAATTTGAACGGCTTGGTCTTCTTTTTCTTTGTTTAAAGTTTAAATATTTTTGTACCTAAAAATCTGAGCCACACCTTTTCGCAAAATGGACCTTGGTTGTTGGTGGTACAATGAAAAGCAACACCTTTTCCACGGGATACGCTCTGATGTCATTTGATTCCATTAAATTGTCGACCGAGTCTGATGTCATTAGATTTTATTTTTTGGTAGTTCAATAACACAAGCCAATTTCTACGAAGTTTCATAAAATTTGGATCTCTTGTTTCAAAAAGATAGATAATTTTGAGCTCTGGTAACAAATCATCTTCCTTTACAAATATAATGGTAATTTTAGTTTAAAATAATTGTTAATGATATATGTGACATTAGTTTTTATTAAATTTATAATAGTTGATTTATTAACGTAATAAAAAACCTAAATTATAAATAAAACAAGTGAGAATAAGATTGGATTAGTAAAAATAATTATATGAGAAGAAAATAATTATTTTATTTTATTTTATTTTGTCCAAACATATTTGTTGTTAATCAATTTTTTTATAATTATTATTCAAATTTTGTAACGATCAATTTATAAAATCATTTGGACATTTTAAGTGGCTATCAATATTTTCAAATGTATTTTTTCGATTCGTCCGGGGCTCGTTTAGAGGCGGAATGTAGGTAAAATACCCCGAGGTGCAATATTTTAGATGCTTTTTTTGTTAAGCATACGCTTTTTGCGTTGAAGTTTTTATAAAAACTTTAAAAATCAAAAGAAATTAATAAGAATACAAACTTTAATCATTAAGCTAGCTGTTCATGTTATAATGTAATTGTGTTTTAAAAATTATTTAATTAATTATTTATAAATTACAACAATATAAATATATATTAATATTTATAAAATATAATTATTCACTGGCACTTTATTTTTTTATCTTTACCTTTTTGGACAAATGATATTCTCTTGACAAGAACTGGAGCTTACTCTTTTAATTCTGATCACAAAACTCATCAATGTTCTTTTTATATTAATTTAAAAAATTTATAGAAATATGATAAAAGTGGTTTGAGTGGTATCATCTTAGACAATGTGTCCATACCAATTGACCAATTTTGTCTTGATAACTAGTTAGAGAGGTAAAATAATTTTTTAAGTCTTTTAAGATAACTGCTAATTCACTTGTGAAGCAACTTAAGCAAAAAATAACAAAAGTTGTTTGACTAAACTTATTATTCAACAATGTAATATTTTACTTGAAATAAAATTGATTTACATTAAAAAAAAAAAAAATCTTCCATGATATAAAACACCCAAACTACCATACATAAAATTTAACCAAAAAAACAGCTTCCGTCAAAATCAATAAACAAACGAAATAAATTATCATAACAAACAACAGATTTTCTAGACCTATTCATCCGTATATTATCGGAGCCTTAATATTTTACCTGACATGTGCCCCTTATATTTACATAGACAGTGTGAAACATTCACAGATTTCTCTTTCAATCATACATCTCAGTAATTCTTACGAAAACATTGACATACGCCCCTTATATTTACATAAACAATGTGAAACTTTCACAGATTTCTCTCTCAATCATACATCTCAATAATTCTTGTGAAAACATTGTGGTGCATTAAAATTTTTGTGGACATTCTCTTCACAGACAAATTTAACAAGTACAATTTCTTTAACTTACTATTCCGTCTATTCGTGAAAGGACTGCTCACGTAATTTCGTAAGATCTCTTTTGCTTGAGATAACAGAACTCTTTCCTTTCATTTTCCAACAATTATTGGCCCAGCATGTACTTACTATATAATCAGTAAATAAAATTTAGGTTAAATTACATATAAAATCATGAGATTTAACTCAATTTTATAATAAATTTTTATGTTTATTTTAATTTATACTAAACCTCATGATTTGATTCAGTGGCTATCAATATTTTCAAATGCATTTTTTCGATTCGTCCGGGGCTCGTTTAGAGGCAGAACGTAGGTAAAATACCCCGAGGCGCAATACTTTAGATGCTTTTTTTGTTAAGCATACGCTTTTTGCGTTGAAGTTTTATAAAAACCTTAAAAATCAAAAGACAAAAAATTCAAGTCTAAAACTTGAACCTATTGCCCAAATTAGTAGGAATACAAACCTTAACCATTGAGCTAGATGTTCATGTTATAATGTAATTGCGTTTTAAAAATATTTATTACATGTTAATTATTTGATTTAATAATAACTATAAATTATTTAATTAATCACTCACAAGTTACAACAATATAAATATATATATTTGTATTTATAAAAATATAATTATAATTTACTTGTGAGGTAACTTATATACACATTCATACATTTATATTATTTAAATAAATTATAAATATACCTATTTAAAAACGAAAGTAATATAAATATTTGGACAACATATTTTCACAAAAGGTGTCATCTAGGAGGAAAAATCAAATGGCCACTGGCACTTTGTTCGTTATCTTTTCCTTTTTGGACAAATGATATTCTCTTGACAGGGACTCGAGCTTACTCTTTTAATTCTGATCACAAAACTCATCGATATTCTTTTTATTTTAATTTAAGAAATTTCTATAAATACGATAAAAGTGGTTTGAGTGGTATCATGTTGTAGTTTCGATATAGACAATGTGTCCTTCATACCAATTGACCAATTTTGACTTAATAATTGGTTAGAGAGGTAAAATAATTTTTTAAGCTTTTTAAGATAATTAATTCACTTGTAAAGCAACTTAACCAAAAAATGAACAAAAGTTGTTCGATTAAACTTATCATCCAACAATGTAACATCCTATTTCAGATAAAATTGATTTACATAAAAAAAATATTCTTCCTTGATATAAAACACCCAACCGCCATACATTAAATTTAATCAGAAAGACAGCTCTCATCAGGATCAATAAACAAACGAAATGGATTACAATAACAAACAACAGATCTTCTAAACCCATTCATCTATACATCAACGGAGCCTTAATATTTTATCAAGTTCTTTTTCCTTTCAAATATCTGAGTTTTTTTTTTCATTTGGGTTTCATGTGCAAAATCTAAAGTCCTTCTATCGGCTTGCAAGCAAGAAGAAAATTAACTTAGTAATTTTATAGTGGTTCGATTATATGACTGTGCCTATGTCCATCTTCAATAGGCTTCCCTAGTCTACTGAGTTCCAATAATAGATCAATGTTACACTTACTATCAAGCAAACCTTACATTGCTTGAGTTTACGGGTACCAAGCAACCTTACAGAGAGTCTCACTTTCATCTCACAGTCTCACAGCTCACTCAATAAACACTACACATAGTATTAAACTAAAATAATACTTGAGATTGATCTGTAGACTCGTATGTGGACTCGTTCTTGACTTTATGTATGTGTCCACTATTTATAGCCTTCAGTTGTGCCTTCAAGAAAGGTTACTCCAAAATCTGCTCATCGGAGAATCCTTTGAACTTATCACAAAGATCCTCTTTAAATAAGGATATGCTTGACCTCCAACGAATGTCTTCAGACGTCCACCCAATCTTCTTACCAAATGTCTTCATCTTCTATGTAGACTGAGGCTCTTCGGGTTTCGGTCTTCAAAACAGGCCTTCAAACTGAGTCACTATTATGTCAGGAGCCTGGTCAGATGCCTAGCTCCTTTCCAAATGCCTAGGTAGGCACCTAGCATTGTCTCAGGTGTCTAGCCCTCGCACGCATGTTCCTTGAGCTTTTCTTCAGCAACAACATAACTTTTCTGCATTCTTCTCCTACCAGGCACCTAAGCCTCTTTTAGACGTCTATACAGTCGCCTAGTCTTTGCACGCAGCTCCTCTGGTAATTTCTTTAAGCAAATACATGATTTTCTATGCAATCTTTAGGTTATGAGCATACCCAAGAAACTACCACCCAGTCAAGCACCTGGCCAGGTGCCTCGCCTCCTGTTAGGCTCCTAAGGTGGCGTCTAATGCCTCTTTAGCTTTGATTCTTGGTTTTCGCAATCTTCTCTTCAGATTCTACAATCTTATATCTGATTCTACAATATTCTATTTGATTCTTCAATCTTCCTAAGATCTTCTCGGATTTCGCAATCTTCTCGGATTTCACAATCTCTCATTGATTCTCAATGAATTCTAATTCTTTCTGATTATACAATCTGATAGTAAATGCTTGATTCTGCAATCTACAATAAATGCTTGATTCTGACATTAAATATCCTACACACTTAATAAACATATCAGTAATAACAATCATAAGGAGATCCATGTGGGTTAAGAGGCCATCCATTAGATATTCCCCTAGTGCTTGCAGTACATAATATGCTTTAAATATTACTGGTGATGATCCTAGCACAGTGAAAGAGGTGAGGACCTCGGAGGATACAAATCCGTGGGAGGATGCTATAAAAGAGGAGATGCAGGCACTATGTAGGAATGAAACATGGAGCCTTGTGAAATTACATATAAATAAGAAAACAATTGGGTGCAAATGAGTTTTCAAGAAGAAAACAAATGCAGATGGAATGGTAGAAAAGTACAAGGCACGTCTGGTTGCAAATGGGTACTTGCGAATAGAGGGAATTGACTATAGTAAGATATTTTCCCCTGTAACAAAGTTGATATCTATCAGATTTGTCTTATCCATGACATTTGCTTATGATTTAGAGGTCGAGCAACTAGATGTGAAGACAGTTTTCCTTCACGGGGACTTAGAGGAGGAAATTTACATGAAATAGTCTGAAGGCTTTGTGAGCAAAGGCAAGGAAGAACTAGTTTGTAAATTAAAGAAGTTTTTGTATGGACTAAAGCAGTCACCACGGATGTGGTACCAGAAGTTTGACACATACGCCATTTAGCTTGGGTTCACTCGTAGCTATGTTGATTACTGCGTCTATATAAAAAGGTTAGGGGTTGATTTTTTCATTTTAACCTTGTACATTGATGATATGTTTTTTATTAGAAATAACAGAAAGATGATTAGCACTGCGAAAGTATCGTTGGCAGGGTAGTTTGACATGATATGTTGACCTTGTACACTTGCAAGTAAAATTTCAATTATTTGCTTATTAATTTAGGTAGATTTTTGCACAACAAGTTTTTGGTGTCGTTGCCGGGGATTGCGTTAAATTCTGTTTAGAATTATATTTCGTTTAGTTTTCTTATTCTGTTATGTTTATTCTTTTATCAAAAACTTAATTTTTCATCTTGTTGTTTTTCTGTTTTTGTTTCAGGTTTTCGGTAGAGTAACTTCTGGTATTGCGATCGAGCGCAAGTCCATTGTGATCGAGCGCACTACGATCAAGTGCAAGTCCAGCAGTACTGAAACTTCTGAACTGAAAAGTTTCAGCTGATTCATGCAAGGGCTTCGATCCAGGAATCCAACCATCTTTCCACTTGATACAGAGATTGAGCGGACCATTTGACAGAGGCCTAGAGACAATGTTGAAGAGGAAGAAAAAGAATTTGAGGGGGAAGCACTAATGGCAGAATAGCTTAACAACCAACTGCCACCTGAGCGAAGACCCATGAAGCAATCCTTCATTTCACGGAACCTCAACCAGCCCTCATGCATTGCTTATCAACTTGAGGCAGAAGGAAATTATTACATATCCAAGCAGATATTGACTCATTTCAGGGGTACACCTATTAAGGACCCACACTTGTGTCTTTGGGAATTCTTTGATCTCTGCAAGTTCCAGCACATCTAAGGCCTATATCAAGAAGGAATTAGGTTAATTCTTTTCCCTTTTCATTGAAAGATAATGCTAAGTTATGGTACATTTCATTGCCTATAGTTTCTATCAATATTTGGAAAGAGCTATCCAGTAGGTTCCTAAAGAAGTTTTTCCCAGTACAAAAGAGGAAACAGATGAGGAAAGAGATTCAATCTTTCCAACAAAGAGATGGAGACTGTTTCTTTGAAGCATGGGGACACTTCAATGAGCTGCTTCTCAAGTGTCCACATCACAATCTACCTCAAGATGAGCTGGTGCAAGCTTTTTATGAAGGTCTGAGTGACATGAATAAAGGTATTGTTGATGCAGGTTATGGAGGTGTGCTGATGGAAAGAGCAATGAAGAAGCCATGGAGCTGTTCGAGACATTAAGTGAGCACACCTAACAATTCTCATCTAAAGGTAGACAAAGAGTTAAGAGCAAGGCTATGTATGAGGTGACCTTAAATGGTGAATCTTCAAATCAGATGGCTGCTGTGGAAAGAAAGCCAGATATGTTTGTAAAAGCCATAACTGCTAAGAACATCTCACCTGGTCCATAAGCCACAAAACTCTAGGTATATGCTATATATTCTCATTTTGATCACACTACTGAAACTTACCCTTTGTATTCATCTGTAGATCCAAAGCAAGCAAACTATATGGGACCAAACGATTATCCTCTCAAGACCAATCTATATGCAAATACCTACAATTCTGGATGGCAAAACCACCCTAACTTTTCATGGAATAACAATTAGAATGCCCTAAACCTTCAA
The DNA here is from genome assembly GCA_023935145.1 of Bretschneidera sinensis. Lineage (NCBI taxonomy): Eukaryota > Viridiplantae > Streptophyta > Magnoliopsida > Brassicales > Akaniaceae > Bretschneidera > Bretschneidera sinensis. The sequence continues at coordinate 30,898,385 of CM043698.1, read as the reverse complement.
GGGCAGCATGGGAATTCCCAACCAGTAGCCTAATCAGTTCCAGAATCAAAGAAGAGTGACCTAGAGAGTATTGTGAGGCAATTAGCATCTCAGCAACAACAGTTGATGACTTCACAAGATCAGTTCATGGCAGATGAAAGACAAATTCGGACTAAGCAAAGACAAACCACTGTAAAACATGAGCAAGCACTTCAAAGGTCGGAAATACAAGTGGGGCAATTGGCTAAGGAGCTGAGTGGAAGAAAGTAGGGTGAACTCCCAGCCCAAACACTACCTAGTCCAGGAGGACACTGGTAACTAAAGGCCATTACAACTCTTAGAAATGGTAAGATCATAAGAACTGATGAGCCTGCACAAGCATCTCCAGAGAAACCATCTGCATCAAAGGTAAGTGAAATGGGGAAAGTGAATGCACCACCCTTCCCTCAAAGTTTAGTAAAGCTAAAGAAAGAAAATAAATTGCTTGATATTTTTGAAGCTTTGCGGAAAGTAGAGATAAACATTCATTCATTAGATGTAATTCAACAAATTCCTGCTTATGCTAAATTTTTGAAAGATTATTGCACTCATACGAGGAAGTTTTAAGAGCATAAAACAGTAGCTTTAACTGAACAGGTAAGTGTGGTGTTGTTAAGAAAATTACCACCAAAGCTAAAAGAACCATGTAGTTTTACCATTCCTTGCAGGATAGGTGACCAGCTTTTTGAGCATGCACTACTGGATTTAGGAGCGGGTGTCAATTTGCTGTCATACACTGTATTTGAAACACAAGGTTCGAGTGAGCTTCAACTGACTTCCATCACCTTGCGATTGGCAGACAGAAGCATCAAAAGACCAAGAGGTATTCTCGAGGATGTCTTGGTAAAGGTAAATGAGTTTATTTTACCTGCTGATTTTATTATATTAGATATAGAAGAATCCCCTATGCCATTGCCTTTACCCATCATCTTAGAATGACCCTTTATGAGAACTGCTGATATAAAAATTTGTGTGAAAAAAGGTATTGTAAGTATGAAGGTAAATGGTGAGAAGATAGAATTTAAAATATTTGATGCATTAAAATTACCCCAAGATGATATGGAATGTTTTAATGTATATATGATGCAAAGTGTTGTTGAGCAAGCTTTTCAGGTCCATTACATTGATCCGTTGGAAACTACCCTCACCCATAGTTTCATAAGATCGGATATTGAGCCAAAATATGAAGATGTTACTGATGACATCATTAAAGTTATGCACCTCCTTGAGGCCTCTCCAAAATATCCAAGTAAGTATACCCCTCCATTTGAACCTCTTGTGCCTACTAATACTACTCTTCTCCCTTCCATTGTCCAGGCACCAAACTTGGAATTGAAGCAGTTGCTAGAGCATTTAACTTATGCTTATCTGGGAGAGAATAGGACACTATCTGTGATTGTTGCTGCCAATCTAAGTGTTGGGGAAGAAAAGAAACTGTTGAGAGTTCTTAGAGAGCACAAAACTACTATCGGATGGACCATTGCTAACATCAAGGGAATAAGTCCAGCCAAGTACATGCATCATATCTACCTTGAGGATGAAGCAAAACCCACCCGAGATGCTCGAAGAAGACTCAACCCACACATGAAGGAGGTAGTCAAGGCAGAGGTATTGAAATTATTGGATGTTGGCATTATCTACCCCATTTCAGACAGTAAATGGGTAAGTCCAGTCCAAGTTGTTTCGAAGAAGAGTGGGATCACAGTGGTGAAAAATGAAGATGAAAAGCTAATACCTATAAGAATAACCACTGGTTTGAGGGTCTGCATTGATTACAGAAGGCTAACAAGGTGACCAAAAAATATCATTTTCCCTTGCCCTTCATTGATAAGATGTTAGAGAGATTAGCTGGTCATAGTTATTATTGCTTCTTGGATGGTTATAGTGGTTACAACCAGATTGCAATAGCACCAAAGGACCAAGAGAAAACCATTTTCACGTGTCTTTTTGGCACATTTGCTTACAGAAATATGATATTCGGATTATACAATGCACTAGCCACATTTCAAAGATGTATGATGAGCATTTTTTTCGACATGGTGGAAAAATTCGTTAAGGTATTTATGGATGATTTTAGTGTTTTTGGTTTTAGTTTTGATGAATGCCTCAGTCATCTGAAGAGTGTCCTCCAGGGATGTAAAGAATGCAACTTAGTGTTAAATTGAAAAAAATGTCACTTTATGGTTCAACAAGGCATTGTGTTAGGTCATTCCATTTCCAACAAGAGTATTGAGGTAGACAAGGCCAAGATCAACATTATTTCAAAACTACCTCTTTTTTTAACAGTCAAGGGTGTCAGAAGTTTCCTTGGACATGCTAGATTCTACAGATGATTTATCAAGGACTTTTCTAAGACCTCTAGACCCCTCTGTGCACTGCTAGCCAAAGATACCAAGTTTGAATGGACTGATGAATGTATGGAAGCCTTCAACACATTGAAGAACTTGCTCACCTTCGCACCAATAATGATGAAACCTGATTGGAGTCTTCCATTTGAACTGATGTGTAATGCCAGTGACTTCCCCTTGGGAGCTGTCTTGGGCCAGAGAATCAAACCTCATGCTATTTATTATGCTTCTAGAACTTTGAATGATGCTCAGCTAAATTATTTTACTACTGAGAAAGAATTGTTATCTACCATTTTTGCTTGGGAGAAGTTTATATCATACATGATTGGCTCTAAGGTTATTATATTTACTGATCATGCCGCTTTGAGATATTTGTTTGCTAAAAAAGTTGCAAAGCCTAGGTTGATCAGATGGGTACTCCTATTGTAAGAGTTGGACTTGGAGATTAGAGATAAGAAGGGTAGTGAGAATGTAGTTATAGATCACCTATCTAGGCTCCGTCATGAGGACGACAAAAATGAGCTACCTTTGAATGAGAATTTCCCTAATGAATACTTGTTCGCATTAGAGGTAACACTTCCATGGTATGCCGATATTGTGAATTATATAACTGCTAAGGTTTTCCCTTTAGGTTTGTCTAGTCAAGAAAGAAAGTGGTTGATACCTATATCTCGACATTACAATTGGGATGATCCCTACCTATTCAAATTCTGCCCTGATCAAATCATCAGAAGGTGTGTCTCAGAGGAGGAGCATTTGAGCTTATTGCAACATTGCCATCAGTTTGCATGTGGAGGACACTTTGAGGCCAAAAGAATAACTCTTAAGGTATTATAATCAAGTTTTTATTGGCTTAATTTGTTTAAAGATACCTTTTTCATTTTACAGCTCATGTGATAGATGCCAAAGGATAGGTAACATCTTATCCCGAAATCAGATGTCATTGCAAAATATTCATGTAGCTGAGCTTTTTAATGTATGGGGTATTGATTTCATAGGTCCATTTTCTAACTCATACGGTTATTTATATATTCTTATAGGTGTGGGTTATGTGTCCAAATAGGTCGACGTTGTCCCCTCAAAGACTAATGATCATAAAGTGGTTGTAAAGTTTTTACAGGATAATATTTTTACTAGGTTTGGGACTCCAAGAGCAATCATCAGTGATGGAGGAAGCCACTTCCATAACAAATCTTTTGTTGCCCTGATCAAGAAATATGGGAACACCCATAAAGTTGGCACTCCATATCATCCTCAAACCAGTGGTCAAGTGGAGATAAGTAACCAAGAGATCAAAGGTATCCTGGAGAGGACCGTGATTCCTAGTAGGAAGGATTGGTCTTTGCGCCTGAATGATGCCCTATGGGCATATAGGACAGCTTATAAGACACAATTGGCATGTCTCCATATCGATTAGTCTTTGGGAAGGTGTGTCATCTACCGGTGGAGTTAGAGCATCAAACGTATTGGGCAATCAAGCAGTTCAATTTTGACATGAAATAAGCGAGTGATAAGAGAAAGTTGCACTTGAATGAGCTGGAAGAATGAAGGCATGGTGCATATGAGAATGCCAAGCTCTACAAGGAAAGAACCAAAGCCTATCATGATAAACAGCTAGTTAGGAAGGAGTTTCATGTGGGACAAAAAGGTGTTGATTTACAATTCCCGATTAAGATTGTTCCCAGGCAAGCTCAAGTCCCGATGGTCTGGTCCTTATGTGGTCACCAAGGTCTTTTGTAATTACCCATCCCGGGTTGACCACCCTTGAGACGGTATCATCACATTTTGAAAATCTCAACACGACACATATATACAACAATAAAAATAAATAGCACTAATAGAAAGTTTTACATCAATCCACAACCCTCAACAGGGGAGTTACAACGTAAAATGCATGAATATTTACAAGTAAATTTTTATTTTCTTTTCTCTTTAGTCTGAGGATGTTGACATGTACGTGACTTACAGAAAATGATTTCTTCTGAACCTCAACTCACCAAATTATTTGTCATGCCTGCTACCTGAAATCATTGCACAATGAGGGTGAGCTTCACAAGCCCAGTGAATTAAATTTACTAAAAGTATTCAGTTTGCATAATAGCCCTTTTTATATTTAATCATTTATATTTCACATAACTTGGTGATAACTTTCTACTATCACTACAAATGTCATAAGATTCATTCTCTATCAATATTTTCTTCTCATTCATTGGTTCACCTTAAGACCATCAATTATCTCATAATTACGTCGTAATGAGGTTCACATCATAAAGTCCACTATTTAGATGGTTTTTATCATTCTCCGTTTCTTTCTCACCATAAATGTCTCTCTCTATGAGACCAATTCATCTATAAACGATTTCATAATAAAACACCACACATTAACATTTCAATGATGCAAGCAATAATTAAAACAGATGCAATGCATGAATTATTATTATGGAAACATCTTCCCATATGTCGACATGCTTTTATTATCTTAGACCGGCCCCCTCCCAGTTTTTTTCTTTACAGCTTGTCTCGGCTGCCACAGAATTCATTTCCAGCATATACTGGCTATCACAGTGTCCCTTTTAATTCCAGCCTATACCGGCTGTCACAGTTTTTCAATTAAATCGATCCATTCCCGGTTCTTCTCTTTTATTTAATGCATATGCATATGAACAATGATATAATAAAAAAATAATAATTCAAATATTTTTATTCTCATTTAGATCGGCTACCTTCCCCGTTCTTTTATTCTCATTCAGATGTATATGAAAACTGATATAAATATGCATATAAATAATAAAATAAAAAACAAGCATGTATTTAGACTAGGTATCTTGATTTTTCTCCAATCATATAAAAAAATTCCACTAAATTCCTCTCATCCCAAATAACATCAAATCATCCATCAAAGTTGTCAATATCCACTAAATGTCAGTCCAAATCACATCAAATCATCTATCAAAACTTGTCAAGATCCATTAAATTTTGTCTCCTCATAATTCGTATCAAAACATCAACCAAAACTCGTCAAGAATTTATTTATCACCATCATTATTAAATCAACTTATCATTCTAGTAATATTTCTTTTCACATAATAATTTTCTACGTGTCAAATATTTATACCATATCTATTAACTAAATATTTATCTATCACAAAAACATAAGCTAATAATTTATTTTAATATTACCACTAGATATTTCAAAATTTTTATTTAGATTACTTAAAGTAAATCCAACTCACCACGTAGCACATAAAGCTACCCGTGGATCACTTCCTTGCCTTTCCCGTTCCTCTCAGGAATTTTTTCCAGTCGTTGTTCGTCAACACCTGACATAATATTAGTATTAAATTTCTGATTATTTCTTAAATTCTTCATAAACCACATCCTTTGAAAATTCCCACTTTAAATTCTAGGAAATTTCATGAACGCTAAAAAGTCAAAAATAAACATTACACTATTACCTTCTATTTTTCCGATAGCTTTTCGTAAGAATTTCCACCATAAAATCCTTCAAAATTTTGCTATTTCAACATTTCTTTCAGTCTCCAAGTGTTTAAAGAAGATTCATATTGGAAGGAACTAAACAAGTTGGGTAAGTATAACATAATGTTTACGTATAAGCGTAAAATATATATAGACGATTTGCTGCAACGGCAACTCACAATTGTTTGCCAAAATGCATTTGGAAACTTCTAAAAACTCACCATATATATGCCTTGTTGTCACACAACCAAGGCTTGTAATAGCACTTATCAATTTCACATCAAGTTGGCAGCAGGCGGTTGCCACCTACTGCTATGTTTTACTGTTCAATTTTTTTTCTTCTTTTTTTTACTCTTGTCTTCTTTGTTGACCCTCACCTATATTTTAATGATGACGAAACACAACTCTTATTATATTAACAGTGCTATCTAAGTATATTAAGCAATAAAAGCATACAGTCAGAAATCAAGGTGCAAGAACTCAACTTGAATCAAACTCCAAGTCAAGACAAAAGATCTAGTATAGGTATATGATATTAAATCAAGTTGTAAATCTCACCAGTTCAGGTAACAAGCTTGTCCAATGGCTCATTTAGAAAAAACATTTTTAACAAAACTATTCATTCAAACGTTTTAAAGTAAAAAACATTTCAGAGAATGAAAAACTGGGTTGAAGACAACCCAGTCGACTGGTACTTATACCAGAAGACTGGTATATGGGACAGTATGTCCTCAGTTGACTGGGTACTTCATACCAGTCGACTGGTATATTGGACTGACTGTCCCCAGTCAATTGGTACCAGCCATAGCCTTAAAGGTGAGACTTTTCACCTGACCCAGTCGACTGGTACTAAGATCCAGTCGATTGGTAATTCAAAAAATATGACCGTTGAGATGCGAGAATTCAACACAAAATGCACCAAAACGTTCCAAGTCAGTACAAAACGGCTATATCAATACAAGGCTATATAAACCCACTCTATTGGGCATTTTTTAACAGGAGATTACACATTCAATCAAGTTATTACTCATTGATATACAAAAGCTTTAAAATACTTATTGTTGAGCCATTCTTCAAGCTTTACCTTGAAAGGGAGATATTATTCAGTTATGCAAACTTTCATTGCTGTCTCTCTACCATTTCCTTTACAGCATTTATTGTAAAGGAATAACTTCCGAAAGGAAGAGATTAGCTTCCGAGAGGAAGGGATAAGCTTTCGAGAGGAAAGGATTTGCTTCCAAGAGGAAGGGACTGTTTGTAAGGTTTGTGCAACACCCATGAAGTTGCACGACTAAGAGTTTTAGTGGATTGCTTCAAGGAGGTTCCTTGAAGAGAGTGGACGTAGGGTCGGAACGAATCCGATATTGCCGAACCACTATAAACTGAGTTTACATCTTCTATTCCTTACACTCTTTTGTTTACAGCACATTACTTGTTTACATGCTTGTGGATTAATCTGTTTTTATAAACTTGTGACTAATTAACAAAAGTTTTTGAAAACCCAATTCACCCCCTCTTGGGTTGAAACCTCAGTCTACAATTGGTATCAGAGCCTCGTTCTCAATTTTAGACTTAATATCCTTGAGTTGATCTGATGGCAGCAAATAGGTATTCTGAGGGACACTCCTACACTAGGCCTCCCTTGTTCAATGGCTCCAACTATAACTATTGGAAAAACATGATGAAAATCTTTGTCGAGGGACAGGATTATAATCTATGGAGAGTCATTGAGGAAGGACCTAGAATTTCATCAAATGAAATAACTATTGGAGAAATCAATCATACAATGCCTAAACTCAAAACTAAGTACAATGATGAGGATTGTAGAATAATGTCTCTCAATAGTAGAGCCACAAGTATTTTACATTGTGCTTTAGATATATCTGAATATAATAAAATCTCTGCATGTGTTTCAACTAAGGAGATATGAGATAAATTGCAAGTTACATATGAAGGAACTAGTGAGGTTAAAAAAATCAAAAATCCATATGCTAGTATCTGAATATGAATCTTTTAGAATGTCTCCTAACGAAACAATTTCTCAAATGCACTCACGTTTCACAACTATTGTTAATGGCTTAAATCTTCTTGGTAGGAACATTGAAGAGTTTGAACTAACAAGAAAAGTCTTAAGATCTTTGCCACCCACTTAGAAAGCAAAGAAGACAACTGTAGCTCGAGGTTTCAACCCAAGAGGGGGGGTGAATTGGGTTTTTACAAACTTTTGCGGAATTAATACAAGATTATAAAAACTAACTAGCAGCAAACAATTAAAGCAAGTAATGTGCTGAATAATAAAGAGTTTAAGGAAAGAGGATGCAAACACAGTTTATAGTGGTTCGGCAATATCGGATTCGTTCCGACCCTACGTCCACTCTCTTCAAGGAACTCATTGAAGTAATCCACTAAGAAAACTTAGCCGTACAACTTAGCCGGGTGTTGCACAAACCGTACACAAGCAGACTTACGGGTGTTTGCCCAAACCGTCCAAACAACTTACAGGTGTTGCTTAAACCAACAATCCCCTTCCTCTCGGAAGTTTCCCCTTCCTTTCGGAAGTAAACCCTTTACAATGAAGATGTAAAGTAACAGGTAGAGAGATAGCAAATAACAGCTTATTACAACAGAAATATCTCTCTTTCAAAGTAAAGCTTGAAGAAATGGCTCAATAGGATTATTTCAAAGCTTTTTGTGTTTCAAGAGTATAAAAACTTGATTATATGAGATCAACTCTTTTTGAATATTTGCTTCTTTTTCTTGAATGCTTTGCTGAGTGGGTTTATATAGCAAACAATTAATATGGCCGTTTTGGACTTTAATTTGAAAAAGATTTACTTTAAAACGTTCAGATTTGGAGTCCAACGGTCATATTTTTGAACCACCAGTCGACTGGGTCGAGATACCAGTCGACTGGGTTCACTTGAAAAATACATGTTTTCAGACCTTCTGGGTATCCAGTCGACTGGTATATATCATCCAGTCGACTGGGGACTTTCTGCCCATTTTACCAGTCGACTGGTATATATCATCCAGTCGACTGGATACTTACTGGTCAAAGTACCAGTCGACTGGGTTGTTTGATCCAGTCGACTGGGTTCCTTCTGACCTTTATACCAGTCGACTGGTATATGTACCCAGTTGACTGGGTTGTCTTCCAACCCAGTTTTTCTTCTGTTTTTCATTTAAAAACATTTTAAAATTAATGGTTTTAGAAAAACCATTTGTGTTTGAGCCATTGAACAAGCCAATACAATGTATGAGTGAGACTTACATTGGTTCTAAACCTTAAGACCTATACTAGATCTTCAGTCTTCACTTGATACTTGATTTGGTTCGAGTTTTTGCACTTTGTTCCTTGGTTGAATGTGTTTGATCCTTAATACAACTTAGTTTAAACATGTTAGTTAAATAACAGTTGTGTTTTGCCATCATTAAAATACGGGCGAGGGTCAACAATCTCCCCCTTTTTGATGATGACAAAACTAATAATGTAAAAACAGTTTTAAAAACTAAGTGTTAAGATTTTACAAAAATTTGGACAGAGTCTCCTCTGTTTTTCGAGTAAAACCACCCTGTAAACAAGCAAACACAGTTTATATTTCTTTCAACCAATCTAAAATTAAACTCAACCAATCAATAAACATTTTTACACAGATATGGAGCAATGCTCCCCCTAAATCTATGCATTGGTTGCGTTTTACTTAGATTTTCTCATTTTTCTCATTTTTCTCCCCCGTTTTGACAATAGCAACCAAAAGAGGCATAACATAAAAAAATAAGCTAATTAGCCAATACAGTCAAATAGGTTATAAGAACACAAATATGTACGCAAAGATGTGGCTTCATTTGAATTTCAGAAGCCTTCCCGGGAAGAACCGGAAGTTTTTCAAGCATATAAGTATTTTATATCAGATTTAGTGACTAAACAGATATTTAAAACAGTTCTAACATATCACAAATAGCGTATTTAAATACAATAAATATGGTTCATAGTATTACATCATCATAGAGAAAAAGTCAATACAAGTAGGGCCTCATAGAGCCATAGCTTAAGAAAAACAAACATGAGATGTCCGTGCTATGTGACAAAAACTGGAAAAGTGCTAAGAACTGAGAGACTCATGGTGCGGGAGAGTCCGAGCTGTCACGAAGAAGTTCCCTAATCTCAGCTAGGGAACCCTCGGTGTGCTCTCGATGTAACTCGAAGTCATCCCGTAGGTGGTCTATGGAGGAGCTCAGCCTCTGATAATCGGACTGCATGGACTGAAAACCGGACTCCATCGTCATCTGAAGACTCGTGATAGCTCGTAGGATGTCACCATATCCAGTCTGACCAGTACTCGAGTCACCACTGGGAGGTGCTCGGGTATCTGTCTCCATCTCAGCAGCCGTATCAGCATCCTCATCACTGTCACTCGCATCCTCTCGAATCCTTAGGCGCTTTCCGGCCTTAGGATAGAGAAACCCTTCACGAACAGTACATCCCATCTTCTTCAGAGATGAGATGTTGATGATATCCGTCAATCCGATATCCTGAGCCTCGGAGGCAGGCAAAGGTACCCGGAAGTGCTGGAGGATGAGTGTAATGAGCATCCCATAAGAAAGACACCCGGAGTCGTTTGCTTCGCCATTTATCATGTTGGCGAGCAGCAGAGGATATATATTGAAGTGGTGCCCAGATTTTAGGCACCAAATCAATACCGTATCTATTTTAGATAGATACCCTCGACTCCCGAGTCTCGGGTGGATGGTCCAACTGACAATCAATTGAAACATTTTTGAGTCGAGGAGCAAGTCACTACATGTGTGAAATGTAGTGGGTCTGTACACATAGTTTGGGTCGCCCCTGACTATCCGACAGGCCTCCTCAACTTCAAAGTTGTCTGGCCATCCATCCAGACTCCATTGAACCCCCCTTATGGGGATTCTCAGAATGCTCATCAAGAGGTCAGTGTTGACCTCAAACTCCACACCGCTAACTCTGGTTCTGAATCTCAGAGCCAGAGGACTGGGTTTCACCAAGTTCGCATAGAACTGGTGAATCAGTCGCGGGTAATATTTTTCATGAATACTGACCAGTGGGGTCAGATTTATTGCCTCAAAGGCTGGTAGAATATCGAAATTACCATGACGAATGGAGTCAAAATCAACGACTCTACCCGTCATGATTTTCTTGTGACGGATTATAGAGTTATACCTCTTATGAGCAGCTGGGCTGAAAAACAGAGCCTGCTCCAACTCTGTTCTGGGCTCCTTGCTGGATGACCCTGCTACTCCCTTCCCTTTCGATTCCGAAGCCGAAGGTTTTGAAGACCTAGGCTTTTTGGGCGCATTAGGTCCACTTGTTGTGAGTTTTATACGGATTTTGTCACTCATTTTCGAGAAATTTGAAGTTTTTTGGAAAAAGGAAATTTGGTAAAAATGAGAGATTTTAACCGTAGAAAGTTAAAAATCTCTTTAGGAATGAGTAGATTGGTGTGTTTAGAAGGGATTTGGATGGTTTTTAGATCAAAAAGATGAATTTTTCTAGAGAGAGAAAGCTTGGGCTCTTTGAAAATGGCGTAAGGAGGGCGAAAATGAACAGTCCCTTTTATAAAATCGCGATACCAGTCGACTGGGGTATATATACCAGTCGACTGGGTCCCTTTGAAAAGAAGAACAGTTTCTTTTCCAGTCGACTGGGTAAACGTACCAGTCGACTGGGTAAACTGGCAGTGAGTTACCAGTCGACTTGGCTATTTTTACCAGTCGACTGGAGGACACGGATTTTTCAAAAAAAAAATGGCTCCAAGCAGGATATGATCTTATAGACGACTGGAGAAGACTTAACAGTCGTCTGGAAGTTTTGACAGAGAGTTACCAGTCGACTGGGTCAAAATTACCAGTCGACTGGAAACACAAGCAGAGACTTACCAGTCGACTGGAGAACATTTACCAGTCGACTGGATCCTGAGTAAAATTTCCAGTCTTAAATTTTTTGCACGATTTTGTTTATCTATGACATTTTTGAGTGAAGGGAATAATTAAACATGGATTAATACTCTATCACTCAATGTCAAACTTACAAATAATGAAATGAGATGCAATCAAACATTCAATTTATCAAAATCAAGCAATCCCATTAACTTTCTAATCTTACAAAAACTAGCTTCACTTAAGGGTTTTGTAAGAATATCAGCTATTTGATCTTCTGAAGGTATAAATTCTAATCTTATATCACCTTTTTGAGCATGGTCTCTTAAGAAATGATGTCTATTCTCTATATGCTTGGTTCTAGAGTGCTGAATAGGATTTTTGGTTAGGTTGATGGCACTAGTATTATCACAAAATATAGGAATATTTTTGAGACTCATGCCATAGTCTTCTAGTTGTTGTTTCATCCATAGTACTTGGGCACAACAACTGCCAGCTGCTACATATTCCGCCTCAGCGGTTGATAGTGCAACTGAATTCTGTTTCTTGGAGAACCAAGAAGTTAACATAGCACCTAAGAATTGGCATGTTCCACTTGTGCTTTTTCTATCTAACCTACATCCAGCAAAATCAGCATCCGAATATCCTACTAGCTCAAAAGATGATTCTCTAGAATACCATAATCCTATGGTCTGGGTCCCTTGTAGATATCTAAGGATTCTTTTTACTGCAACTACATGTGATTCCTTAGGATTAGATTGAAATCTAGCACACATGCATACACTGAACATTATATCAGGTCTACTTGCAGTCAAGTACAGTAAAGCACCTATCATGCTTCTATAATATTTAGAATCTACAGTTTTACCTCCTTCATCAAGATCAAGTTTGGTGGTTGTGCTCATAGGTGTTCCAATTGGCTTTGAGCTTTCCATCCCGAACCTCTTTAGTAGATCTTTGACGTACTTTTGTTGATTGATGAAGATACCTCCTTTTAGTTGCTTGATTTGCAGTCCAAGGAAGTAGGTAAGTTCTCCCATCATGCTCATTTCAAATTCACCTTGCATGCACCCTTGTGAAGGATCACCAATTACTTGATCAATTGGATGATGATTTATATACCTCCAATCCTTGGGTAGATTTTCCTCTTGTTGACTTGAGGATGGTTGGTCCAACTTTGGAGTTGCCATCCCTTCATTTGTTTGAGAAGAACTCACTTTTGGGTCAACAATGGAAGTAGAAGTTTCCATTCTTGGAATAAAATCTGCATCATCTTTAAAGGAAACTTCTCCACTACTCATTGGGTTAGATTCATCAATAGTTACATGCACAGATTCTTCTACTACTAGAGTTCTCTTATTGAAAACTCTATAAGCCTTACTAGCAGTAGAATATCCTAAAAATATCCCTTCATCGGTCTTGGAATCAAATTTACCCAAGTTAGTTTTATTGTTATTTAAGATGAAGCACTTACTACCAAAGGCACGAAAATAGGAAATATTGGGCTTTCTCCCTTTCCATAGTTCATAAGGAGTTTTATCAAGCAGGGGCCTTATCAAAATTCTATTTAAAATATAGCAAGAAGTATTCACGGCTTCAACCCAAAAATATTTTGGCAAATTATTTTCACAAAGCATTGTTCTTGAAAATTCTTCTAGAACTCTATTTTTCCTCTCAACAACTCCATTTTGTTGAGGAGTTCTAGGAGCCGAAAAGTTGTGATTAATTCCATTTTCATCACAAAATTTTGAAAAGCTTTGATTTTCAAATTCTTTGCCATGATCACTTCTTATGCTTGAAATACAAATTCCTTTTTCATTTTGTACCTTTTTGCAAAACTTTTCAAATCCTTTGAAAGCTTCATCCTTATAAGCAATAAAAATAACAAAGGTATATCTTGAATAGTCATCAACAATAACAAGAGCATATTGATGGCCACCTAGACTAATGGTACTAATTTGACCAAATAAGTCCATATGCAAAAGTTCCAAAGGTCTAGTAGTTGAGACAACATTTTTTGCTTTGAAAGATATCCTAGATTGTTTTCCCATTTGACAAGCATTGCAAATTTTGTTTTTCTCAAAATTGATTTTAGGAAGACCAATAACTAAATCTTTTCTTGAAACAATTTTTAGCAAATTCATGTTTACATGACCAAGCCTTCTATGCCACAGCCATTGATTTTCACTAAAAGCAGGAAAACATTTTTCATTATTGGAATGTAAGGATTTCAAATCAACTATATAGACATTTTCATGTCTATGGCCAATGAATTTGATCTTGTTGCTCTTGATGTCTATAACTAGACAATGAGAGGTTTCAAATGTGACTTTATATCCTTTGTCACATAATTGACTAATGCTAAGTAAATTTGGCTTTAAGCCTTGTACTAGCAATACATTATCTAAAGTTGAGAAATCATTACCGACTTTTCCATGCCCTATGATCTTTATTTTAGTATTGTCTCCAATGGTCACAAGTCCACCATCTCTTAGAGTTAGCTCCTTGAATACGCTTTTATCACCGGTCATATGTTTCGAGCAACCGCTATCAAGGTACCAAAGGTTACCTTTCTCCTTGGTGTGAAGGCAAATCTACATCACACAAGGATATACGATAGCATTTTTAGGAACCCAAAATTTCTTGGGTCCTTTGGGGTTAGTCCTTGAAAATACGGTTCCTTTTGGGACCCATACTTTCTTAACAATATATGGTGCTCTATGAACATGTTGATGATGCACAAGCCTAGCATTATAGTCATAGAAATTTCTAGGAAATTTTAAATGTGCATTCATATAATCCTTAGGATGATAGTTCCTAGGATACATGATTCTATGGTAAGGGGTATGAAAATGCATGTCATTTCCAGAAAATGAACGATGATGCATTCTAGGATACATGCTAGCATATGTATGCAAGTTATTTCTAGAATAGCCATGATGGTGATTCCTAGGATGAGCAGAATGCATTCTTTGATTATACACATTGTTCCTAGAAAGAGCATGATGATTATTTCTAGGGTGTGTATGAGCATTTCTAGAATGAGCATACAAATAAGCATGAGTATTTTTAGGATGCTTCAATCTAGTATGATCATTTAAGTTTCTAGATTTCCTCGGATTTATCAAGGGAGTGCTTTCAACAAGGTTAGGAGCTTTTGAAGTAGAAGCTTCATCTACACAAGAGGCTTTCATGAATAAGCTCTCTTTTGTTTTTTGTTTTCCCAATGGAGAATATCCTACACCAGATTTTCCTCCACTTAATCTTTGGGAAGAAAGCACTTCATCAAGTTTTTCTTTACCAAGCATAAGTCTAGACACAGTGCTGTTTAATTCAGAAATTTTATTTTTCAAATTCTCATTTTCATCTTTAAGAAAATCTTGAGACGAATTATACAGTAAAGATGATAATTTTTCTTTTTCTTCTCTAAGAACTATCATTTCTTTAGAAAGAGATGATACTTCTTTCTTAAGAACAGAATTTCTAGAATCAAATTTCTTTAATTCTTCATGCATTTCATTTATGACTTCTAGTAATTCTTCACTACTAGTAACAATATTATTTTTTGAAGAGGGAGAAGATGTTACCTCACTTTCATCATCGATTGCCATTAAACAAAGGTTGGCAATCTCTTCGTATCCAATTTCTTTGTCTGATGACTCATCTTCTTCGTCATCACTCCAGGTAGTTGCTACCATAGCTTTCTTCTTGAAGCCCTTGTATGGTTTGCTTGAAACCGGACAGTCAGCTTTTATATGTCCTGGCTTCTTGCAGCCATAGCACATAAGTGGTTCCCTTTTTGAGGTGGGATCCTTTGAGTAAGGTTTCTTGCTTTTCTTCAAGAACCTATGGAATCGTCTGGTGATTAAAGCCATTTCACCATCTTCTTCACTGCTCTCTGCTTCTTGTTCTAATTCCTTTTCTTTGTTGCTCGTAGAAGCTTTGAGAGCAATTTGCTTTTTCTTCTTCTCATCATCATTGACGATGGGAGTCATTTCTTCCATCTCGTATGTCAATAATGACCCAAGCAGCGTCTCAACATCAAGCTTGTCAAGATTTTTGGCCTCTTGAATGGCTGTCCTCTTTGGTTTCCATTCTGGTGGCAGAGATCTCAAGATTTTTTCTGGTTAGTTCAACTTCCTCAATATTCTTGCCAAGCAATTTTAAACCATTTATAATAGTAGTAAATCGTGAGTGCATTTCAGAAATGGTTTCGTTAGGAGACATCTTAAAAGATTCATATTCAGAAATTAGCATGTAAATCTTAGAATTTTTTACTTCACTTGTTCCTTCATATGTGACTTGCAATTTGTCCCATATTTCTTTAGCAGAAACACATGCAGATATTTTGTTGTATTCAGAAATATCTAATGCACAATGTAGCATGCTTGTTGCTCTGCTATTGAGAGACATCGTTCTACAATCCTCGTCAGTAAACTCAGTTTTGAGTTTAGACATTGTATGAAGAGTCTCTCCAATAACTATTTCTTTTGAGGGAATTTTAGGTCCCTCTTCTATAATTCTCCATAGATTGTAATCTTGTCCTTCGACGAATATTTTCATTCTATTTTTCCAATAGTTATAATTTGAGCCATTGAACAATGGTGATCTAGTATAAGAGTGTCCTTCAGAGTAGCTATTTGCTGCCATTGGATCAACTCTAGGAATTTAAGCCTTTTAATGAGAACGAAGCTCTGATACCAACTGTAGCTCGAGGTTTCAACCCAAGACGGGGGGTGAATTGGGTTTTTACAAACTTTTGCGGAATTAATACAAGATTATAAAAACTAACTAGCAGCAAACAATTAAAGCAAGTAATGTGCTGAATAATAAAGAGTTTAAGGAAAGAGGATGCAAACACAGTTTATAGTGGTTCGGCAATATCGGATTCGTTCCGACCCTACGTCCACTCTCTTCAAGGAACTCCTTGAAGTAATCCACTAAGAAAACTTAGCCGTACAACTTAGCCGGGTGTTGCACAAACCGTACACAAGCAGACTTACGGGTGTTTGCCCAAACCGTCCAAACAACTTACAGGTGTTGCTTAAACCAACAATCCCTTTCCTCTCGGAAGTTTCCCCTTCCTTTCGGAAGTAAACCCTTTACAATGAAGATGTAAAGTAACAGGTAGAGAGATAGCAAATAACAGCTTATTACAACAGAAATATCTCTCTTTCAAAGTAAAGCTTGAAGAAATGGCTCAATAGGATTATTTCAAAGCTTTTTGTGTTTCAAGAGTATAAAAACTTGATTATATGAGATCAACTCTTTTTGAATATTTGCTTCTTCTTCTTGAATGCTTTGCTGAGTGGGTTTATATAGCAAACAATTAATATGGCCGTTTTAGACTTTAATTTGAAAAAGATTTACTTTAAAACGTTCAGATTTGGAGTCCAACGGTCATATTTTTGAACCACCAGTCGACTGGGTCGAGATACCAGTCGACTGGGTTCACTTGAAAAATACATGTTTTCAGACCTTCTGGGTATCCAGTCGACTGGTATATATCATCCAGTCGACTGGGGACTTTCTGTCCATTTTACCAGTCGACTGGTATATATCATCCAGTCGACTGGATACTTACTGGTCAAAGTACCAGTCGACTGGGTTGTTTGATCCAGTCGACTGGGTTCCTTCTGACCTTTATACCAGTCGACTGGTATATGTACCCAGTCGACTGGGTTGTCTTCCAACCCAGTTTTTCTTCTGTTTTTCATTTAAAAACATTTTAAAATTAATGGTTTTAGAAAAACCATTTGTGTTTGAGCCATTGAACAAGCTAATACAATGTATGAGTGAGACTTACATTGGTTCTAAACCTTAAGACCTATACTAGATCTTCAGTCTTCACTTGATACTTGATTTGGTTCAAGTTTTTGCACTTTGTTCCTTGGTTGAATGTGTTTGATCCTTAATACAACTTAGTTTAAACATGTTAGTTAAATAACAGTTGTGTTTTGCCATCATTAAAATACGGGCGAGGGTCAACAACAACCATCACGGAGGCCAAATATCTCGATAAACTTGATGTTGAGACATTCTTGGGTCACTCTTGACATATAAGATGGAAGAAATGAATCCCATTGTGAATAATGATAAGAAGAAGAAAAAGGTGATTGCTCTCAAAGCCTCTACATGCAACAGAGAAGAAGAATCGAAAGAAAAAGCAGAGAGCAGCGAAGAAGATTGTGAGATGGCTTTAATCACCAAATGGTTTTATAGGTTCTTGAAAAAAGCAAGAAACCTTACACAAAGGATCTCACTTCAAAAAGGGAACCACTTGTGTGTTATGGATGCAAAAAGCCCGGTCACATCAAGGTCGACTGTATGGTAACAAGCAAAAGAAAGCTATGATAGCAACCACTTGGAGTGATGACGAAGAAGAAGACTCATCGGATAAAGAAATCAGATATGAGGAAATTGCCAACCTATGTCTTATAGCAATCGATGATGAAAATGAGATATTATCTTCTCCCTCTTCAAAAAATAACATTGTTAGTAGTAGAGAAAAATTGTTAGAAGTCATAAATGAAATGCATGATGAATTGAAGAAATTTGATTCTAGGAACTCAACTCTTAAGAAAGAGGTATCATCTCTTTCTAAAGAAATGATAAGTCTAAGAGAAGAAAAAAATAAACTATCTTCATTGCTTTATGATTCTTCTCAAGATTTTCTCAAAGATGAAAATGAAACTTAAAGAAGAAAATATTAGAATTGAATGGAATATCTATACTCATGCTTGAAAAAGAAAAACTTGATGAAGTGTTTTCTTGCCAAAGATTAAGTGAAGGAAAATCAGGATTAGGATATTCTCCATTAGGCAAGCAAAAATCAAAAGAGAGCTTATTCATGAAAGCATCATGTGTGAATGAAGCTTCTACTTCAAAGATCACTAGCAAGGTCAAAAATATACCCTCAATGAATGCTACCAAGTTTAGAAATGCTAATTCTAATGCATATACAAGAATGAAACATCCTAGAAATACTCATGCTTATATGTATACTCATTCAAGAAATGCTTATACACATCCTAGGAATAACCATCATGTGCATCCTAGAAACAATATGTATAATCAAAACTTGCACACTGCACAAGCATATCCTAGGAATTACTATCACGGTTATTCTGGAAATAATATGCATACTCGTTAAAATGCAAGCATGTATCCTAGAAATCATCTTCATACATTTTTTGGAAATGACATGTATATTCATATGCCTCACAAAAGAAGCATGTATCCTAGGAACTCATATCCTAAGCATTATAGGCATGCCCAACTAAATCATCACAGAAATTTCAATAACTATCATCCTATGATTGTGCATCATCAACATGTCTATAGAACACCATATGTTGTTAAGAAAGTATGGGTCCCAAAAGGAACTGTATTTTCAAGGACTAACCCCAAAGGACCTAAGAAATTTTGGGTACCTAAAAATGCTATTATGTATCCTTGTGTGATATAGATATGTCTCTACCCCAAGGAGAAAGGTAACTATTTGTACCTTGATAGTGGATGCTCAAAACACATGACCGGTGACAAAAGTGTATTCAATGAGCTAACTCTAAAGATGGTGGACTTTTCACCATTGGAGACAACACAAAAATAAAGATCATCGGGTATGGAAAAGTTGGTAATGATTTCTTAACCATAGATAATGTATTATTAGTACAAGGCCTTAAGCCAAATTTACTAAGCATCAGTCAACTATGTGACAAAGGCAACAAAGTTATATTTGAAACCTCTCATTGTCTAGTCATAGACATCAAGAGAAACAAGATCAAGTTTGTTGGCTATAGACATGAAAATGTCTATATAGTTGATTTAAAATCATTGTATTCTGAAAATGAAAAATATTTTCCAGCAATTAGTGAAAACCCATGGCTATGGCATAAAAGGCTTGGTCATGTGAACATGAATTTACTTAAAATAATTTCTAGAAAAGATTTAGTCATTGGACTTCCCAAAATCAATTTTGAAAAAGAAAAAGTATGTGATGCTTGTCAAATGGGAAAACAAACTAGGATTTCTTTTAAATCAAATAATGTAGTCTCAACTACTAGACCATTGGAACTTTTGCATATAGACTTATTTGGTCCAATAAGTACCACTAGTCTAGGTGGCCATCAATATGCTCTTGTTATTGTTGATGACTATTCAAGATATGCCTTTGTTATTTTTATTGCTTACAAGGATGAAGCTTTCATAGGATTTGAAAACTTTTGCAAAAAGGTTGAAAATAAAAAAGGAATTTGTATTTCAAGCATTAGAAGTGATCATGAAAAAGAATTTGAAAACCAAAGTTTTTCAAAATTTTGTGATGAAAATGGAATTGATCACAACTTTTCAGCTCCTAAAACTCCTCAACAAATGGAGTTGTTAAGAGGAAAAATAGAGCTCTAGAAGAATTTGCAAGAACAATGCTTTGTGAAAATAGTTTACCAAAATACTTTTGAGCTGAAGTAGTAAACACTTCTTACTATATTTTGAATAGAATTTTAATTAGGCCTATGCTAGACAAAACTCCATATGAATTATGGAAAGGTAGAAAGCCTGATATCTCCTATTTTCGTACATTTGGTTGTAAATGCTTTATCCTAAATAATAATAAAACTAACTTGGGTAAATTTGACTCTAAGACCGATGAAGGGATATTTTTAGGATATTCAACCTCTAGTAAGGCTTATAGAGTCTTCAATAAGAGAACTCCAGTGGTAGAAGAATCTGTACATGTAACTCTTGATGAGTCTAACCCAATTAGTAGTAGAGAAGTTTCTTTCAATGATGATGCAGATTTTATTCTAAGAACAGAAACAACTACTCTCATTGTCGACCCAAAGGAAAGTCCAGCTCAAACAAATAAAGAGATGGAAACTCTAAAATTGGACTAACCATCTATAAGCCGACAAGATGATAGTCTTCCCAAAGATTGGAGGTATATAAATTATCACCCGATTGATCAAGTGATTGGTGATCCTTCACAAGGGGTAAGAACTCGTTTCTCCATTAGAAATATTTGCAATTATGTAGCTTATTTGTCTCAAATAGAACCTAAGACATTTATAGAAGCCGAAAAGGATAATGACTGGATAATTTCCATGCAAGAAGAAATAAATCAATTTGAAAGAAACAATGTTTGGAATCTAGTTCCAAGACCTAAGAATCACACAATAATAGGAACTAAATGAGTATTTATAAATAAAATGGATGAAAAATAGAATAGTAACTAGGAACAAGGCTAGACAAGTTGCTAAGGGATATAATCAAGAAGAATAAGTAGACTTTGATGAGACCTATGCTCCCATAGCTAGATTAGAAGCCATTCGAATGTTATTAGCCTTTGCATGCTTTAATAAGTTTAAATTATTTCAAATGGATGTAAATAGTGCTTTCTTAAATGGCTTTATAGAGGAAGAGATTTATGTTGAGCAACCTCTTGGATTTGAGAATCCTAGTCTTCCAAATCATGTCTACAAGCTTTCTAAAGCTCTATATGGGTTGAAGCAAGCTCCAAGAGCTTGGTATGAAAGACTAAGTAAATTTTTGATTGACAATAATTTTATAAAAGGTAAAGTAGACACAATCTTCTTCACAAAAACTCACATAAATGACACTCTACCAGTCTAAATATATATTGATGATATTATATTTATTGCTACTATTGAATCTATGTGTCAAGAGTTTGCCAAGTGTATGCAAGGTGAATTTGAAATGAGTATGATGGGAGAGCTTACCTACTTCCTTGGACTTCAAATCAAACAATTGAAATGAGGCATCTTCATCAATCAATCAAAATACACTAAGGACCTACTAAAGAGGTTCGGGATGTAAAGCTCAAAGCCACTTGGTACACCTATGAGCACATCTACAAAACTTGATCTTGATGAAGGAGGTAAGTTTGTAGATACTAAATATTATAGAAGTATGATAGGAGCTTTACTTTATTTGACTGCAAGTAGACCTGATATTATGTTCAGTGTATGCATGTGTGCTAGATTTCAGGCTAATCCTAAAGAATCACATGTAGTTATAGTAAAAAGGATCCTTAGATATCTACAACGAACTCAAACCCTAGGATTATGGTACTCTAGAGATTCATCTTTTGAGCTAGTAGGATATTCAGATGCTGACTTTGCTGAATGTAAATTAGATAGAAAAAGCACAAGTGGAACATGCCAATTCTTAGGTGCAATGTTAACCTCTTGGTTTTCCAAGAAACAAAACTCCGTTGCACTATCAACCGCCGAGGTGGAATACGTAGCAGCTGGAAGTTGTTGTGCCTAAGTGTTATGAATGAAACAACAACTAGAAAACTATGACATGAACTTTAAAAGTATCCCAATACGCTATGATAATACTAGTGCTATCAACCTTAGAACTAAACATATAGAAATAAGACATCATTTCTTAAGAGACCATGCTTAAAAAGGTGATATTAGACTAGAATTCATACCTTTAGAAGATCAAATAGCTGACATTCTTACAAAACCTCTAAGTGAAGCTAGTTTCTATAAAATTAGACTGTTAATGGGATTGTTAGATTATTATAATATATATGTCTGATTGCTTCATCATTTTTGCATACTTGACATCTAGTGAAAGAGTATTAAACCTTATTTGATATTTCCCTCACTCAAGATGGCATAGATAAACAAATTTCATGCTAAAACTCAAGACTAAAAATTTTCTTAAGGGTCCAGTCGACTGGTAAGTCTATTCTAGTCGACTGGTAAATCTCTGCCAAAATCCCCAGTCGATTGGTAAAATATATTAGTCGACTAGTACATTAAGACTTTATTTGGAGCCATTTTTTGAAATTCAGTTATCAACCCAGTCGACTGGTATGAACTGCCCAATCGACTAGTATCTATCTGCCAGTTTACCTAATCGATTGGTGTCCCTACCTAATCGACTGGTATGAGAAAATTTTAAATCAGCAAATGACCCCAGTCGACTGGTACCCTTACCTCAGTCGATTGGTATCGCGATTCTATATATAGTCTTTTCATTTTTTCCAGATTTTTACGTCATTTTTAAAACCCTAAGATTTCTCTCTCTACAAAATATCATCATTTTGATAAAAAAAAAAACCCTCAAAACACTTTCTAAACACCTTGATCTACTCATCCAAACTATCCATTTCAACTTTCTATGGTTGAAATCCCATTTTTTCACCAAAAACCCCTTTTTAACCCAAAAAACCTTTCTTAAAAAATGTTCGACCGAATCCGTATAAAAACCACCGTAGGGGGACCACATGCGCCTACTAGGCTAAAGTCCACCAAATCCACGACTCCAGATTCCCGAGGGAAGGGCATGGCGGGCTCCTCAAGCAAGAAGCCCAGAATAGAGCTTGACGACTCTCTGTTCTTCAGCCCGACGGCGAAAAACAGGTATACATCCGTTATCCACCATAAGAAAATTATGACAGGTAGATTCGTCGACTTCGAATCTATTTGTCATGGTAATTTTGAAATATTACCTGCTTTCAATGCCATTAACTTCACTGGTCAAGATACATGAAAAATATTACCCGAGACTGATTCACTACTTTTATGCGAACTTGGCGAAACCTAGTCCACTGGCTCTGAGGTTCAGAACTAGTGTTATGGGTGTGGAGTTTGAGATCAACACTGACCTCTTGATGAGTATCCTGAGGATCCCTATGAGAGGGATCTAATGGAGTCTGGATGGATGACCAGACAATTTTGATTATGATGAGGCATATCAGATAGTTAGGGGTGACCCTAACTATGTGTTTCGACCTACTACATTTCATACACGTAGTGACATGCTCCTTGAATCGAAATTGTTCAGCCTTATTGTGAGTTAGATCATCCACCCGAGACTCAGAAGTTGGGGCTATCTATTTAAGATAGATATCATACTGATTTAGTGCCTTAAAACTGGGCACCACTTCAATATCTACCCTCTGCTGCTCTCCAACATGATCAACGGCGAAGCGAGTGACTCCGGATGCCTTCTCTACAGGATGCTCATCACACTCATCCTCCAGCACTTTCAGGTGCCTCTTCGCGCCTCCGAGGCTCAAGATATCGGCCTCAAGGACATCATCAACATCTCCTTATTGAAAAAGATGGGATGCACAGTCTGAGATGGCTTCATCTATTGCTGAAGACGAGAGTAGTGATGATGAGGACAAGGGTCCAGATGCTACTGCTGCTACTATGGATACGGATGATCGAGCACCTCCTATGGGTTACTCGAGTGCTAGTCAAGCCTGATATGGCGATCTTTTTCTGGCTATCACGAGCCTCCAACTGACCATGCAGTCCGGCTTCTAGAGTTTGAGTTCTACAGTTGACATCATGCATCACAACCTCCACTCTCTCCGGGATGACTTCGAGTTGCACCGTAAGCATACCGAGGGTTCTCTAGTTGAGCTTCTGGATATCGCTCATGGTGGCTCTGACTCTCCCATTCCTTGCACTTTTCTATCTCCCTTTTGATGTACTTTCAATAATGGAGAGTTGTAAGCCCTTACTTTGCTTCCTGTTGTCAACAAATAAGCTTGCCCAAAGAGCTTTCTTGCTTCTCTCCAGGGGAGTACTGCCATTGTTAGTATGGCCTTTAGCCCTTGTATTCTCTTGAGCACCAAGTGAAGCATCCTGCCTTTGGAGTGCCTCATTGGAACTAGAACCAGTAGGGGGACCTCCATTCTTCAAAGGAGAGTGTGGCCTGGACCCATTTCTTGCCTCTTTCTTTCCTTGCCTTACTGCAACCGGTCTTCCGTGAACAGTAGCTTGGCAGCTGAGATCATCTTCTTCACTAGAAAAATAGGATTCAACTTGTACTGAGTCCTCGTCACTCTCTTCAGAGGAGCTTTGGTTCTCATCCTTTGAAGCCCGAGTCTCTTTCTGCATTTCTTTCATTACCATAGCTTGATTTTGGTTACTGTTCACCATTGATGCTCTGTGTGAACTTTCCTTCATTGCCCGAGGAAGAGCCTTCCAACTCAGGTGACAAGGACTTCAGTTTCTTCTCTCCTAAGGAGCAGGAGAAGTTTTCTGACTCTATACTTGATCTTCTAGACTCAAACTTGCTGGATACTTCTGGAACTTTTGGAACTTCCTGTCGCAAATCCAGTACTGTAGCAACTTTGGATTTGAAATGGTTTTGGATAAATTCCAGGTCTTTCTTCTCTTGGACTGATTAGGAAAGCTTCCTACTGGACTTCTTCTTTCCCATGCTAGGGAGAGCAGTGGTTTTGTCGCAGAGAACAGAGAGAGTGGGAGGAGAGAAGAGCGGGAACCATGGACAAGTTACTGTAGCAGTTAAGAGCTTCTCTCTTACTTACCCGTTTCTGTAGATTATTTTTAATTATATTGCAGGAGGTTGGAAAACTTTTGACGGTTGTGCCGCCACTCGGTTTCCAAGTCGCCCACCACCTGTTCGACACAAGTCCTGACTAACATACCAAATAGTACGTTTGAGTGCAATAAGAATGCGATCGAGCACAGAAGCATAGTGCGATTAATCGCACCTTACTAAGATCAAGCGCACCACTACTACAGATTGTGTCCAAAATGCCTAAGCACACTGCCTCCACATCCGCGCTTCGGGAAGCCTAGCACAGTCTTCTTGGCCCATTTTTTAGCAGTGGGAGATATTGATCGAAACCACATTTAACATAAACGGTGACTTCAAAAGCTTTGAAGCCACTCAATGGGCTGTTCAAGAGTTCAAACTTTATGGTTTGAAAAGGTTGTTCAAGCCTATCAGCTTTACCGCCTACACCAGATTCATTGTTCAGTTCTATAAGAACCTCTTCTTCGACTGCAGCAGGCCGGGTGTCTTGTCCTCATCTGTTCAGGGCAAGTATATTGACTTAACATCATCAGATATAGCTGTTGCCCTTAAATGCAATGACGAATATCCACCTGAGGGCACCCAATTAGACGAGCAGCCATAGTTTTTTTCCATTTTTGCCATCATTGAGGACATGTGTGTAGGGCAGCATGCAGATAGGCACAACAATACTGGCAGCCAATGTGTGCCCATTGGGACATAAGTCTCAGAGGCGTAACCAGTTCCTTCAGGCACTGTATACCTTTCACAGAGGCCATTAGTACTCCATCACTGCGATCATTTGGAGCCAAATTCATAAGTTTTAGGACCATGTCCATGCACGCCAGGTCACCACTGTAAATGCATAGGAGCTCCCGTTCCCATTCATCCTCACTTACATTTTCAAGAAGAAGGGAATTAAGGACACCTCCACAGATGGACCAGTCAGAGAGCACCCATTCTTTGGCAAGAATCAGTGGACCCAAAGCCAATCACACATGCCCAGAGGACTTCGGGGGCCTGCACCTCTTGCTGAGAGGGTAAAGGATGACCTTATGAAGACTGAGGACCCCGCAGCTAGCCAAACTTGGGAGGAGGACTATGCTGATATGGGACCCACAGAGTATCAGCAGATCCTTGAGAAGATGTCCTCATTCCGGTATGAGTTAGCTGATATTAGACGAGAAGATCGGAAGGCTACGTGCCTAGTTCATCAACGCATAGATAGGTTAGAAACACGCTTTGAGAGGCAAGAAGCGATGCACCAGGCCATTCTAGACCGATTACCTTCCGCCTCAGGAGCCTCATTTTCAGTACCACATGGAGGCTAGTAGTGAGAGAGGTGCACCATCTGGCTGAAGACGTAAAACTTAGCGCTCATGGGAGGCACCCCATAACATATCTTTTTGTTTTTTTATTGTTTTCATATTTCTTGTTACTGTTTATTTTTAGTATTTTTTGTTTTCCAGTGTTACTTTAGTATTTCATTTTTAGGGACAATGTGTGCATCAGTTCAAGTTTAAGGGTGTGCTATGAGCCATGCCAGTCCAGTTAGTTCTCCATCTCCCAGGTCAGCTCTTTCTATGTTATTAACATATTAGGAATAATGTGTAATTTAAGTTTGGGGCTGTGGGAGACATATTCACACACACTTTGTCCCAATTTTTTTTTTATATATTATTGAAAAGATAAATGCATGTTTATGTTGTTCTGAAATTTTGGTTGATCTATACAAATATTGTGCTGTGATTTCATTAGTGAGCTTAAAATTTTGAACACATGATCTGATAATAGAGTTTTAAAGTTTAGTCACTTACTTTAGGCATTTAAGAATTCACATGTTTGATTTAATCTGACACGAGCACATTAGCACATAATTAGGTGAGGTATGACATGTGATTTTAATATGTATGTTTTCATGGCTTAACTGAAATTGGATGGCTTGTTGGATGAACATTTTGGCATAGAAATGTAGAAAAAAAATCTTGCACAAAAAGAGAAAAATGCTCATGATGATTATTAATAAACTTTCCACTGAGTAACTAGACCTCTTGTCTCAATAAGCAGTGAGTGTTCACGTCAAAAGGTGGGAAGTTTGCTCATACTGATCATTAATAAACTTTTCGCGGAGTAACTGGACTTCTTGCCTCAGTAAGCAATGAGTGTTCTCTTCAAAATGTGGGAATTTTTCTTGGTAGTATTAAGGCCAGTTTAGTTTCGTAGCCTTTTTTACTCGAGTTAGTAAGTCCTTAGGGGTGTCTTTACACCTAATGCCTTAAAACCATCTGGTTTGGGAGTTATCGACTCAATACTCGCTACACGGGTCAATTAGAAAGCTTAAGGGAACTAAACATGGCAAAGTCTTATAATAAAGAAAGAATAAAATAAAACTGTGCCATTATTGATCATTCTGATGGGAAATTCGGTGAATCTTGAGACATGGAGACATTACACATTGGAGTTATTTGGAAGCTTCATTTTTATGTGCTGGTTCACTTTACACTGAATTGGACTTGTGATGCCTTAGCCAGCCTCTTGTAAGTAATTAGATTTTAAAACTCATATTCATTGTGAAGATGGGTTTGTATTTTAAGCTTGCTCATGAATGAATATCATGGTTTTGTGTGCGACTTAAATTTTTCGATACCATGAATGATGGATTTATCTTTGTGTTATTTGTTTTTCATTTAGTTTTTAGTTTCGTATTGCTAAGGGACTAGCAATATGTAGTTTGGGGTGTGATAAGTGCTTAAATATTCGTATTTAAGCCTATTAATTTACATTTGTTAAGTTCCTAGTTGTGTTATTTCATGCTATTTTATTTCTTTTTTGTGTTTTTCTAGGTTTTTGAAGAAAAAATAGCAGTATCTGGCTTAGAGAACAAATCTGGAAGAATTGGAAGCTGCTTAATGCGATCAAGCACAATGATTTGTGATCGAGCGCAACAGCACTCAAGCGCCCAAGCCAAGGATCGAGCGTACCAGCGCTCGTGCGCGCAAGAAGAAGGCTCTAGCGCACCAGTCTGTGATCGAGCGCACACGTGCATCAGTGAATAGTAAAACGACATAACTTATTTTGGAAAGTAGGGGTAGGGTTTTGTTTTTCGAGTTAGGGTTTCCAGATGTCCCTAAGCTTTATAAATAGGCCTGTAAACACAGAAAGAGGGGAGCTTTCAGATGAGAGATTTTGGAGACAAATTGACGGCTCTTCTAGGAAGTATTTTCAGGTTTATTTTTTTTCTTTTTATTTTACTTTATGAAGATATTTAACATCAAAACCATGTGTAACTAAATTGCTAGTAGGGCTCGATTGAAGCCCTGATTATGCTTTTCTATATATGAATATTGTTGCCTTTGCGATAACTATATTATGATACTTAAATTGATTAATGCCTGTTTTATTGAATTCCTTATATGTGTTTGCCTGATCAACATATGCATGTGGTATAGATTAGTTAATTAAATCAATTTGGATGACCGAGTCCTGGATTTAATGATAGTAACAAAAGAAATCCACGTCGGGTTCTTGGGTTAATCAACATGGGAAACCGGGAGTATATAACATGCCTTAGGTCTTGTGTGTTTGTCAAGTTTCACGGATATTATGCTCTCTTAAAGAACAACTTAGTATACACCATGCTAAATCCTTTAAGAAAGAGAAGAGTTAGAGTATACACCATGTCTAACTCGTTGCTTAGGGAACTCAATAGCTTAAGGAGTATACACAATGCCCTTAGGTTGACAACATTAGGTATTCGTAATATGACTAAAGCGTTGGCACACAATTTTATTA
The DNA here is from genome assembly GCA_023935145.1 of Bretschneidera sinensis. NCBI lineage: Eukaryota > Viridiplantae > Streptophyta > Magnoliopsida > Brassicales > Akaniaceae > Bretschneidera > Bretschneidera sinensis. The sequence goes on along the minus strand of CM043698.1, from coordinate 30,869,526 downwards.
GGAAAGTATGATTAGTGGTGGATATCAAAACCCTACACTTTTATCATTATCGAATCAATTCATTTTTTCTTCTCTCGTTTTGTATTGCGAAAATTAATTTTAAATCAAAATTTATCAATCCCTGTGGAAATGATCTCGCACTTGCACACTATACTACTATGTTGACCTTGTGCACTTGCAAGTAAAACTTCAGTTATTTTCTTATTAATTTAGGTAGATTTTTGCACAACAATTTAGGCCATGGTGTGTACGAGACTAGATATTGCCTAAGCAATGGGAGTATTGAGCATATATATATGTCTAATCCTGAGAAAGAGCATTAGATTGCAATCAAGAGAGTTCTTAGATATCTTCATGGCACGTCAGAGTTTGCATTGTGTTATGGAGGTATGAGAGGTAAAAAGAATCTTGATATTGTAGGATTGGTTGATGCTGACTAAGGAGGAAACATTGATAGCAGGAGGTTTACAAGCGGATATGTGTTCAATCTGTTTGGTGGGGCGGTGAGTTGGATGAACAAGAGGCAAAGTGTTGTTGCTCTTTCATTCACAGAAGCAAATTATACGGCGATAACTCATGCTGGAAAGGAAACGGTTTACTTCAAAGGTTGTGTGCTGAGCTTAGGTTTAAACAAGGAGCAGTGAAGGTGAAATGTGACAATCAATGTGCTATCTTCTTAGCAAAGAATCCTACATTTCATTCACGGACGAAGCACATTGATATCCAATATCACTTCATCTGGGAAAAGATTGAAGAAAATGTGATAATCTTGGAGAAAATCAATATAATAGTGAACAACGTAGATTTTTTTACTAAAGCTGTTAGTCTAGCGAAGTTTGAGTGGTATGCTACTGAGACAGGCTTGAAGAAACAGAGTTCTGGGAAGTTTTCCATGTGTGTAAAGTATTTACCAAGTGGAAGATTGTTAGAGTTTGTGCATACTTCACGGGTCTAGATCTGTAGAACCCTCGATGACCACGGGGTCCCGCTATGGATTTAAGTAGAAAATTACTCTGCGGATTCCAGCAGAAAATTCACAAATTTACCATGAATCAACTAATAATCATTCACCGCTCGATTTAGAGGTAGCAAATTAGGAGACTTAGGTCATGCTTGTTCTAAGGGGCATATCTGTTGGTAACTTTGAAGGATACAAAATCTATAAATTGCAGAAATATAAAGACCTTGAGGCGCGATTGAAGAATCGCTGTCTTTAAGGCTTTTATCTTTTTCCACTTAATTACTCTGGGTTCTGACATATAGTCCTCCAAGATACAACAAAGTCACACTTGAGAATCTCTGAGAGCAAATTCATAGATTTTGTTTGAAACGATGGAAAACTATGGCTGTAATTTTAGAGAGAAAACAAAGAAAAAGAATAGAAGGATAAGTTGTAGAAATTGAATTAATTTTTAAAAAAATTTATTTGAAATATAAATGTTTTCTATCATCTAACAGTCAGAAAAGTGAAGAGGTATGAACCAAATTAAGAACACAACTCTCTGAAAAATATCTGTTGGAAAACGTAAAATTGTAAAATAACGAACCCGTAGTCGACTATGTGAAGTTTTTGTTTGAACATAAAATTTCAAATCGTGAGAATAGTTGACTATTATTGGTAATAATCGACTATTCAAAGTTTCTGTTTGAACAAATAAGATACTATCATATGCGTAGTCTACTATTCCTTATAATAGTCGTTTGCCGATGTTTTTTTTCAAACAAAACTCCAACAATCCTCCACTTTTGATTGAAAAACAAAAGATTTTTTTTATTGAAACAAATTTAGAGAAAATTTTACAGCCAAAGTATTATGAGGTTAATACGTATATGCAAAGATATATTTCGAATTAAATCTTTACTTAGTGTAAGTGCTCCAAGACTCCATAAAAGTTTGTAATTGCCTTAGCATCAAATCAGTTACTCTATGTAATAGAGTCGGAAGCACGACACATATATCACTCTCTTATTTCGATGAGAAACTATATTCATTACTTAGCACTATTATGACATTGTGCTTGATCCTGGTTCATGAGCTTTATCAAAAGTAAACCTTAAAACTCTCTTAAAAAATAGCACCACTTCTAAATTCACATAGGTGAAGTCTACAATGTGTTTTCGTTACTAGAACACACTATAATTATGTAATAAACTTCATTAAGAGTATAACTCATCCTTCACAAAAAGTAACAAACAAAAATGTCCACTTAGGAGCCAACAATTTACCAATATCAAACAATCACTTATCATTAACTTGTTTTTACCCATTAAACTTTATAACTAGCATAATACTAGAATAAAGTCGGGTTTCTATTACTGGTTATTCTTTTTGAAAGGTTTCAACCCCATTTCATTTGATGTCATTCTTACCAACTCCCTAGAGAGAGCTTTAGTGAAAGGATTTGTAGGGTACCCTCTCAAAGTTCTGTTTCTTCCGCAACTCCGGCTAAATACCGAAGGTTATTCCTTCCCCGAGGCGTAGTGGGTGAGGGTGCAGATCGAAGTGGTTCGACATAATGGAAAATGAGATTTCTACTACACTTTTCACAATTCTTCATTAATAGTAAGGAGGTTGCTCATAAGAGGCACGCTTTTAAATGTCGAAGTGTTCATAAGATACTTTCTCTTCAAACCTTTCATCAATGTAACTATGTATCGTGATTCGTATATCTTTTAACGTCAGCTAATCCAAATGGCCAACCCCAATAAAAAAAAAATAACAAACCTGAGACACAATTTCAAAGGTAGAGAAAGCTACTTGATTAATTCAAAAAGATCAGATTCAAACATAGGGTGTACTGTGGGAAGGTCAAAAAAAAGAGTACCCCACACCTGGTTAGCATCTAGCCTCTACTTTTGCTCATCAAGAGATGTTTAATTAAGAATCACTTGTTTATATTTTTCATGTTTTAATCTTATGATCAAATATACAAACAGCAGTATAGAGCACATAATACCATGATGAATGAACAGTTATACCAAAGCAAAACAAATAAAACAAATAAAGGGAAACAACGAATAAATTAAAGCAAATAAAATTAGAATAAATCATGCTAACTAACCATAGAAATATGCTTCGCCAATGAACAATTCAAAAAGCATTTCATACCAAATCAATAATCAAATTCTCAAAGAAACATGATAACAAAGAAATCCAATCAGATTATATTCAATTACTGACGTAAACAAGCATTCTATTGTTCATTGTACTTAAACAAATTATAATATAATTTTAATATAGCAAATAAGATTCATACAGCAGTATGAAACTAATAAAAAAAATTAACACGATTCAACCTCAAACGTAGCTTACACACACCTAGAATAGCACAGCACAGGCTTGCGCTCTGAATATGTGCAGCTTTTATACCACGAGGTGCCATTTGGTTTGAGATACAACATTGAAATTAAGTGGGATTGGACTGACTAATCCCATCCTACTTTAATCCCATTGCTCCTGTTTGGTTCATTTAAAAGGCAGGATTACAATAAGCTCGGGCGATAGCTAATCCTGCGTTTTATGTCCTCGGGGAGGTGTTGTCCCAGCAAGGTGGATTAAATTTACTAATATTGTGACCATTTTACCCTTTCATGTTTCTTTATATTTCATAAAACCCAGTATATAAGAACTATTTGAATCATAATCCTATTCTTTTTCTCTCTTCTCCCTCATCTCTCCTCTCCAGCGATCTGGTCTTCTCTCTCATTTCCTCCCTTCCCTTCCTATCACTGCTCCTCTCTTCGTTCTTCTCTTCTTCTTCTTCTTCTATTTCTTGCTTCTTTTTCTCCTTATTCTTCATCTTTGCAGGCTAGGACGGCCATGAAAACACGCGGATCTACCATGGCAGATGTGCAACGCCGATCTGCCACCGTCCTCTGCACCGCGATCTACCGCCGTATCCTGCACCGCGATCTACCATGACAGATTTGTGGCTGGCCATATGTGGAAGGGAGAAGAAAAAGAGGAAAAAGAAAAAACAAGTAGTTTCTGGGTATTTGGAAATTTTCAATGCCTGTTATGCTAAAGAAATTAATTTATGGGTATTTAGAAATTTTCATTTGTTGTTTTGCTTCCCAAATTAATTGTTGTTTTGTCGAAGAAGAGGTGGTGGAGAGGTGGAGACGTGGTGGCGTGAAGGAAGAGGTGGTGGAGAAAAAAAGGAAAAAAAAAGTAGTTTATGGGTATTTGGAAATTTTCAAGACTTGTTCTGCTGAATTTTTTTTGGGTGTTTTGCTCTGTTTTGGTGAAGAAATTAATTTATAAAAAATTTCAATTGTTGTTTTGCTTCCCAAATTAATTGTTGTTTTGCCGAAGAAGAGGTGGTGGAGAGGTTGTGGTGGCGTGAAGGAAGAGGTGGTGTTGGGAGGTGGTGGCGTTTTTGAAAGATGAATGTAGTGCTGTTTTTGGATTAACAGAGCTTTTGTTAGCATTTTTTTGGATCAAATGTTGATAAAAATGACGAGGGTATTTTAGTCATTTAAACATTAATCCAATCTTAATCCCGTCATTGAACCAAACATTGCGATCAACTGGGATTGTTTAGTCCCATCCTTTGAACCAAACCATGGGCAACAGTAATCCCATTTCAATCCTCCTTTAGTTCAGTCTCACTTTAATCATTATCTTATCCTTACTTTAATCGGACCTGCGTTCACAGTTCACTTATACACCAAATTTCTGCGTTACTGTCAAAATTTCATGCCATGCTATCTAAGCTTGGATGGAAAATCCTTTCTGGTGATCAGAGCTTACGGGCTTGTATGATGCGGGCAAAATACTTGGAAGGTAAAGATCTCTTAGATTACCAGAATCGTGGTGCTATGTCCTCTACTTGGAAGGTTATTACCAGCTGAGTACGTAGATGTTTTGAAATTGGGTGTGCGTGCTCAAGTTAATAATGGCGTTGCTACCAGGTTTTGGCTGGATCGTTAGGTGGATCAGGGCTTCTTTTAGCTGAAGCTAAGGGAATATTAAACCAAAAGGATTTGAAGAAAGTTGTTGCTGACTCTCTCACTGATTAGAGGCATTGGGATTGGGAAACTCTGAAATTACTGCTCAATGACAATGCCTTAGCTTTGCTTCAAGCCGTTTTGGTGAATCAAAATTCATATATCCCTGATTCAATCGCTTGCGGGGCCTATACCAGCGGATCTTTCTCTACTAGTTCTGCCTACCAATTACTCTCTCCTCCAAATGCAGCTAATCTGGATAATTGCAATAAAATTTGAAAATCCCAGTGTCAACCAAGATTCAAGAACATGCTCTAGTTGGCGGCTCATGAAAGGCTCCTCACAAACCAGAACAAAGCTAAAAGAGGCTTAACTAGTGATGATTCTTGTCCTCTCTGTCATATTCATAAGCTACAATCCACATCCTTAGAGATTGTAGGCTCGCCATGGGAATATGGGACAAGCTTCTTTCTTCAGGAGCGATGCAATCTCATTTTTTCACTATTTCTTTGTCTGAGTGGATCTTTTGGAACTGTTCTAGTAAGCCTATTGTCCCATTTTGTTATACAACGTGACGAGCCATTTTCCCCCAGCATGACGACTCATTTGGGGATGGTGTAACAAATTTGTTTTCGATAGCAACTTCTCCTGACCCCGCGAGTTGAGATGCTGATTGGATGGAGCAAGCCTCCCCTTGGTTGGATCAAGATTAATATTGATGGAAGTTTAAAGGATCATAGGAGGGCTAGCATCGGAGGAATTATTAGAAATGATCATGGAGATTGGCTTAACGATTTTTTTCCGGGAATGTGAGGCAAGCCACAATCCTATCTGCGGAATTGTGGGCAATTTTCCAGGGCCTTTCGATAGCCTAGAGGTTGGGGTTTAGAAAAGTGAAATTGGAGTCAAACTCAAAGCTTGCTATAGCTAAGATCATGGGGATCTCCCTCAGCCTAATTTTGGAAAGATTATGGCCTGCAAAAATTTGTTATTTCAAAATTGGGATTGCGAGATTGTTCATATTCATCGAGAGGCCAACCGATGTGCTGGTTGGCACGCTCACCTTGGAGAAGCCCTGTCTATTCTAGTTTGTGTTTGGCAGCAAGTTCCGGATGGATTAAAGAATCTGATTAGAGATGATTTGTCTGGGGTTCCTTGGCCCCGTTGTGTAGCTATTTAGTGGACTTACCCACTCTTATTTACCAAAAAAAAAATGCGTACCTTTTGTTTGACATCATTTTTAAAATCTTTATTTTCTTTCAATTTTTTAAAATTGAGATTTTTTTTTTTGGTAAATACAAAAAAAAAATCTCAAATAATGGTATCAAAGTTTCATCTCATTTAAATTAAGATCCTCGTAACATGAGGCACAATAAACGATAGTAAAGCTTACCATATTCAAACTTACAAATTCGAACTAGCAAGATAATGTATAGAATGGTTTCTTATCGATTATATCATCTCATTGGTCAAAATTAAAAAAAGTATAAAAAGAAAATATTATACATCTTTTATACGTCCTAATTTTTATTTTAAGATGTCTCAAAATAATTATTCAAAATTGAAGCAAAGAGTCATCATTATACTTCTAACTTTTTAGTTATATTTTTTACATTAATAAAAAGCAATGCAGTAAAGTAGAAGTAACTTTTATACTCTTATTTCTCTTCTTCTCTTAATTTTTAAGCATCTAAACAAGGGCAAACCTTTTAAATAAATCTTCCTTTTTTTTTTTCCTCTGGGGTACATCTACTTCTTTGTTAAAGATATGAATATAGTGGTGTGCTTTGTCTTCTCCATGGAGAGATGGTCAGCCACATGATTTGAAAACTTGCAGAACAATTTGTCCATTATGGCGTCTCCAAAATGACTAGCCAGCATTGGCTCCGTAACAGCTCTTATAATTTTGGCGACATTTTGTCCACTTTGATACTTGTCGAATACAAAATTCTTGTTACCCACATCGTCGTTAGGATCCCAATTGACCCCGAAAGTTTCCAACTTATCAAGATTGAAGGAACCCTCATTTTCAACAATCTCCTTTACTTCTCCTTTATAAGGATGATAATGAGGGGTATTGAACGAATCCACAGCAGCCTCTTCCACAAGGCCCTACCAGATAAATAAATTTATTATAATTTTTATTTTAATGGTATTATAAGAAAATTTGAGCTAATATATTTGTAAAAATAGATGCTATTGTCAATAGTGAGTAACGGTTAACGATTGATGCGTTCATTACACTTGTGGGATCAAGCACGTTCGCTCTCACGAGTGTAATGCAGGCACTATTCTTAGCCGTTAGTCCATGCACTTAACAACTGACAATATTATCCTTCATAGTTGTAAATTACAAAAAGAAAGCTACCTCAGTAACTAACTCGAGGAGTGATTTAGTAAACAGCTCAAATAGGTAACAAGAATCCTTGCTGAAAGGATCTACAGTGCTTCTGCCAAGAAAAACAAGAACAATACGGCCTTTCGGTATCATTTCTTTTGAGCGTAATCTCAAAAACATCGAGAAATCTTTGTGAAATTGATCCGAGTAAGCTTTATACACATTAGGAGGGCTCGACTTTGCCATGTATATATTCCCTTTGTTATTCTCAATCCCATCCGGAACCTATAATCATTAACACTTGTTTAGTTTAAATGAATGTTATAATATCTTTAAAATTCATTTGAATTTAATGAAGTTTCTACCAAACAAAAAAAAAAGGAAATTGACCAATCATAGAAATTAGAAAGAGGATTCTAATTACCTTGGAAAGCCAATGAACACTATAGGAAGAATATACAAAATGAAGAGTCCTGCTAGGAAAAAGCCTCCCGTAGAAAGAACCAGGTACTCCTGATACGAAACAAGATCCCAACTTGTCTCCCTTATCGTTCTTGATCCTTTCTTGAAAAGCAGGAATAGACTTGAAGATGGTGTTGAAATCATTCTCGACAAGATCATTCAGGAAAATATCAAATTCAGGGGATTTGCGATTCTGATGTCTGCAGACCTCATAAATGGTTTCAATAATCTGGGAGACCACCACAAATGTGTTTGGTCCTGAAGAACAACCCATATCTGCAACTTTAAAACAAGTGGGCAAAGTGTTACTCATCAACATATCTTTGATGGTCTCTACTAAGAATGGTCTTGTTTTCGATATCGCTGATTTCTGAAAATTAACATCAAACCCGTGAAAAAAAAAAACTGAGAACATATATATCCAATGACAAAATGAATGAAGCATGAAATGGAAATTGGATGTGTGTAATTAATACATACATATATATATATATATATATGTATATATATATGTGTGTGTGTGTGTGAAAGAGAATAAAGAGAGAGTACTGCAACGACGGCATTATTGGCAAAGCTATCTTCTCCATCTCCTGTTTTCATCCGAAGTACGTTTGCTACATCCATGATTTCCCAATTTCTAGGGATCTAATATTGAGCTCTGATAGTTCCCACTCTTTAGTGATCAATCTCTTTATAAAGAAGACTGCGTATCTAGTTCATTGTACCAAGAGAGGCCGTGTTTTTCTTCCCAATTTGCATCACCTTCCTTGACAATACAAAATTGTGGTCTTTACCGCCAGCTGCAGGAATCACAGTTTTGTCATTAAAAAATGTAGTCAAGAGTCAAAACTGGAGTTCGTCGAATTTCATTTAAGAAAAAAAACGAACGGTTATAATAACCCTCGCCGGTTCTTTCACGTCTACTTTAATTTTTTTTAGTAGGCGGGAAATCTTTTATTATAAATTGTTAAAACAATCGGTTTAATGGAATAAAAATTTTAACCCATTTTTGGTCAAAGTTTATTGCATAAGATTAATTAGTTTCCATCGCGCATATATATATATATATATATATATATATATATATATATTATTTTATTTTTGTTTAAATTTTATCAAATTCTATTTGGTTTTCTTTAACTTCAATTCAAATTATTTTCTCTCTTTAAATATTTGGGAATCCAAAAAAATGTTGAAATTTTAAAAAAGTTTACGAGAGAATTTTAAAGAGATTCGAGGGAAGTTTTAGGAAAAATAAAAGGTAATAACGTGAATTTTATTTTAAAAATTTAGCATACAATAAGTTTTTCCAGGATTCAATATGAGAATTTTTAAAGGGTATGAATTATGGAAGAAATGAAGAATAAATTAAAATTTTTAATATAAATATTAAATGCTACATGATAAGTTAGATTTACTTTTAGTAATCGTGATAAATATGAAATATATAGTGATGATATTTGAATTAATTATTAACCTGTGATTTGATGATGAATGAAAGTTGGTTGATGGGTATAATAGGAATAATCGATATGTTAGAGATTTATTATATGAAAAGTAATATTATTGAAATAATAAGTTGATTAAATATATAATGAATTGATAAATGAAATTCTTGACAAGTTATGATTGATAATTTGATATGATATATGAGGAGAAAGTTTAATGAATATGATCAATTAATAATTTTGAGAAAAAATTGGATAGCTAAATTGAATGTCTGAATGTATGCTTGTTTTATATTATTGTTCATATGCATATTTCATATCATTGTTCATATGCATATCCATGAAATAAAAGAATCGGGAAGGGGCCAGTCTAAATGAAAACTGTAACAGATGATATATGCTAGAAATAAATGGAAACCGTTACAGCTGGTATATGCTAAAAATAAAAGAACCGGGAGGCCAACCGGTCTAAATAAAAACCGTGACAGTCGGTATATACTGGAAATAAATGGAAACAGTGACAGTTGGTATATGCTAGAAATAAAAGAACCGGGAGAGCAACCAGTCTAAATGAAAATCATGATAGCCGGTATATGCTTGAAATAAATGAACTGGAAAGGCAACCAGTCTAAATGAAAATAAAAAAACTGAGAAGACAATCGATTTAAGATAAAAACATGTCGACGTGTGGGAAGACATATTCAAATAATAATAATATTTAAATTCATGCATCGTATTGCTTTAAATATTGATTGTTATTGCTTGAAATATTAAAGCACTATTCATGATTGTAAATTTATTGATAGATAAATGAGTCTCACAGAGAGATAAATGTGCTGAAAAATAAATATGAAAATATGATATGATGAGAATTATCTGGGTGATTGATTATATGATTTGAACCTCATAACGAGGTAATTATGAAATAGAATTGATAGTCTCAATGTGATTAATTATATGAAAAGAAGAGATTGATAAAATATGAGAATTATGATCTGAGTAGTGATAATAGAATGCTCTTGTTTTCGATATCTTTGATAGTCTCTACTAGTAATGGTATTGTTTTCGATATCGCTGATTTATGAAATTAACATCAAACCCAGGAAAAAAAAACTCTGAATATATATATCCAATGACAAAATGAATCAAGCATGAAATGGAAATTGGATGTGTGTATAATATGCGTCTTTGAAAGAGAATAATGAGAGAGTACTGCAACGACGGCATTATTGGCAAAGCTATCTTCTCCATCTCCTGTTTTCATCCGAAGAACGTTTGCTACATCCATGATTTCCCAATTTCTAGGGATCTAATATTGAGCTCTGATAGTACCCACTCTTTAGTGATCAATCTCTTTATAAAGAAGACTGCATATCTAGTTCGTTGTACCAAGAGAGACCATGTTTTTCTTCCCAATTTGCATCACATTCCTTGACAAAACAAAAATGTGGTCTTGACCGGCGGCCGCAGGATCATTAAAAAATGTAGTCAAGAGTCAAAACTGGAGTGTGTCGAATTTCATTTAAGAAAAAAACGAACGGTTATAATAATCCTCGACGGTTCTTTCACGTCTCCTTTAATTTTTTTAATAGACAGGAAAAAGAGGTTAAATCTCAATTTTTTATTATAAACTGCAAAAACAATCGTTTTGATCTGTTAAAAATTTTAATTTATATTTTTGGTAATTTTTTAATTAAAATAATTTAAATATTTTGATATTAACCAAAACATTTTATTTTTATTTAAAGACGAAATAGATTATTGTATCATATATCTTTTATGATACTATATTAGATAAAAATTTTATAAACAAAAAAAATTAAATTAAAGTGTTAGTATATATTATTAAAAGTGTGAATATTGATTTTCAATGTTATAATTATCTTTAATATGAATTATTTTTAAATTTTAATCAATAAATTATCCTGAAGAGTTATGAGGGCCTTCGAAGTATTCTGGAAACGTGTGAGCTGAGGGATACCAGCATGATAGATTGATCCAGCCCAGCCCAACCCAACCCGTTCATACTGTGCAGTCCGATATAGTGGGCACCCGTTAGCAAGCTTGAATTGTAATGGAGGACCTGTTTATGCCCGTCTGAAACTAACTTATAATTGAATTTAGAGTGCGTTTATTTGGTAGTTTTTTTTTCATTTAATGCAATTATCAAAATAATTTTGAGAAATCAAATTTATTTTAAATGAATAAAAAATAATTTAATATAATCAATTTATTAATTTTAATTTTTTTTTATAATATCAGATCAATTAATAATTAAAAAATATATTTTCATTATCGTTGTAAAAATTTTGTCCAACATTAGACTTACCATCTTCCATTGGAATACCCATATATGTGATGGGAGAGAAGTCGACAAGCTTGAATTGTAATGGAGGACCTGTTTATGCCCCTGTAAGTCTGAAACTAATAATTATAGTGCGCACGTGTGTATTTCCTTATTTCAGTTGCTATATGTATTATAGTGCGCGCGTGTGTAAACATATAAGAAAAGTCTCAAAAGCGTACCTAAGAAAAATACTGCTATGCGTATGTTGTGCTGTAAGCCTCCCACACCTGCCCAAGCCAAACAGTTGGGTTCGGCTTGGGTTCAATATCAAAATGATGCTGCTTTGGGACGCTTATGGGCTATAATAGACTTCATGACCGATCGAGTTTATTATAAATGAAGCTTGAAAGCCTAATTTCTTTGGGTCCTAGCAAAACATGGTATTATTGTTTAAGACTAATTAGTTTCCATCTTGCTAGCATGATTACACATTTTTATAGGCCCATTAACTATAACCAAGTTCATGCCAAGTGGCTAATGACTCAAATTGAAGACAAACATAAATTAACAGAGCGCCCAAATTTTCACTCTGCAATTAAGCTTTTGGTATTTGTAGGATTGACACCAAATTTTCAATGCAAAAGAATAATGTCACTTAGTTTGGTGGTCTCTTTTCTTTTTTAGTCTTACCCCATTCTGCAGCTGCAAAAACTACTATACCAAGAACCCTACAAATCTATGCATAGTTGGGTTGAATTTGGGATGATTCTTGCCTATCTTGGTCTTTTCCATTGATCACGAGAAATTATTAGGGAAGCAGTAATCATAGTGGATTACACTTATAATTAGATTCAGAGTGCGTTTATTTAGTAGTCTTTTTCATTCAATGCAGTTGATAGTGAAATGACTAAAATAATTTTGAAAATCAAATTTATCTTAAACTAATAGAAAGGTAATTGAATAATTTAATATAGTCAATTAATTTATTTCAAGAGATTTTTTTGTGATATCATACCAATTGATAGTTGAAAATGTACTTTCGTTATCATTGTAAAAATTTTGACGAAATTTACAATCCGACATTGGATTCACTATTTTCCACTAAAATATCCATTCGTGTGATAGGAGAGAGCTCGATTTTATATTTATTTATTTTTTATTAATATTATTAGAAACCACTTGTATCATTAAAACCAAATTTTAAAAAAGAAAGAGAAATGTGGAAATGTCACTACGAAATACGAATGGAGTCATCATTTGATTGGGTGGAGAAGGGGGGGGGGGGGGGGGGGGGGAAGAGGACTAAGGGAGACATAGCATGGTTATAAGTAAGACATTAGGGCATTTTTTGTAGTTTCTTGCTAGGGGGACAAATTTATGTTCGAAGCCTTCGAGACAACAAGATGAGATGATTACATGAGAAGGTACTGTAGATGAGTATGGGCTTTTTTTGTCCCACACCCTGGCATTTGTTGTTTCTCTCCTCCATGGCTCGTGTCACCTGATAGATCTTTCCCTGTGATCGCTAGCTGTTGGTATACCAAGGACCATTTTCTTTGTCATAACGATTTTGGGTAACAGGGACTGTAGGTACTTTGAATTTTTATGATGATGAAAGTAAGTTTGAATTCAGTACTCTTCCCTTCACCAAAGCTGTGAAATTCTTGAAAATCAATTTGATTTTTCAAGTGGAAAATATTGGCATCGAATGGATTTGTTCTCCTTTATTTAGTGACAAATCTTCCCTTTGCACCATTAAATTAGCTTTGTAAAAGATGAGATACAATTGAAGGTGGATTTTACTTTTTATTAGCTTATAGTAGTAATGAATTTGCCCCATATATAGTCAAGCTCATGGCACTAAGCCTCTCTTTGGAAAATTGAATGGAAGGAAAATGATAAGACACGAAGAGAAAATAAGAGATAGAAAATTGAGAATGTACACATTATGCTTAAAAATAAAAAATAAATAAATAAATTATTTTATTTTATTTTTCATTAATATAAAAAATATCATTAGTTAATAATGTAACGGTAATTATAAATAAAAAAATATATTTCTTTCGAATTCTCTCAATTCGAGGCAATAAAAAAATTTAAAAAATGATCCATTTTTTTATTTATTAAAAAATATCATAAAAGAGATATATTTATCAATTCTTTTTTATTTCTTTTCATTTTTCTCAATCCAATACATACTGTGATATTTATTCAGTGGATTTTGTACCTTAAAGCTGATTGTAGAAATCTATACAATGAGGCACATTAAATCCACATGTGGTCATTATGGTATCAGAGGGTGAAATATAATAAAACCTTTTATTGAATCAGACTATGTAATAGCGTTAACCTAGGTGTGTACTTTGCAAGGTAAACTCTGAAAATATGATCATATTTGTAATGAGATTGATAATTTACTGCAACAAATTAGAGATGTGAAGTTTGTAAAAATTCCAAGAGAGGCTAACCAGTATGCTGATGGTTTGACAAAAGCTGGTGCTAGTAGGGAGAGGACATATATGAATGGTTAGGATGAGGTACTTTGATGGTGTTTATTGGGAGTATTTCTACCGTATGTTGTAGGTTTGGTGGGATTTTAGCTGTATATCTTTGTTTTGTTGAGTGTAAACAGGAAATAAATTGCTATGGTCCTAAGCTGTTTTTTGCGTTGTACTGCTTTTCTGCCTTTGAATTGGTAGTGTTTTGGACAGTAATAGGTGATGCCTACAGAAAATGTAGATGTTCCTGCGTTATGGATATACTAATAGAGGATTCATTTGATGATCCTCTTAAGTTCTCAATAGTATAATTAGTTCTCACTTAAAAAGGAAATAGTTTTTTGTTAAAATATTAATGAAAAATATCATGAATTAGTCATTTTAATAAACTGGTCCATGGTAAATATGCCCATTCTTGTATTGTCGATCTCTTAATATTGAGTGCATGTACTTCTTACACAGCAGCAGCAGTACTCTTTAATCTTTATTAGGATGGCGACCAACTTCCATAGACATAACAAAATGAACCATCTGAAATCGAATCTGGGAAAACGGAACCGCGCTTCTGCGTACCAGTTGAAAAAGCCCCTTACCCTTTCTATCCTTTAAGGCCATACTAATATGCAATTTTTTTTAGAATAATTGCTAATGCTGCTGCTGACTTAAAAGAGAATAAATACCCTCTCTCATCTCATGTGGCCACGAGTCCATAACAAACTCCAATTTTTTTACAGAGATTTTTTTTTTCGACAATCTTATTTATATGGGCTACCAAATTATAATCATTACACCAATTTTTTTTTCCTCATGTTAGTGGGCAAAGTTCCTAAAGTTGAAACCCAAATTTGTCTTAGTCCTTCAGTCTTTTCAAAAAAAAAATTATGATATTACTTTTTATTAGTTTTATGATTGGTAATAAATTATCTTTCAATCTTTAAGGTCAAAAAATTTTCCTCCCTTAGCTTTAAATAGTAATAAATTGTTTTTTCAATTCGGTTCCTTAGTTAAATTTGAAAAAAGAAATCACTCGCATATATATATATATATGATCAAAATATAAGATTATATGAGAATAATATGACAAAATGACCCGTATGTTTTTGTTATATGTATAAAAAAATCTATTAGATTTAACTGAAAAGTTAGGTGAATGAGGTAATTTGTTACTACTTCAAAATTAAGAGAGAAAATTATTTGATTTTAAAAATTGAAGACAAATTATTACCAATAATAAAACCTATAAGACAAAAATAATATTAACTAAAAAATTCCTTTGAATAAGTTAATTTAGTGTAGTACCATATCATAACACATTAATTCCTTTCAATCAATATACCATTAGACTAACTCTAAATCTTAAGTAAGTCTTGTTTGGGAGATTTAGAGTTTATAAAATATTTTATTTCTCATAAACACATATTAGGTTAACACAGTCTTACAAAACAGTTTGTGAAAAACAATTGTTTTTTCAAATACAAAATAATTTTTAGCTCTACGGTTATTTTACTAAAAATTGTTTCAAAACCCATTTCAATAGTTATAAATTGAAAATGGCATGTTACATTGTACTACTTCCAAATTTGTTGAAATGACACTAACATATTAAATCTTTTTAAAATCCACAATTCCCCTCAAAATATCAATTTATACCAACAATAGCCCAAAATGAATTTATTTGAAGAATTATAATTTTAATTGAATATTACTTTTCATGATGACCAAAGTACCCTTATATATTATAAATGTTACTTTTTTTATAAAAAAATAGAAGTATTAGGGATATAACATATTTAACAAGGATTTTTAGGGCTTTTTAAAAATAAAATTGTAACTTTTTTTTTCCCGAAAATTGTTAAAAGTATATTTTAAGTGGATTTATATTCTATTATACGGTATAAAACAAAATTCACTTTATATATTTTATATTTTAAAAAAATATTATGATATCATTGCCCATCACATCCTCAAATAAATGAAAATCAAATATTATCGTAATATAAAATTAAATAGACCCACATCTCAAATAAATGAATATCAAATACCATCGTAAAAGAAAAATCAATGACAAACATTTTTATCTTAAAAATTAAAATGATATTGAATTTTTTTAAGAAAAATATGAATTCAAATAACATAAAAATGTGTACTATAAACAATTTTGAGATAAATGATTGATAAATAGAATTATTAAACTTATTATAATCACTCAGAGATATTTTAACATTAAGGGGACATTGATAATCATGAAAATTAATATCAATTTAAAATTTTGATTTTTCAAAAAAAATCATTTTGAGACTGGTTGATAGTGAAAATTGATATTTTAAAAAGACTTAATATATTAGTATCATTTCAACAAAACTCAGAGATAATACAGTGTAAAAAATCTAAACTACAACCAGCATTACTACTACTAAATAATGGATAAGACAAAGCTAGTGCATATATGGAAGTTCTAGATTTTATGTATATACAGTCTTTAAAATGAGAAATTTTTGTTTGGTGTAGTATTATAAAAAATATATGATATAAATATTTATTTTATTATAATATAAAAATAATTTTTTTTTTTAATAATAAAATAAATCTTTATGTAATGTAAGTATCGTGACGCCTCTTAATAAAAATATATTTTTTTAGAAGGCATTGTCTGACAATACCCACCCATTAAGACACGCCTTGCCATCTTTTTTTCTTTAGCCGCTTAAACGAGAAAAATGACAAAAGAATTCAAGGGCAAGGTGTCTGACATGTCCCCTGGTACTACATTATTGAAAGCAAAAAGTTGGGGTTAAAATCCCTTTAAAATCCCATACGAGATAACAAATTAATTCAACCACCACAATAGTCATTCGTGGTGGAGCTAATCATCACTGTCCCAAATTAAAGAGAAAAGGGCGAAAGGAAAAAGGATATAAAAAAAACAAACACGGCCTCAAGAATCTAATCTCAAAAGAAAAGTAAATTAAAGTGACTTTTTTCCTTCTGGAGATTACAGGGATAGCGAAAGTAAAGTCCTAAACTTTAGTTTGTAAATTATTGTATGATGAGTGGTGCTAATATCCACTAGAAACTCTTTTGCTGGAAAGAAATATTATATGGTTTTTTTTCAGTATGTTGCATGAGGTTTTTTTTATATGATCCAATTTAAATTATTAAATTTAAATTAATTAAAAATTTTATTAATAATTTTAATTTTTTTAGTTGTAATATTAATTTTTGGATCCAACACTTATATTAATGTTATTAATAAAACTCTTTAAAATTACTAATAAAATTTTTAACTGATTTAAACCATTAAATTTAAATCTGAATCAATCAAATTTTTGTTTAATTACATCGAGACAATGAAACTCTAAGTATGACTGATTAGACTATCATTCATTCCAATAATTAGGATCATCAATGAAACTTTTATAAACTACGAGAAACCTCAAGTTTATTATTAGTTAATGGTTGAAAAGATTATTGGCGGCAAATAGAAGATGCTTAATTTAAATCAGTTTGAATTGATGCTCTCTAACTAACATATTATACTTCCTTCACTCTTCTAAACAGCAGTTTCATGACAATAATAGAATCTCCATTTCATTTGGTGGATCAAGATTGTTATGATTGAAATCTTTAACCTACGCATAGGCTGATCAAGTTTTAAAGAGAAGTGCCAGAAACACTTAAAATCATCTATTTCGGCCATTCATCTCACACATTCAATCAAAACCAATAATTAAAGTATCGGGTAATGTTTTTTTAAATGTTAAAATATTATTTATCAGTCAAAAGTTTTATAAATGTCACTCGGTTATTACTTATTAACCTATTAATGAATGTTACAAATAAATGATTATTTTGAGATATGTTGAAAAAATTCTTGATTAAAATATTAGGTTACGAAATTTTCATAGATTAAAAGTAATCTCCGCATCATATGAAACGAGGAGCAAGAGAAAACTAAAATGCATTTGATTTTTTAAAAAAATCATAAACCAAGTATACAGAATAATCTTTTTAAAGAAAAAGTGATAAATTTTGTTTGGATCACATTCATAATTCAATTCTAAACTAAAAGAAGTTTCACTAATAACTTTCGTACAAACCATAAAAAATCGAGACCGAGCAAAACTTTCCCGAGAAAAAAAAACTAACTAGTTATCATGAAGAATTTGTTGAATAGACCGAATCTAAAACTAATGTTTTAAATCAGTTTAAAATTCTATTAGCAATTTTAAAAAACTTCACTAATAATATTATTTTTTAAATCTTACACTCATACTAATATTACTAATAAAAAATTTTAAAATTATTAATAAAATTTTAAATTTATCTAAAACCATGTAACTAAATATTTTTGGTAATTCATGTGTATATGACGCACGGTTAGAATTAGCGTTTCATAAGTCTCATCTGGGTTTCCATATGACAGGACGTTGCAGTTGAGTATATTGTAGCTTGCGTATAAGACACGTTTAACTGAAAAAAAAAGCAACAATAATGGTTTAGAAATTGAATTTTTTCTTTTAACATTGAGAATTTTCTGCAATTAAATGTGGCCGCTGCCCATAATTTCTCAACACTAATATTCTTTATGCTCTTTCATCATCGGTTGGTTTGACTACTCTTAACTGTGGGTTTTGTATAATAACTTTTCAACTGACATTTGCTGCAGAAAACATGAGAGGTAAAACATTTGAAAGAGGAGACAAACCTCCCTAGGCTGATCTATGTACATTATCACCCCAACAGAATTTCGGATAATTTTCTTTCTACTAATCTCATGAGAGATTAACCTGCTGTACATACCATTAACTACGGAAACAAAATTTGAAAAAATACAATAGAGACAGAGAGAAAGCTGTAACTAATATTTTCTCCATTTTTTCCACCCTCTGCTCTTTTTTTTAAACCCTCGTCTAATAATGAGGATTCAGGCCTGGTTGTGAAGAACAACAGCCAGAGACTCCTGGCGACGATACATCAACTGCTTTGCAATGAATTCCTCGATCGTTCGCTGAAATTCCTCATTACTCAATTCATCCTCCGGATACAATCCATCCGCCGCAGTTTTCTCGCCCCAATCTTCGCTTTTCATGAACTTCTCCGTCTCCGATCTCCGGAGCCTCACTTCCTCTCTCTCCGGCTTCTCTTTCTCCAACTTCTCCGACTTACACCTCCAGTCAAGTTTCGGGTTATCCGATACAAATTCCGAATCCGAATACTTAAAGAGGTCGACATCAGCATCGGTATCATTTTCGCACGTGCGAGAAATCGCATTCGCCTCAGAGATAATCATCTCCTTGTCCTTGTACACTATCTCATCCTCCGTTGATAGAGGAGCATCTTCAGATAACGGTTTCGTGCGATTCTCGCTGCTTTTGATGAACTCCTCGTACAGCTCGGCGTCAGCATTGTTCGCATCGATGTTCTCGCTGAAGAACTTGCCGGATTTAGCGATGAGAGCAGCGATTATGGCGTTGCAGAGCAGGAAGACAAAGAGAGGGCTCGCCATGAACCAGGCGACTTTCCGCAGAAACTCACCGGAGATCTTGACCGCAAACGGGAGGCGAGTGAAGGTCCACGAGAGGAACACCACAACGAGACACGCTTCCACCAAGCGAAAGAGCTTCGCGATGCTCTGCAGACGATTGTGCCTCCCCATCGCGTTCGGTTTCTCTGCTTTCACGTTGTCAAAATCAACCGAATCCATTTTGGAGACACAAAATGAGAGAGAGAAAGAGATTGGGTTTAAGTATGGATCCTTAAGGCATTGAAGAAGAGCGAGGAAGTATTTATAGAGAAGTGGTTGTTTGGGAGGTTATTTTCCAGGAATTTTGATAAGGAATCGAAGGAGAAATAATGTAAGTAGAAATATAGGAAAGGATTTTGGGAGAGAGGCAGAGAGAGGATGAAGTTTACACTATACAGTGAACAGCTAGAGCAGTGGGGCTTTTTCTCTCTTTGTGCAAAGAACAATAACTTCTGTTCCAGAGGACTGAGCCCTGTCCGTGAGTAAATCTTTTCCTTTTATAGGCTTATCGAAAACATACACTTCCTTTCAAAATTAATGAAAAGATTAATTAATTCAGAGTTGCTAAACTGAGATTTAAGTGTGTTAGGGTGGATTGAGGTGGGAAATGCGTAGGCTATGAGTATTTGTAATAGGTTTTATATCGTGCTTTAGACAATGGGTAACAGGTCAAAAGAAGGTGTTGATAAAAGTTTTCTATTTAAATGTAAAATTATTGAATTGAGTAAAACATGAATCCGATTTTATGAGTAATAAATCAACGAATATTGATTAAAATAAATATTTTTAATGAATTTTATTTTTTATATTTATATTTATATTTTAAAAGATGAGCAATTGATTAAAAAAATAAATAAAAATTAAAAATTCCATCAAAATGAATTAGCTTTCTCCATTCTAACACGCCAGGTGGATTTTTTTTAAACTAATATTTTTTTTATTTTTGGACATTGAATCTATAAGAATGGGGAGGTTTTCACGTGAGCTGCGTGGAATCCGTATAGAATTGCATGCATGATTGATGATTCTATGGCTAGAGAAAAGAACAAAAAAATAATTGTAAGAAAACAAATTAAGCCCGACACTCTGTATTTACCTTATCATGGATATCTTTTAATCCCTATAGCTATATCTGCTAAAGAAACTACTACGTAGTGTCAGGCTTTTATGTAATTTCTCAATACAATTTTTTTTTTTCAGGAGCTTCATTGTTAATTTTTTGTAATTTTATTAATAATTTTTTTAAAATTTATTGATAAACTGAAAAATTCAAAATAAAATTTTTATTTCATATTTATTTAACGCAATTTAATTGATTAATGTTTTGAGATTTTTGTTTTGTTATTTATGATTGATGTGCGTTGATGTTACTCTTAATACGGACGTCTCTCAAGTCTAAGTTTGAGTTTTAATGTGAACTTGACAGCATTGACAACCAAATTGATACATGTCATTGGTTGCCAATCTCACGGCTAGGGGGTGGCACCATAAGAAATGTAGGAAAAGTCCTCGTTCAAAGTTGGACTGTACGCTAGCTGCAGTCTAGAATAAGGGTAGCCCCCCAGTAACAATAATTATGTGAGGATAGCAACATTAATAAAGACACAAGACAAGTGGACCAACTTATGAATTTCTCCTTCCTATAGGACCAAAACCCGTCTCCTCTCTTTCTCTGATGGGTACTGTATCTTCCTCTAAATCACCAACTGACCGAGCCATATGTCTTTCTCAATGTATATTGGACCCCTACCCTTCTCTTCTGCATGTTCTTTACTTTATCACATGACTGCTATGATTAAAAAATTTATTTTTTTACAAACAAAAATTAAGTTAAATGTTTTTAAAAAAAATTAAGTTGTTAAGAAGGTTTATTATTTTTTTATATAAAAAATAGATTAAACTTTTTTTTTTCAAATGTTTATAAAAAAATCAAAAATCAAAAATTATTTTTTTATAAAATGAATTTTTTATTATTTTACTAAACAGTAAAAACAACTCATGTAATTAAACCTATAGATCACCTTTTTTTTATTTCTAAAAATCATATTTACGCTATTAAATCAACGTATTATAAGAGTAACGTTTTTACAACAGAATTTAAGAAGGTCCTTACTCGTCCTATAGCTATCACAAATATAAAACCACCGGCGTTATCTGCACGGGCTTGCAATTGGAAGGATGGCTTTTCTAGCTTTAGGCCATCATCTAGTAAAGGCTTAGCTAGTAGCCAGCAATTTGTCAAATAATTAAGGACCAGGGAGCTAGAGTTACGTATCCACAGTTATTTTTGTCTTGTAATGTTAAATGACACAGTATCATTTGTCACAATGGATAAGGTGTTTTTCCTTGTAATAATGAAGAGGTAGCGTCCGTCGAGACAAACATCAATCACTTTTACTCCGACAGCTCATCATTTTTTTAATTTCCTAAATACTCTTATGACCGCATCAAGTTTAAGAATTAACTTTTAATTTTAATTTTTTTATTTCCACTTACTCAGCCACTTATCTCTCCAATCTGTGCCTTGCGTTAAATTTAAGAATTAATTTTTAATTTTTCTCATGTTTGTTTTGTTCTGTTGTCAAAAAAATGTCCTTGATTAAATTCATTTTGGTACTTGGATCCAACTAATAAAATCGTTATTTCAAGTTTTGGTCTCTTATTTTTTTGGGATAATTTCTCTTTAGATTTTCTTGATAATCAAACACTAATAGTCTATAATTTCATAAATTAATAATATATTATTTATATTTCCTATCATTTTCAAATCCTTCTATGTAATCTCAAGATCTTATCTATTTATGGATTTTTTTTTTTATAAAAAAATAAAAAATAGCTCCATCACGTACCAAAGGGTCACCATCTCTGCGAAAACTTACGGTTTTTTTTCAGGAGCATAGCAACTTTGAATCTCTGTTCCAAGCGCTACAGAGATATATGTCTCAAAGAGTAGCAACATGCCTCCATCAAATTCACCGCTGAGTCCACCATTTTTTTTTTTTTAAAACTTTTGAGGCAAAGATTTTCGTCAAATCATTACAGTAAGAACTAAAGTCTATTAATGAAAATGCAAGGATCAATACGTAATTAAAGATAAACCTCAAGGACTAAAAGGTAATTTTTCTATTATCAAAATTATGCGCTACAAAAATTTATATTATCCTAAAACCAAAAGCAACGAGCGAAAGAAAAGAATATAAATAATAAAAAATAAAAAAAGGTAAAAAGCATGCTCTAGTGGTAGAAAATTATGTCTACGGAATCTGCGGTCAGTTAAAGTTTCGTGATTCTGCAATTCTCGGTGAGAAACTGATTTTCAGCATAAGTGATTTTGATATTTCAAAGTGGAAAGCTTTTTAACAACATAATGTCACTTTCTTGCCGGTAAAGATCAAGGAGAATACATGTAAAGTTCACTACTCGCTAGGAGATACTTAATTATCTTTTTTTTTAAAAAAGAAAAAAGATGGTATCGTTTGGATCAAAATTTTGGTGATTTACAAAACGATTTTTGAAACAATTTTTAATAAAACAATAACAGTGCAAAAAGTAAAATAGAATATGAGATTGATAATATTCTCTCTAATTTCCTACGTGTACACGGCTTAAACACCTCAGATTGATGATTTCATATACCCAAAATTGAATCCATCCATATTCTTCATTCATTTTATTTATTTTCTACACTTCTTTGCTTTACCTAAAGCATAAAGCATAAATTCTATGTTGCTCTTGTTGTTGTCATTTTCAATATGAGAAATGGTCGAATGTATTGATCAGAATTTAAGGAAGAATGCATCATAGTATTTGGGTGGGTCTAATTAAGATTTTTGAGGTGATTGATCCAGTGGACCTCTCCACCAAAAGGATTCTTAGATCATAGCTTTTGCATAAGCCAAATCGAGCCTACATACATTTTTCTTATAAAGCTTCTATGGGCCACCAGGCCCAATCTTTGATTATGATAGGCTTCTTTTTTGGGGCCAATAAAATTGGTTCACGTCACCGTAGATTTTCCCCCTCCTCTGGCCTATGCGTGCCGCTCTACTCTGTTTTAACTGACCAAAAGAATGTCAGCAACAATCCCCATTCTCCACCAAGCCACCTTCAATATATTCCCTAATCATTATTCTGAGCTTAATAAGAATAATTATCCTCTAAAACACAATTTATGCATTCAATTTTGGGGCGCAAAGTCAGTTTTCTCAAGTGGGTTTATACCTAGGGGAAGCAGGGGGTGGGGTCCCAAAACAATGACCGAGGTGATCAAAATTTCTGCTTTTAGGAACACTAGTAATGGTGATGAAGAAGTTCATGTGCTTCAACAGGAGGCTTTCATTGATGGGTCCACTGAGTTTCAGCCCGAGTTCTTGGCTGGGGGGATCGAATACGCACTTAATCATCTGGTTGGTATGCTGTTTATAAGTATAAATATATGTTACTATATTTTGGGATTATTGAATTTGTATTTAGGAGGAGGTGAGTTTGTTTTGATTTGGCCTGGACTTTGTGGAGTTGGGTTTTCATTTAGGGGTATGTTTTAGAAATGATTCGCATGAAATTCAATTGAATTGCAGCAATGCCTATCTGCGGTTTTATTGAATGATTTTGCCCTAATTGTCAAAACTTCCAACTAATTATTGACTCGCTGTATCGTGAATTTCAAACTTAGTGTCAAATCAAAACAAATAGCTCACTTCTATTTGTTGTGTGCCTTCATTTTAGCTACTTATGTATTTTTGAAAAGTGTTTCAAGTGAACACATGTTACCACCCCCCCCCCCCCCCCCCTTTTTGTTGCTACTCCTTTTGCTGGTGCAAACTGAGACCTCACAGACTAATATGCGATCAGATTTTGGTACTCGCTTTGATTGTGTTAAAATAGTTGGGAACTAAATAGTTTTCTTGCCTGTTAAATGCTTTGAATTTTTTTAGCATGTATTATATCTTTATATATGTGCTTGAGAAAGGTAGAATTTAGAGGTAATGAAGGGTGTATGGAGAGGGTTTTCTTCTCGCTGGTAAACTCCAGGATTCAGAATTTGATTTTTTATTTGACTTCATGAGATCCGATAACCCAATTTCGTATAATCTTTTTTTGGAGGGTTTAAGTGCTTAGTAGGAAGAATAAAGGAGACCCTTTTCTATGCCATTTGTTTCTGAATTGTTTGCTCATGTTCTTGGAAAATTCCAGTTTCTTTGAAGATAAGTTTCATAGTTTATTTGATGTTGGTGACAGAGTAAGTGGCTTGTAGCTGCCCTTTTTGGTGCTATCATTCTATTGAGGCATGATGCTGAAGCCTTGTGGGCTGCTATGGGCTCTGTTATAAATGCTATGCTCTCTGTTGCACTCAAGCGTATACTAAACCAAGAGCGGCCTGTTTCGGCACGGAGATCTGACTCTGGGATGCCATCATCTCATGCACAATCCATCTTCTACACTGTCATGTTTGCTGTTCTGTCAAGTAATTCCTTCTGCTCCCTTTAATAAAGATAGTTATAATTTATTATGTTTCTCTGTTCCCTGACTATCTTAAGTTTATGAAAGCTTGTTTAGGTGTAGGACATTTCAAGCTAAATCTTATAATGTGTGAAGTGCCTTGTAGTGCTCCACTTTTACGACTTAACTTCCACTAGATCAATAAGAATATTGTGACACTAGTGGAAAAATAATTCCAAAAAAAAAAATTAAAAAGTGGTGCCAAAATCATGCTTCTGGCTAGGGTACCCAATTAGTAACAATATTCAAAATCTGAAATCTGAACTCAGCAGTTGGTTGACAGTTATTTTTCATAGATATTATATGATTCTTGTATGTTCCATCGTGAAGAATGCACTTCTTGATTCCTTAGAATATTGTTGTCTCATTCTATAATCATCTTTCACACTGATGATTTCATTTTCTTTTACAACTCCATTCAAGAATATTGTTCTTTCATATAGCATTTTCTTGATGAAATTATTTTCATGTAATCTGAAACAAATCAAGCCGTCTTCTGGAACATTCAAATACACCTTAAATATCTGATTAATCTGTGTATTTCTTCTTCCTGCTATGTGCTTGCTAGTTGAGAGGACAATGTCTGTGTATCACTTGGTGGCATGAGTGTACTGTAGACCAGTGTTTACTTCCACTGCTTTTGCTAGTAAACTTTTAGGCTGGCTTCATTTAGAAACATAATAATTGTGTCTCTGCGTGTTGTTGCAGTTGTGGAATGGCTAGGGATAAATGAACTCTCATTCGCTATTAGTGGGCTTTCCCTGGCATTTGGTTCATATCTTGTAAGTATTATCTTTTGTCTCCAGTGATTGTCAAATGCAGCTTATAAAATCATAAATCCTCTTCAAGACCATTATAACAAAGGCTATTCGATGCACCTTAGTCTACATGAACATCAAATTCCAGTTATTCTAGCACTAAAAATTTCCTGGTCAAATTGGTCAACGACGAGTTTTTTTAAATTTGATGTACTTTATTATAGGACATCAGATCCATCACCTAATTTTGTTATTCAGAATTTAGTAACCTATGGAAATTGGAGAGTGCTGTGAAAGATTCTAGAGTTATGAAAACATCTATAAACAACTATTGAACTCCATGATGATAAAGTTAATTTCTGGAATATAGCTTTAGCAATATGAATAGCGATTTAAGACCCATCCTATTCTTTTACAATACAACATAAAATTCGGTGCAGAAAGTTACTTGTGACCATATCTGTACGTTGTGAAGTGTAATTGCTTAAATATGCATGGATTGATAAGCGGCACACATTGTTGTTCTGTAAATGCTGTGTGATTGAAATGTTAATTTCATCTGGATTCCCATTTTATCGTTATAATAACTAAAGTTTTGTAAATGCAACATTCTCTCTTTCCCTTGATTGGTGAATGGATATTAGCATAGATGCAAATAGACAGGTTGCTCCATGTTTATCTAAACTGTGTTTGCAGTCTTGGTTACGGGTCTCACAGAAACTCCATACAATCAGTCAAGTAGTCGTGGGTGCTGCCTTGGGTTCTACTTTCTCCATTTTGTGGTACTTAACCTGGAATGCTGTTGTGCTGGAAGCATTTGCTTCCTCTTTGTGGGTACGGATAGTTGTTGTTTTGGGGGCTGCTGGATTTTGCATAGGCTTTCTTTCATATGTAATCCGGTTCTGGTTTAGGAATGAAAGATGAACTTTGTAAATATTTTGGTTTTAGCTTCGGCTGAAATTCATTTATCAAATGGTGAAGGCTGCTGTCATTGAATCTTCGACTTTTTTCCCTTTCCACTTGTTGCTTAAAACACAACAACTCAATAATGGACCTGAACGATTGTAAGTATTTATAGACAAAAAATTGAGACTTGAGAGCAATAAGTGAATGGACTCCTAGCCCCAGAATTCAGGCTTGTTGAGGCAGCTCTCTGATTGAATCCCAGGACCATTTATCTTTACCGGTAAGCTCGTATGCCAGATTTTGGAGATTAGTTCCATAAAATCAGTTGATTCCATTTTTCATGGCAACTGAATTGGGACTTGAAAAAAAATGCAACTACACCTCGAAGATTAGAGATGGTTCAAATAACTTACTCAGTCAGTACATTTATTTACATTTTCATGAATGTCAATTCCTCACCACTAAGGACAGTGAGGCTTCAATTCATGTTTGCTTCTGGTGAAGCAAGGAAAAAAAAAGGGAAAAAGAAACAAATAATTCCATCATCTAGCGATAAGTTAACATTCAGTGAGGTGAATTTTATGGTTTTACCTTGTGTCAATCCTAAAAGCAAATACTGGAGGGTGAGATTATCTTCCAAAATATCAGCAAAATCTTCAGCAACTTCTTTCAAAGAATCAACCATTAGTTAATTTTGATTGTCACAATAAACAGCCATGGGAATGCTGAAACCTTTTCCACCAAGAAGGATAATTTCTTGCCAGCTCCCATCTCTTCTAGAACCTAATCCGCCTTATATATTAAGGTTGCCTACGCCCTACTGGACACATCCGACAATTCTAGTGCCTGTATCCACTTCACTGATCATTAAAACAAGAGAGCTCAGCTTTGAGAAATCATAATGATGCGGCAGCACTGTATCTTCCTTGAATCCCTGCTCAAATTAATGTAAAATTCCTCGCTCAAACATTATTGGCTGAAATTTCAAAGATCTCTGGATGTGAAAAAAGTGAATGCTGTTATCACTCGCCTTTGAGCAAGTGCATGAAGAGCAAAACAGAATCATAGCCATACACTTCTGTGACCTGATGGCCATTCAATATGACATGTTTGCAGATTCCCTTATTCACGTGCAGACAAAGACGCCGATTCCCTCATTAATGTGCAGACAAAGACGCCATCACATTTGAATTCTTAAATTATTTCTACAACAGCACCCAACTCCTTCCGCTTGCCCTCACACAAGAAGATGCATCAGTAGCTCATCTGCATTCTCATCCAGAGTCCACTATAATTTCAGTTGACACAAAAATTAGCTTCTTGTGGTTGTTTGTTGTCATCATTTTTGTTTGTGATATACAGCTTTCAGATGAATAACTGCATCAGCAGAGGGAATATACAAAGCTGAAGAAACAATAAAAAATTACTCCGCCTTATGCTAATGTTCAGCGTCCTTTAGAAGAGAACCCGATTCCCTTATAGTAGCAGTTTCTGCCCGACACTAGTAAGTCCAAGATGTTGTATATATCCTCACACTGTGGATGAAACTGATCACTGGCCACAAATGCAGAAAGCTGATCGTTGACCTTAATCCAGGACCAACCTGGCTCCTTGATCACCCCCTTTGATTTCATCATCTTCCTTACATTTGCTGCTTCCCTCCACTTCTCTTTCGCAGCATATATGTTAGCCAGGGTGATGTGAGTCCCCGCACAAATTGGATCTAATTCAAGAATCTTCTCCGCTGGGCGTCTTCCACAGTCAACATCAGCATGGACCCTGCATGCTCTAAGAAGAGTTGACCAAACAACATCGTCCTTTTGAAATGGCATACTTTTAATCATCTTTTCTGCATCATTTAATCGTCCATATCGGCAGAGGAGATCAATCATGCAGCCAGAGTGTTCTTTTGAAGGATTTATTTTGTACATCTTACTCATTAAATCGAAATAGTGGAACCAAGATCAACAAGTCCAGCATGGCTAGAAGCTGTAAAAACACCTATGAAGGTCACGGTGTCAGGTCTCAAACCAACTCTGGGAATGTTTTCAAACAAATTAAGGGCCTCTTGGCTGTATCCATGTTCAGCATATCCATTGATCATGGTCCATGACACGATATCATCTTTTTCTACCTCATCAAATTTGACGCTTCTTTAACACTCCCACATTTTGAATACATATTAATTAGAGCACTCTGAATCATAGCTGTTTATTCTAACCCAACGGAGAGAACATGAGCATGAACTTGCCTCCCTTGCTCAAGAAGCGCCATACTTCCACACACACACATGCTAGAAAGAGCAAACTCATTTGGTTTTGGCCTTCCCTTCTCATCCATGAGAGATATTTAAAAGCTTCTTCACCATAGCCTCCTTGACAATACCCGCCAATTATGGTGCTCCATGAAATAATATCCGTCCTGGTCATCCCATAAAAAACCTCTGAAGCCAAGTTTAACTGCCCACATTTTGAATACATGGTAATTATTGAATTGGCCACTGATAAAGAATCTGCCAGACCTAAACGTAAAACATTTGCATGAAGTTGCTCACCCCATTCAATTCTAAAAAGACCGGCGCAACCGGAGATGACTGCAGCAAGAGTGAATTCATTAGGATTGACACCAGATTCCCTCATACGTATAAATGCTTTAATGGCCTGTTCCTCTCGACCTATCTGAACAAAAGTCGTTATAACAGTTGTCCATGAAACCACATCTCGTGTACTCATATTTTCAAACAAAAACAACCCATAGTCTAATTTCCCGCACTTGTTATACATAGTAGCAAGAGAATTAGCCACAAAGGAGCTAACACAAAACCTCTCTTTATCGTATGAGCATGAATCTCCCTCCCATACTTTAAAGCACCTGAATCAGCACACGCCTTCAACGCAATAGCAAAAGTAAATGAATCACGCACCACTTTTGATCTCCACATTTCAGAGAAGTACAATAATCGTTCCATATTATGACCAGCTCGAACAAGCCCAGTAATAATAGCAGTCCAAGATACTACATTTCCCATCGGCATTTCATCGAAAGCTCTACAACCTTCCTTAATTTGGCTAGTTTTCGTGTACATGTCCAAAAGGGCACTACCGACAAACACTGAATTAACGAAACCAGTTTTCACCGAATACCCATGTAACGATTCTCCGTAATTCACGTTGAAATTTAGCCCGCAAGCCTTCAACGCAATACTAAGAACGAAGGGGTCCATGAAACAGGCTCAACCCACATTTTGGAGAACAAAACCAACGCTTCGGTTGAGTCCATGGCATTGATATAACCGGAAATCATGGTGGTCCAAGAAATCACGTCTCTTTGTGGCAATTTGTCGAACATCCGGCGAGCATCTCGCAAATGACCGGTTTTGATATTCTGCTTTCGTTGAGAATTGACTTCAAGCATGTTTACATGATTAGGCAACCGGTTCTGGTGTGATAACTGGTTTGATGGTGTCTCTAGAACTAGAATGTCCCTGTATTCAGTGCAACTGATGCTTGAGGCTGTACATAATAATCTCAAGCCCTAATCGATAAAACCATGTTTTGCTTGTTAGAGAAGCGGCCTGCAGAACACTTGGTAAGAAGTACTTTTGGTTTGACTTGAAATTGACTTTTAGAAGATGAAAGAGGGATGTTAAGCCCAATACTGGGCCCATAGTGGGGGCAAAGCCAAAATGTCCAGGATTGTTAGGCCCAATATATATGGGATCACCTCTCTGTTATGATCCACTGGATATGACTAAGAATGGGCTGGTCCAGAGTAAGACCCAGCCCGTTTAAATCTCCCTGGCAGAGTATGAGAACTCGTGGCTGCACCCGGGGCAAGTGGATACAGGTGCATTCTTTCCTCTTGGACGGTTTGTATACACCCAATGCACACTCTCTCTTTCCGCTTGAACTGGGTGCAGTCAAGAGTGGGTGGTAGATCTCTCTCTTTCTCTCTTTTTTTCATATCATTCAATGAAAAAAATAATAATAATAATTTTCTATCATATATCTTTTTGTAACTTAGACTGACAAGATTTTTTTCAATGGCCGATAGTATTTTCATGTAAATAAGCCAAATAGTTGATTTTGCAGACTTAAAAACTGCTTGTCAAAACTATTAGATTGGAGAATGAAGATTATGCATCTGGATAATATTCAGCCCTGTGTCAAAACTAAGCTGTGCTGCTTACTCTCTTTTTCTAAGCGTTTATGCTGCTTTTGTATTGGTTCCTTTTGGATAAATAAATTCAGCTTGACTCGAAAAATAATTATCAAGCAGCAGCGATCATAGTTGTTAGAACT
Source organism: Bretschneidera sinensis (assembly GCA_023935145.1). Lineage (NCBI taxonomy): Eukaryota > Viridiplantae > Streptophyta > Magnoliopsida > Brassicales > Akaniaceae > Bretschneidera > Bretschneidera sinensis. Next base: position 30,838,555 of record CM043698.1, on the reverse strand, counting down.
AGAAAGTCCCAGAAATGTTGATAATAACATGCACTTTCTGTTAAAAAATAAACAATCACTCACAATTCACAAACAGGAACTAGTATGTGCTCAGATTAGATTGGCAAGCAACTAGTACATGCTATTCCTTACCTCATTAGTTACACAATACCATCAGAGGAAATTAAAAAAATTAAAATAAAGGAAACACTTGTGATTGGATTTCCAAGCCATTCGATTATAGGAAGATTTGAGAGTTCACTAACATAAAGTACAGACAAATAGATCACATTAGTTGATCATAATCACTCTCCCGGACGAACAACATTCATCTCTAAGAGAAAACCCACTTCCTGAAACCACATCAACTGCACTCGAAACTTGTTTTTAACAGTGAAAGTATTGCATGCGTCTTCTATTTTCACCTATGCAAAGCTCCTGTTTTCAGTTTCTAATATGCCTGCCTCTATTTCTACCATAGCATTAAGCCCTTCTAATATCCCTTGCCCTCTTCCACCTCTGGGCATTCCTCATTCTACCAAAAATCTTGCGGATTTGGTAAAGCTTGTGAGACTCTTGAGCAATCAAATTTGCAGTTGAAGAGCTTTGGCTCAAAACTATCCCATATCCATCCTGAAAAGAGTCCATGCCTTCGCTTAAAAGTTGCCAAAACAAGCCTCCAGCAGCTGCCCCTCCTCTTTTAGCCGATGAGTATATCTTGTAGAACACAGTGTTGAACATAAGATCTCTTTGGTAAGTGCTAAAACCAGGTTCTTTCCAGGATTTCCCAAATTCTGTAAGGAGTATTGGCTTCCGAAGAATGTATTGCGCATCTTGAATGTGTGCGTTAAGCCAGTTGTTCAAGAAAGAAAGTTGATATTGATCACTTGAGCTGGATAACCTGCATAATGTGCAACATTATACACAACTTCAATCAAGAAACAAAGCCAATTACCCAAAGTTCTGTTATAATTTTAAAAATGTTTAATAAATGTTTTTCTGATTCGTATGGCATCTGCTGGTAGCCATTATTAAGATCTAACCCCACTTCAGTGAGCTACTTTTTAGTGCATAACTTCTCAATAATAAATTCCTAATTCTTCTTTTGAGGTGAACAAGTATCAAAATCTAAAATTGTAATCTCAATATTTACCATTGATCAGGATATGAGTGAACTGTTGCAAAATCAATGCCAGGGAGCCGGTTATTAGCTATGAAGTCTGTTCCAACATTCAAACTAGGATTGAGACTCTTCCTCTGAGGAGTTGATTGTCCATAAAATCCTTCTAAACCAGCTTCCAGCAAGTGATTTCCGTCTACTGATTTCACATAGGAAGCCATTTCCATTATCCAAGCCTATCATACAAAGCACCAAGTACTTAAAAGTTACCATGAGATTCGGTTCAAATAAAACTAAATATTATTACTATAATTGGTAGGCAGGAGGGAAAAGTGGGATGATTGATGTTTTCTTCTCGTATGTACAAATCACAATCATCACAACACAATCCTCCCATATTGGGAGGATTAGGGAGTGAAAGCCAAAATTAGTCTAATCTTTTTTGTCGTTTCTTCTTTCTTTTCACTTTCTCATTCTCTCTACCAAACACATGTTGAAAAGATCAATATTTTCTTTTTCTTCTCATTTTTCTTTCCTCTCTCTTCTTTTCTCTCGCGTTTCTAGGATTCTCACACCTCTCCTACTAATCATAGCCTAACTTTTTGGCAACCTTAACATTCATCAGAGAGGCAAAAATGTCGGTGTGCGGGGACATCTAACCAAACCTTTTAATGGCTATCCAAGTATACTAATTAAGGCAGTCATTGCATTTTCTTACATCAAAAGGCATCTTCATGGTGGATTACATATGCTGGGAAAAATTTAGACCAAATTTAAATGCAAATGAAAAGGCACACATCTCAAAGGAAAATTGTTATATTAATTTAAACCCAAAAAAAGGGAACTTGTAGGCTAAATTCAGATCTAAAAGATGTTATTAAACCTGAATGGTCCTTCCAGAGAGATCTGATGTGCATCTAGGCTCATTCATAAGCTCCCAGGCCATAATTGTTGGGTCATCTTTGTAATGAATTCCAGTAAAGCTGTTATATCTGCTAAAAACAGTCTGCAAAAAGTTGCAAATAAGTAAGAATAGAAATCATGTTATGATCATGAGCAACTGGAATTTTTCATGGAAACCCATTATCCAACTGATATAGTGATATACAGAAGAAGAAATTTACAAAGAACAAAAGTAAAGTAACAAAAAGCTGAAGCTGTAAATTTTGCAGCCTTCCCTGCAATTCTATTTGGCTTACATAATTTTGACAGATATATGGAGTACTAAGAATCAACAAGACAAATACAAATAACACTTTCAATCTGAGAAAAAATTAGTATGCTCATCTTACCTTTATATGGTTCTTATAGTAACCTTTAACAACAGAGTTTCTAAAGAAATCATCATCGGATGTCAGGTACTGCCCTCGACTTCTAGCCCAGTTCACATACTGCTTCTTCCCCCCAAAGCTATCATAGTTGTTAGCCAAGCTCAATATCAGCTTGATTCCATACCTTCTGGCTTCAGCTATCACAAAATCCAACCCCTTTTAAGCCAACCCACAACCCCCAAAAGAAAACATAAAAAAATCAACATCTTGAAGTTTAAACAAAAAACACAAAAGAAATAAGATAAAAAAGGGACCTTAAACATTTGCTCATTGTAGGAGCCAGGGGAGTACTGCAGGGGTCTGTAACCACCATCACTAAAAGCCCAAGTTCTAGCCACAGTGAGACCATGGCTTGCAGCTTCACGGAAAGCAGCTGAAACTTTAGGCCTCTGTGATGGATCAGAGGCTATGTACATCAACCAGTAAGCATTGAAGCCATTAGCATAGTAAGGGTTTCCATTCAACAGAAACTGAACTCCTCTGGTCCTGATAAAACCATCCCCTGCCTCAACATGGACGTTATCAAAACATTGTTGGTGGATCAAAATGGCCAAGAAAAAAACCAAACCCAAATGCTTCATCTTTCTCTCTCTCTCCCTCACTCAGTTGAGGAGGGAATCTTTATAGGGAGATGGTGTTTAAGAGCTGAGCAAGTAAGAGATGAGGGTGTGTTAGAAGTTGTCTGCAGCCTGAAGATGAAGCTTTGTCTTCTTACAACTGCAAAATTAATTTAAAAAAAAAACAAATGTGACTGTCAAGATAGAGTAACTGACAAAATCCTCTGTGTGAAGTGAAATGCAGCTGAAAAGAAACCATTGTTATCCACTTTATTTCACATGGATCATTAACAAGATTTCATGTTCTTCATGACTACTACTCCTTCCATAGTATAAACACATGGGAAACAAGTAGGGTTCAAAAATGAAAGAAAGTTAAAGAAAAAGCTTGAAATTTTAAAGAGGTGTTGAGATATTATCATGATTGCCATTCTAAACCCAAATCAATTTCAGGTTCACTATCTCCACAAGAATTACTTTTTTTTTTATTATAAAAAAAAGTTCGGGTTCAAAGTTCAAACAAATCTCAGGAACAAACCTCAATGCAAAGTGCAAGCCTAAAAGTTATTGGACCCAAAAGTAGGCCATGTTGTCCCGACTTGCCTAATCCTCCACCAACCATTGCCGTACACATGCAGCAAGATCCATTCAAGAACTACTTAGTAAGTACAAATGTAATCGTATCTCGGCCGTTGAATTTTCTGTACCTCTCTCTCACTTTTTATTATTTTTGGGTAGTGAGCACATTCAGCCGACAACCTACAATTATCAATTATCACGAATTTTAACTAAGGTAGCCTCGTTTCATGAAGGCTTATCAATTATCGTTATTAGTGCAGGTAAACATAAACAAAAATGTTTATTTAATTGTACTCTGAAAAATGTTTAATTTAGTTTTTTTAATTATATTGACGGTAAAAAAATTATAATCTCAATATTTTATAACAAAAAAACAAAATCCAGTTTTTGAGTCTTATTTTTTTTACTGTATCTAGCTCTGAGTAATGAATGATATCAACTATCACTGTCCTAAAGAGTTTTCCCAACAAGAGAATTAAACAACATTAAATTTTCGTTAAGTTATGATTAATTTATCTTCAAATTGAGTTTCATCTCAAAAACATGTTAAAAATAACTCAATGAAGCCGAAAAAACAATTCATTCGATAATCGTTCGTGCGCTCCCACACGCAAACGGCTCACTCAACGCTGAGTCCCACAATTTTTATTGTCTCTATCTAATCCACCACACGGCGTTATCTTATGGCTTCAGCGTTTGCAGCCATGTGAGATGTACTACTTGTTTACATGGTCCCACAAGTTCTCCTCATTAAATTGTCGTAGTGGAGTGCATGTGCCAATGTCTTTTTTAAGTTTTATCACTGCTCGAACACTATTTAGTAATAATTGGAAATTTGTTGGTCTAGCAAACAGAAGTCACTCAATTTGTTGGTGGTGCATTTATAAGTGGTATGTCTCTGTTGGGTCGTTTGCAAATGTAGATTTTACGTTGAATCTAATCTTGCATAATAGAATATTCTAATTACAGAATCGCAAAAAGTAAAGCATAAGCCCCCTATTTTGAAAATTGCAATGCGTTTAGCTAGGAAACAGAAGAAATGCTCGTGAGCTATCAAAAAGTAGAAGACAAAGATCATCAATTATTGAAGACCACCTGTGTTGTTTAGTCTTTACTCTTTAGGGAACAGAACACAAGATTTTTCCTATCAACTTTCAAAAGCGCTGTCACCGCCAGATTAACTGGCGTGATCTGCGGATCTAGCCATCTAACGACATGTGTCCTTAGATATCTGACGCTTAATCTAAAACGCTCAAAATATCTCACTCACATAAAGTTGTTTCTATTTTTTTTAACATTATTGTGAAGAGAAATCAAAATCAAAATCTCTTAAATGAAGAATGAGTCCGTCAAGTGAAAGTTGGCGGTCTTACTAACTTCAACGACCGTACCAATGAAAAGATGTGCTACGTTAACCAATTTTAATAATGGTTTATCAAATACGATTTATCAAACAATTATGTGTTATTTTTTATTGGTTTGATTCATTTATTACGTGGCATAAAAATTCCCGCCACACATGATTTACCTATCCCACAACTCTGGAGAATAGATACCAAAATTGGCTCCAAATTTTCACGCCGAACAGCTGAGCCCATCCATTAAGGTCCAATCATTTACCCTGGGCCTAAATTTATAGCTAGTTAAGCAGGACTCTACTGCCAACCATAAAGCCTTTGGCCCAATGGCATTTTCCTCCCTCTTTGAAATTTGCCATATGCAATGCAAGATTACCTGTGACTATAAGAACACCCAGAGTTCAGCTACCAAGTGGACTGATAGAAGGCTTCTAATTCTACATTGACTAAAACAATTAAAAAAAATGGCTCGGTGCACGAAAACATCATTAGACCAATTTTTACAATGGTATGACCATCTTGACTTACATTCTGTTGTGTACAAGGAACAAAATAATTAAACTCCACGTTATAATGCTCGAATTTGCCCCCCATAGCCGTAGTACTTCAAAAGCCCTTCATCCTGCCGCCAATTCTCTTTTACTTTCACTTCAATCTGTCCCAGAGTAACTTGCTTTCAGGTCATTATTTTTCAGACTAGTAACACAATACAAGAATATTTGAAAGAATTGGTTAACTAAATGCAGCAGTCTAAGACCGAAAGTGACTGTAAATGCATTATAGTATGCATTATACAACTGATTATTATGGAGTGGTTAAAGTTTCAGTTTGCACCTCAAGGAAGACTTTCTTCTGTAAGAAACCTTCAATATCAAGCCGAGCAGCTGTTGCAAGTAGTTTCAAAGCCTTCCCTTCCTACGGTAATAGATAAAAAAAGGAAATAAATCAGAGCAGAGCAAAGATTGAAGTGTGATATTGATAGTGCTCCTAACAGACAATGGTATAGAAAGTTTATGCTGTAAACAAACAACTAACAATGCAAAATGACTCCAATATACCCTATGACTGCTTGTCTTGCGGACCACGTGATTGATAGCCTCACAATGCCCATCAATTTTGCTCTGGGCAGGCCTGGCAGGTTCATGCACACTGGAAATTTACTTTGGATGGCATTTTTGCCTCATACTAAGTGAACATGGGTCCTATATCTTTTGCAGCCCCTCCTTCTTGGGCAGTGATTGTTTTATTCCTTCGCAATGTTATTGCCTCTTCCTTTGTCCACCCTCTTAGCATTCTCTTCTTCACCAAAGTCAAGACCCCCCTCTCATCCCACCATTATTTACAATATGCCTCCAGCTCAAGGCCTAACAAATAATCAAAGAATCAAGCATTTAAAGAAATCCTATAATTAAAAAAAATATACTTACTTTTCCAATGATGATGATCTTCTGAGAATTTTTCTCGACAACAACTTCCACTTGTATAAAATCCTTTGCAGTTGGCCTACTTTTGTAGCTAACCACATTCACCTGTAGAATTCAAAAAGCAAAATATCAAACTTCCATGTTACTTTTGCAAGTCTTCAAGGAACTTAAATCCTTTTTTTCTTCCCTTATTTTGAAAGGGTGCGGAGGGAGGGGGTGGGGCAATAGATGACCATGACTGAAGCCAACCTTAAGAATTTTAGTCATTTACCTGACAGGCGTAAGGAATTTCATTACGATATTGTATAAATATCTTTTCTCTGACAATTTCAGAAACAAAGAATCTTTCTGGGTGCTCACTAACAATGTCCTGAAAATTAACAGGCAAAATGTGTTCATATGCGAGAAGCAATTGATTTCCTCAAATGAAACGTCTGAAAATCGTAGGATATCCATATGACAATTAATGTGCGTGTTGATGAGTAGGTTAACAAGGAAAGGAATAGTTTTTGGTAGACTAAAGTTATACTACCCCAGAAGTAGAAATCTTAAAATATAAGTAATTGTTGTTTCATTCATTCAAGAAAAGACAAGAAATACACAATGTTAACCTTCTACATACCTTTGGATAATAAGCTGGTCCAGTGGGAAGTTTCGACAGTATCCAATCTTTGACATCCTCTACTCCATGACCATATTTAGCACTCACAGGTATAACCTCATTGATGTCTGGAAGTTTCTCATACCACTGCAAGAAATACAATATCTATTTATGAAAGAAAGTTCTCGAAAAAAGCAGAAACCGTAGGCTACAACCCTTGGCAACCATATAATGATCTAATATCATCAATGCACAGAATGTAGGCCCAATTAATTAACAAATCTCATTTCTAAGCACACAACCTAGTCCCAATCAATTAATCAATAACCATATGAATCAGAGGCTGCTTTAACATCAAGTTACATGTTTTTCACAAGCCATCAAAAGAGAAGGCACATACCAAGACATTTTGGTTACAGGGGTTAAAAGACAGTTGAAGGGAGTTTCTCAGTGTTATGTGAGCCAAAAGGGAAGGCAAAGAGCAGTTTCAGAGTTGTGATGAGAACTGTTTCACCGCAAGAAACCCATCAGTGAGCAGTGTAAATTAACATTCATTTACTAAACTACCAAACCATTGGACATCATCATATCAACAAACTGTCAGTCTTAATTCTCAAAAAATGAATACACTTAGACAAGCCATAGTAGATATTAATAAACTCTGACCTCCAGTTTTTTTGCAATTTCACCAGGTTTAATCAGATCTTTCTTATTCAAAACGAGCAGCATGGGCGGCTTATCTTTGAGGTTTCCAATGCCTTCATCCAACACTTCGTCAATCTAGAAAAAAAATACTGAATTTAGGAGAAGGAATTAAAGCTTCACAAACAATTCTACAAACAAAGAAGCATACTTTTTCAGGCACTTTACATGCATCAACAAGAACTACAACACAGTCTGCATTAATGGCAGCACTTCGAACATTCTTCATCATCATAGAGTCCAACTTGTGCATTTTCTTCTCAATGACACCAGGCGTGTCATAAAGTATCATCTGCAAGCAAAAGCCTAGGTCAGATTAGTGAGAACCAAAGTAACTGTGGCCCTAAGAGGTCAAGGAAGCTTCCGAAAGTATTGAAATATGACTAATTATGATAGACTAGAGAGTTTACACTTACATGAGATAATTGAAATCCATTATCAATTAACAAATGTGTAGAATATATTCAGTCTTGAACATCAATGGGTATTTTCTTTTCACACTTCATTCACCAATTTTGAAGTGATACCAGAATTTTTTTCTAACAATAACTAAAGGCAAGCCCAATCAGAAATGTTTGATAGTATTATAGTTGAAAAGGCTCTATCTCCTCTAACTCGATGGGATATCAGTTTTGCAAGTCCCTAGTACGCAAGATATGCATTAGTGTAATGCCCAACAACATACTCACCCCACGTTCCGCTCATCTAATTACCTTTAATAATATCAATGGAAGTGATGTTTCCATGGCACCAACGAATCAATTTCTCGTTCAGTAAACCTGTTACAGAATCTTCTTGTGACCAAGATATATCATTAAGCAGAGAGCAGAATCAAGATATTGTGCTTTAGACCAATAAACCAACGCTGTCTCCATGAGACACGGGGATACAATCCATACATAAATAGATACCCACTGAACTCTTATAAGCGACATAATGTAGGATATTTTAACAGGAGCCATCAATGCCTAGACAAATTATTCAACAATTACCAGTAGTATGGATAGATGACCAAGAGCAAACATTAAAAATATGAGCTACCACTACAGATAACAGTAGAAAATAATCAAACCTGATATTCTGGGCCAGAACATATACCAAGAATTCGGTGCCTCGTAGTTTGAGGTTTATCCGTAACTATAGATAACTTTTGACCTATCATTTGGTTTGCTAGTGTACTCTTCCCAACATTCGGTTTGCCAAGTACAGCCACAAACCCTGCAGCCTCACAAAATAAAAGTAATAAAATCAGTCAATCATAACCAACGAGAAACGCCTAGTGCCTTTAATCGATTATAATCATAAGCGAATAATAATTGCCAATAAATGAATCTTTGTATCAAATAATTTGATGCTATTTAGCAAATAATTGCCATAAATAATGGAAATTAAAGAAACTAACCGCTACGATGGTTAGGATTAGAAACATCGTCAAGCTCTTCCATCTCGTAATCATCTAGCAAAGCCGTGCTCCTGTCGGGCTTTTCACTCAGGGAGAGAAAACGCGACTCATCCTCGCTATTGCTCGTCCCTTCTTCTTCTTCTTCTTCTTCTTCTTCATCTTCTTCGTGTTCGCTTTGTTTAAACAATTTTGATTTGCTAATCCACAGTTGTTGCTGTTTCGCTGAAAATGAGAGGTTTGGGTTGCTATGCCTACCGGTGATGCTTTTGGCTTGAAACCGGAATCGGGTCTCTCTGTGAGGTTGTTTGGTGTAGTGAGGAGGGAATAGAGTGAGCTTTTTATCACCGGTACCTGTGAAGAACTTATCTCTGGGCAGAGTTGCTGAGATGTGTAGTGCTAGTTCCATTGTAGGAGTTCGCTTCAGTGTTATTGTTGTTGATAGCTCCATTTTCTCTGGTTTTCAAAATTTAGAACTGCTACTGGATAATAATGTCCTCTAAACCGGCGTCGTACCTTGCTGACCCAGGGAAAGATAAACGCACCGTTTCATTCCTTTCTTTAATTTTCGTCTATTACGTTTGATGATTTATTCAATTTCGTCCTTCTCAATTTTTCAAGACAACCATTTTTTTGTCCCTCCCCAAACCAAAAGTCGGCAATAAATTGCAATTCAATTGGCTCATGCAAAACAGAAAGTATCTACCAAAACCTTTTTTTCCATGCCTTTTAAATGATCCAAAATCCAAATTCAGGAACACAATCATGTTCGTTTTTGATTAGTTAGTTCTCTGACAATGCTTCATCGATTCACAAACCAAAAAACACTACAATCCCAAGCTTCAGCAAAGGATGAGAAACAAATCTAAATCATTAGCTGTTAGTTCAGATGGAAAACGCGACCTGCATGGCTATATCCACATGGATCCAAACAATACAAACAAGCTGAATTGTAAAAAAGCATGCAATCCCTGGGCAAAAATCATACTTGCAGCTCCACCACCAAACAAATTTAGACAAACCAATTCAAATTCTGATTGCAGATCAGTTGGTTAAGGTGACTCGCACCAAGTTAACAAAAAGAGAATTTTCTGTAACTGCTTTAAACCAAAAAGGGTCGTTAGAAAAAGATCCAAGAGACTCTATGTGCATGTGAGCACACGCACGTTTGCAAGGTTTTAATGCGCAAAAATCTAGAGAACATGAATTTAACAACGATGACTGATCAGATTCAGTGTCCATCACCTTCAGGATTGCCAGCAAACGGCACAACTTGAGATGCTAAGTACAATACAGAAGTGAGCAAGGGTCCAATTAGGTTGACCTAAAAACATTAACTCATTCCAATTATACTTGGTAAATCTCATCCCAACTCAACTTATAAATCCATTCAAACTCTATTCAATTCATTCAAATTGGTTTGATTAAATTTATTATTTTTTTTCATTTAAAAATTAATACAAATATATTGTATAAAAAAAATATATTTTACTACAATTATTCATTATTCATTAATCTAAAATCAAATCCATACAAGAATTTATTAAATCTTACAAATCATCATTTTCAATTTAATTACCTTAAATCGCTTTATACAAAGTTCAAACAACCATACAAAAGCAAATAGAAACTAAATTTTAAAAATATATAATCAATCAAGTTCTTCAAAACTTCAACACTAATATAAACTTGGTTCTAGAATCTCTATAACCAAGTTTTATCGTACCAAAAATATAAAATAAATTAATATAAAATAAGAAAATCAATTCAACAATTTTTTGAAAAACATATTGAAAGTCCAAAATAAATATTTTCACAAAAACAAACAGTCTTCTTCAACTAAAAAATATTATAAAAAAACATGTTAAAAACATATTTTAATTTTAATTTGGCATTTTTTATGAAAAGTGATATTTTTTGTTAGTGTTTCTAAGAAGAAAAAAGAAAATAAATAAAAAGATAGATACATATATACACACACAAACACACGAAATATAAATTACAATCCAAACTAATTTACCAAAATACGAATGTAGTTCATCAATTCTTAAAGTAAATATATTTTAAATATATAAAATATAATCATATAATGATCGAGTTACCGGCTTGGTCGGGTTGAAATTTTTTTAACCCATAAACCAACTCAACCCACGAGGTTAAAAAATTTATCAACCCAAACCTAACTCAACTTTTGAATATTACAACCAAACTGAACCCATTACATCAATTTGGGTATGCTGCGCACATAATCGGTATCCATGTTCACCCTTAGTAATATACATCCTCTGAATAGATAAAAGGCAAAGAGATATCTATTCACAAGGTGGTATATCCAACCTATTATTATCTTATCCTCTTCAACGATGATGGCATCATAGTTCCCTATTCGATTGAATGATCATCATTTAGCTACATCATCACGCTCAAAAGCCTGAGAACCATTGGTGGAAGATGATCCTTTTCCGGACGGAAGATAAGACCATGCTAAGGTTGCAGTGCCAAGGGTAATCGCAGCAGCAATTGAGCCCCAAAGCCACCTCTGTCTTCTTTTCCTTTTTTGCCTATCACGGCGTGCCATCTCTACACAAGATCAATGACAAAAACCAAAAAAGTTACAAGAAGAATTGAACAAAATTTGCGATGCTCAAGAATAAACAAGTACTACTCATCAACCCAAAAATAAATAAATAATTGTTGTTTATATGCACCAACACGAGTTACAAAATTTCTCAAAACAAAACAAAACAGTTACGGAATTTCTTAAGAAAAAACAAAACAACCATCATTCTATAACTTTCATAAATCCATCACTAACCTTAAGAATATTAATAATATTCTGCATGTACGTCTAAATTTTCTAGGTGTGCAAACATAATAATATTTTGATCAAGTCACATAAGGCACTTAGGCAGGCATTATTTCATGATTTTTGCATGTTGATTAACAAAAGTAAATATTAAGGGTGAGAAGCAAAGGGAAACTTGCAATGTAACACAACTATATAGAACAGAGATAGATAAAGCAGGGGCGACGGGATGAGGGGACAAGGGGGAGCCCAGGCTGACCCAAAGACTTTGAATTTTCTTAGTTATATATGATATAACTGCTTAAAATATTAAATTTTACTTAACTGGCTCCCACAACTCAAGATTCCAACAAAATATATGGGATTTGACTATGATAAAGGAAGAAAGTTGCTAAGTCTGATGGTCATGCTTAAAAGCTATTGTAATAAAGAGTAGACTAGTACTCCACTAATTTTTTAAGCATTGGACATTGGACCTCTTATGGGCCCAACTCTCTCAAGTGCCTACAATTATTTCTTTTCATCTTGGAGAGTTTAGGGCTTGCAAGTGCAGCTCTCTCTCCCAATATACTAACTTGGTACAGTTATTTGTCTTTTTTTTTTACCAAAGAAACTTATTAAGTATTTGTCCAATGTACCAAAAAAGTTATTCCATATCTGTATTTATTCAAAATTTTCATACTTTTGGTCTTTGCAACTCTTTTTTTACTTGATTAATAATTAAGATAAAACATGTTAATTTGATTATAAAAAATGAATACTATTATTCATGAAATAAAAATATTAAGTATTATAAAATTAGAAATTTAGATAGTTAATTTTTAATTTTTAATTAACAATTCTTTTAAATTTTCAAATATCAAGATATGAGAATACTGAATAGGGAAAATTCGTAAACTATGCTTTCTATCCAACAGTGTTTTCAGAGGCGAGGGCGTTGGGCAAGGTGTTTTGCCTCAATGAGGCGAGGTGTAAGCCCCGAGACGTTGGGGCGTAAGCCTTTTGAAACGTTCGAGCGTTTTGAATATAATAATATTAATTAAATTATAAAAATATTAAAAAAATAAAATAATATAAATAAATTAATTATCAATAAACTTTACTAAAAAATTTAGAGTATTTTTAAAAAATATAGTTAACCACATTATTTTTTTGTAATTAAGTTTTAAAAAAAAAAAACAAACACACTTGACACTAACTTTATGACGAAACAGATCAACCCCTCATCCCATTGGTCAGTCACAAATCACGCGGATTGATAGCTCAGTACTCCAGACTGTAGATCAATCTTAATCCAAAGGTGAACATTCCTCCATCCCAAAACCAAGGCTCTCTCCGGTTTCTCAACAATCCCATAAATAAACACACCTCACCACCCAATCCCCACCTTTTGCCAACGCACAAATCAGATTTCCAGGAGCTCTTAAATACTTGCTTTCTTTCTCGGTAAAGATTCTTTTTTCTCTCTCCCCCCCATAAAAACTGATATTCTTTTCATTTTCCATTTGAGAGAGAGAGATGGATGCTGGAGGGAAAGCGAAGAAGGGTGCGGGAGGAAGGAAAGGAGGCGGTCCAAAGAAGAAACCGATGTCCCGGTCCGTCAAAGCCGGTCTCCAGTTTCCGATCGGTCGTATCGGTCGGTACCTGAAGAAAGGCTGCTACTCTCAGCGCGTGGGAATTGGTGCTCCCGTCTACCTCGCCGTTGTTCTCGAGTATCTCGCTGCTGAGGTAATTTTATAGTATTTTTATTGGCCTTCCCCTCTCTCTAGGCTTTGTTTGTTCAAATTTCGTATTCTATTGACTATCTACATTTGTTTGGTTGGTGAGAAAACTGAAGGAAAAGAATGAGCAGCTGATATCATGAATCTTCTGTTTGATGGCCTTCCCCTCTCTCTAGGATTGATTTATGGAGATTTGATGGAGATTTGAAAATGGAATACTAAAAATGCATTGGGCGTACGCCTCGGGTCTGGACGAACGCCCAGACCCGAAAAACGTGCGCCCAGTAATACTTTTGCCCCATAATTCACGCCCTGGGGAGTTTTAGCCCAAAAACACCTTTGGGCGCGCCCCGGATTCGCCTTTTCAAACACTGCTATCCAATAAATAAGATGAGCAATGCAGCAAAAAAAATAAGACGAGCACAACTTAAAATATGAAGATTTCTTGAAGTTGTTTTTGTTATGTGCTATATAAATTGATCATATATTTATGTATAATCTAATTAAGTTAGCATCAAGATCCTCTCTAGTAATTGGAGAACTTTTTTAAATTAATGCATCATTGGATGAGTGTCATGTTAACATAATGGATGATGTGGCATTCATCCAATGGTTCATTGATCCAAAAATTCTCTCTATTTACTAGAGAGAATCTAACCCATTGAAAATTTATTATTTTAATCGACTAAATTTGGCACCTCAAGGAAAAAGGAAAAAATCCTGGCTCCACCCCTGAGATAAAGGGTGTCCCATAAACCTAAGTTTGACAGAAAATTCACACACAACTAGACAAGTAGATAAGAAAATCAAGCAAAGAATAGAGACTTCAGGTAAAGACATCTCACCTATAGCTTCTTGGTTCCTCTGAGACATTTCTCTATTAACAGCCTCGTAATAATGAAGTCGGTCCCACAATCGTGCAATTTCAAAGTTCTTTGATTCAATCTGAGCTTCCATCTCCGTCTCTATCTCAGCCTTTGTGATGCCCCTGCCAATAGAATCTGATACAAATCGAGCTATATGAAGTTGCTGGCACAGCTCTTCCGCAGGATCAAAATCCAACTGTGCTACAATAGTGGGATATGCAGGGAGTGTCAATCCCAGGGGCGCTAACTGTTGCCTGATCCTCTGCCAGTGGCTTCGCAAATCATTAAGAGCTTCTTCTGCTTGCTTCCTATTCTCTATCTCCATTAATAAACTCAATCTCATTTCACGCAACTCAGCTTCAATGTCGCGAAAAGAATTCTGCAGCCCACTCTCAGAGGACAACTCTGGAGGAAGCAACACAAATGAGCTTCCACCAATTATATGAAATGTAATATAAAATTTTAAAATTACCGGCAATGTCCAAAATACTTGAGCAGACTTCTTTTTTCTTTTCAATAAGTGAAGAATACTCAAGCAGTTTCTGCTGGGAAAAGAAATTTTATATATATTTATAATTATTACACATTTTTAACCCTAATCCTTTTAACAATAATATATCTTTGCACACAAATCAAAAGCCACAAACACAAACAATTTCCAATAAAAACAATCACTGTCACTCAGTACAAAATATTTCCCCCAACATAAGATGCAGTGCTTTTAACAATTGCATAATAATCCACTCACATAGCAGATTAAAAGATTAAAAAAATAGTGAAAATTTAAAAAATAAAAAGATCTAGGAGATACGGCAAAAGAATCACACTCCACAAACTCTATAAAAAAAACCTGTACTTATTTACAGGCATACAATATTTATCTATAATATATTATAAACCATTAAAGCAGCTGAAATTTAAAGCTCAAGTACCTTCCCAAGCATCATAAAACTCTCCAACTGGTGTAGCTAACTGCAGAGAACTTTCAGCCCCAGTATTATCCTCTCCCTCTGTGTTACTTGTAAGACTCATTGATTCTTGTGGATCATAGAAATCTTCGGACTCAATATCTCTACCCAAGTTAACTGTAACAAGCTTTGTTATATCATTTCCTCTTGCTAAACCATTACTCACATTACTGCTTCCAAGGCCCCTGTTGCTACTCCCCAGTTCAACATTACTGCTTACAGGTTCACCATCATGAGCTCCATTCATATTACTCTTTTCAAGAGGACAGTCATGGCCAGCGTTCGTGTGATCCTTTTGAATAGGGTTAGCATTGACACCATTCACATGTTCCTCTTTAATAGGCTCAGGAATAGAAAAAGAAACAGAAGCCGACTTTATTAAATTAGCACCTTTGGTTTCTCCATCTTTTGTGTTCCCATTAGCTTTTTCCTCATTTAAAGCTTTTTGGCGAGAAGATACATCCTCCCCAGAGGAGCTCTTTAAAAGCCGTGGCCCACGCCGCTTGTGATTGATAATGTACGGGGATGGGAGGAAAGAAGATGGTGAATCAGGAAGTGGGGTTGCCTCAGGAGTTGCATAGAACGCTGGCGATATTTGAGGGCGAGGGACTTTCCTTTCTATTGTCGATGTACTGTTTCTCCTCTCCAGCTTTGAATTAGAAGGCTTCGAATTTGGAGGTTTCAAACTAGGATCAGACATGTCAACAGATTTGAAAGCTCCAGGTTCTAACAGCCTATCCAACGTTACAGCAGTGAATGTGGGCATGGCTCTGCATTATTACAAAGTGAAATGAACTTAGATAATTGTTTCCCTGTCAGAAATGTGAGTAAAGGAAAAGAATATTGGTTCTAGTAATCGCATATTCTCCCGTTGAGAATAGGTCCTTGTGACTCGGATCCCAAATGGAACTCAAAGAATAGTGGATAAATTAAATTTGATATTAAAGTTTCAAATTATTTTCATCTTCCTATCAGGAAGTAAAATAGTGCATCATTTAGTTTAGTGTAAGATAGCACAATACGCAACTTAGGTTGAGCAAAACCAATTTTCTTATTCAAAATTTAGTTAAAAAAACTATAATTCGTTTGCAAATGAATTGGAACGAATTCTCATGTTTAGTTAACTTTATTACAGATGTATCTATCTAATTATCATGTTTGAAATAAACCAAGAATCCAATTCATTTTTCTCCTTTTTCTTTAATACCCCTATATAGTTAGGCTTGTACAACAATTTGGATAACATCTATTGTATAAACCTAGAAATTCATGCTCCAAACACTAAGGAAACCTTCAAGCTAATTGCTCCGTATAGCCTCATAAACTAACTACTTCACCACATAACCACAATTTTACCCGACCAAGAAAATAACATGAAAATTTATCAGGAAAAAAAATGGAATTTATAATTCATATGATTTCCAGCAAACTCTGCATATTACCATGGAAGAAAGAATCACTAAGATCAACTGTTTCAGTACAAGCAAAAGACTATTCCCCACACAAAATTTCATCAAAAAGATATTTACTATGCATGACAGGATAAGAGAATATATCATAAGCATCTAAAGAACCTATCCTACAACAGCTATTCGGTCGAGCTATTTGTGCACCATAGCAACAGAACATAGATAAGATTCAAAATCCAAATTTCACTTTTCCGTAAATTTTCTCAGCAACCAAACAAAAGCTAAAATCAAAAAGACAAAAACAATGGAATCCAAAAACTGAAACTTTGAAAAATATAACAAATAACAGAAACGAAAATTCACAAAAATGACATATACGAATAGCTAGAGTTACCTTGGATTCGATGGAGATCTTTGTGAAAGAAAAATCCAAAAGATGAGTTCAAAGCAAAATGAAAGTATCAGAGACAAGTCGGTGAAGAAGAAGAATAGGAAAAAGAGAAACGAGAAGTCATCGCCTGAAGGTATTTTTCGGGGATACGAACCACGCGACCCTTTTTTCCTTGAAAAAAAGAGTAAAGGGAAACCCCTCGCCCAAGCTTTTATATCGCAACGACCGCCTCCGCTTCTTCTCTCCGCAAATATTTGAAACTCTTTTCTTTTCTTATTGTTAGAACTTAGAAGCAAATATCTTTTTTCTTTTCTTTTTCTTTTTTTTTTATATATATATACTACTAATCCACTGTACGTATGTTTTAGAAGGACATCTTATACGGATCCAAAAGTAGAATACCCATCCCTGCTGGGTGGGTGCCCACCGGATATTTATACCCGTCTTTTCATTAATTTAATTAAATAATACTACAAATTAAAAAAAATATATTATAAATCCAAAAAATTAAAAGTGATGATTATACAGACTCAATTTTATGGGTGTTACCACGGAATCAAGAAAGTCCACTGGTTATCTCTAGAAAACTGAGTAGTAGTTTTAGTATTTAAATTTTTTATTTTAAATTTTTTGAAACAATTACTATTTAATTTTTATGTGATACTTAATAGACTTTTTCTGTTTCGTAATAATTCTCATAAAACCGAATCTGTGAAATCACAATTCAAAAATCAAAGACTTTGTTTGATTTTTTTAATTTAAAATTATAATAAAATAGTTCAATCCTTTAATTTGATTTTATATTTGAATGATAAATGAAAACAAAGAGTAATGCCTTATAGTTTCCAATGTAATATAATTGCAAGAAAAACAAAAACAAGAAGAAGGAAAACTATGTAATATCTCTTCATAATATTTTTACTACAAATACAACAATTTAATGGTATGATGACATGAAAAGAAACATATACCATAAGATATCAACAATTAATAATTTTTAAGCAGGGTTACAAATTAAATTAACTTAAAAACATTAGAGAATGAAAAGTCAAAAAACGAGGTTTCTAAAAGAAAAATGCCCACCCACACCTAACTCTTATAAGTGATTTCGGATTATTGGTGATTCAATAACTGAAATAAGATAATTATATTTTTGGATTATCGTGTTTAGTTTGTATATTTAGATTATCGATAATGTTAAATTACTGTGTTTGAAACACAGGTATTACTGTTAATTCAGAAAATAAGATCACGAATTTTCTAAATTTATTACATAAAATTATATTTCGATTGTACTATATTAATATTAATTATAAAATTTTATAATAATAACAGTAATTTATTTTTATTATTTTATAATAATAACTTTATTATTTATATATTAATATTATTTTCTATTAAGTATATTTTATTTTTTTATATAATAATATTATTGTATAAATAATAAAATGGAATTGGGGTGTTTTTGTTAGAAAAATGATGATCCCACTATGGTAATTCAAGTGGGTAATTACCTATTTTGGCCTTTTGGGGTAACTTTGTTAAGCTATTTCATTGATAATAGAAGATTGTAGCGAATCTTGCTCTCATTTATGGGCCAAATGCGATAATATGCGAGATTATTGATGATATTTTCGATTACCTAACGGATTATTGCGATGCAGTGCCACTTAAAATGTCGATGGTGATGAATGCCGAAGTAAAGTGAGTATATGAGGTTTTCTCATACTTCTTTTATCTCAAGTTACATATCGATCATTTTATTTATATCCTTAACATAAAACTGCATCGTGGTTGTGATTGAGTTGAATGGGAATAACAGCTAGCACTTTCGAAGGAAGAGAAAAAAGGATAAAAATTTCCAAACAGACTGTGAGAAATAGGGGCCTATTTTGTTGGGGAGATTACAGTGGAATTGAACTATTTTAATCCCATAATAATAGATCTAAGATCTGGTTGAGGGGACATTCCAAATCGAGTCATTGCATGGAGTCGCTACTTAGTTTTCAAGGCACTAAGAACTTTTAAGTAGCTGGTCATATATAATCGAGATTCAGGTACGAGACTAGATTACGCGATGGTTGTAAGGAAACAGATATTGCCGTAATTTCAATGAATAATTTTCCACACTTTTTATTGATAAGAATTCTATCTTATATACACAATAGTTGAGAAGCTAATTTAGGAATTATACAAACGTTGAAGCTAAATCTATGCTACTGTTACAATGTACAGCTATAGAATTTAAACTTAGAATCAGTTGCAAATATAGAATTAATGACAAAATATTTGACATGATTTTAGGCTAGACATGCTCTGTTTTGGCTTGAATATGATCCACGCATTCTTCCCTTATACGCCCTTGCAAGATTGAGCTTCCATCGGCAATACCAATCTTGTTACGTAGTAATTCCGTGCGCTGTCCTGACAAGGGCTTCGTTAACAGATCAGCTAGTTGGTCTTGAGTATGTACATGTCTGACTTGGAGGCTTCCTTTTTGCACTAAGTCAAGCACAAAGTGAACATCGATTTGAATGTGTTTCATGCGTGAATGATTGACTGGGTTAAAACTGAGATATGTGGCTCTGAGATTATCACATAACAGCTGGGGAAATTCTTTGACTGGAAATTCTAGTTCTTTGAACAGAGTGGACAGCCACATTATCTCGGAAGCCACATTTGCTAGTGCCCGGTATTCAGCCTCTGTTGTGGATCGTGCAACGGCTCTTTATTTCTTTGAGCTCCAAGAAATGGGATTAGAGCTTAAAAACTGATATATGCAGAGGTTGATGTGCGGTCATATAACGACCCATCCCGAGTTGGCCACCCCCGAAACGGTGTCATCACATTTTGAGAATCTTAGCACGACATATATATGTAATAATGAAATATAAACAAAACCAAAAGAAATTTTTACATCAAGCTGATCGTTAAATATTCTATACAACGTAAAATGCTTGAATATTTACAAATAATTTTTTTCATTTTTATTATCTCATTAGTCTGAGGATATTGACACGCACATGGCTTACAGAAAATGATTTCTTCTGAACTTCAACTCACTAAACTATTTGTCAGACTTGATACCTGAAAATCATTGTACAATGAGGAGTGAGCTTCACAAGCTCAGTGAATTAAATTTACTAAAAGTACTCATTTGTATAAACAGTCTTTTAATATTTAAATCAATTTATATCTTATTCACTTGATACTAGCACTCTACTATCACTACACCTGTCAAAATATTCATTCTCTATCAATCTCTTCCTCTATTTATTTGTTCACCTCAAGACCATCAATTATCTCTAATTAACCCGCAATTAGGGTCACATCATAAAGTCTATCATTTAGATAGTTCTTATCGCCATAAAAATAACACACCACAACTCAGCATTTAAATTATCTTATCGCCATAATTATCTCTTTCTATGAGACTCATCAATCTATCATTAAATTCACAATAACACAGCACACCTCAGCATTTCAATAATCTTATCACTATAATTGTCTCTCTCTGTGAGACTCATTCATCTATGATTAAATTCACAATAACACATCACATATCAGCATTTTAATAATGCAAACAATAATTAAAATAGATGCAATACATGAATGCATATGATGGGAACGTCTTCCCACCTGTCGACAGGTTGTTATTATCTTAGACCGGCCCCTTCTCGGTTCTTTTCTTTGCAACTTGCCCCGGTTGCCACAGAATTTTCTCAGCATATACCGGCTGGCACGGTATCCCTTTTATTTTCAGCACATACTGGCTGTCACTGTTTTTCAATTAGACCGATTGCCTTCCTGGTTCTTTTCGTTTTATTTAATGCATATGCATATGAACAATGATGTGAAATATGCATATAAACAGTAATATAAAAATCACATGAAATCAAAACATTTAAATTGACTATCCTGATTTTTCTCAAATTATATAAAAATTCTACTAAAATCCATTCATCCCAAATCACATCAAACCATCCATTAAAGCTTGTCAAAATCCACAAAATTTCATCCCAAATCATATCGAATTATCCATCAAAGTTTGTGCAGATCCACTAAATTTCATCCCTAATCACATCAAATCATCCACCAAAGCTTATCAATATCCACTAAAATTTATCTCCTTATAATTCATATTAAAACATCAACATAACTCATCAAGACTTTCACTTATCGCTTTTATTATTAAATCAACTTATTATTCCCAAAAATATTATTTCTATCCTAATAATTTTCTACATGTCCAAAATTCGTATCATAATTATCAACCAAATCTTTATCTATCACCATATCATAAGCTAATAATTTATTTTGATATTATTTTCAGGTATTTGATTTTTATTTGGACTACTTAAAAAAAATCCAACTCACCATATAGTTCTTAAAGCTACCCGTGGATCACCTCCTTGCCTTTCCCATTTCTCTAAAAAATTCCTCCGGTTGAAGATCATCAATACCTGACATCATATTTATATAAATTTTTTAATTTATTCTTCAATCCGATATAAACCACACACTTTGAAAATTTTCACTTTGAATTCAAGGAAACTTTATAAATGTCAGAAATTCAAAAATAATCATTACGTTATTACCTTTTGTTTTTCCGATAGCTTTTCATGATTCTCTATAAAATTCCGCAGAAAAACCCTTCAAAATTTTGTTCTTTCAACATTTCTTTGAATCTCCAAATGGTTAGAGAAAACGAATGAGTTTTTAAGAAACTTTGTGAAATCGTAAGATTTCACATAGCTGTATGAATATTTATAAGCAAACTGTCGGCAGCCTTTGAAATCTTTGCAAATCCACTCAATGTGCATGTGTCATTTTTGCACATTTCTTCCTCTCTTAGGTTGCCACGATTTTGCTAAGTGGGAGACAACCTCCCAAAATTTACTTGGAAGCAGGTGCTGCCACCTGCTGCCGCACTTTTTTGACTTTCACCTTTTTTTTTCACTTTTTCCTTACTTTTTGATTTTCCTTTCTTCTTTTCTATTCATCTGGGACGTTTACATCCCAGATTTATTTATTTTATTTAATTTATTTAATTTTTTTCCTTTCTTCTTTTGCCTTCTCCTACCTTCTAGACTTTTACGTCCAATTTTATTTTCTTCAAATTTTTCATTTTTACTTTTACTTTCATTTTTTTTTACTTTTACTTTCTTGAACAGTAAAACGATTTTTTTATTTTAAAATATGCTTTATTAAAATACTAATAAACCTTTCACATAGTATTTATTTTAAATTCAATATCATATTTATTAAATTACTTATTTACCCTTACTTTACAAATACGAGTATTACAGGTCATCAATATTTTCAGCCCAATCGGCATCGGAGTATGTCCTTAAGACCGGAGTTCCAGCTTTGTTGATCTGAATACCATGAAAAATGGTTTGTTTCAAGTAGCAGAGGAGCCTTTTGGTTGCTGTCCAGTGATTTGTAGTCGGTTTGTGCATAAATTGAGAGAGTTTGTTGACTGCAAATGAGATATCTGGACGCGTCAAAGAAAGGTATTGAATGCTGCCAATGATTCTACGGAATTCTAAGTTGTCCACAACAATGGTGCCATCAACTAATTGAAGGGATTAAGTTGTAGAGAGAGGTGTTGAGACATCTTTTGCACCACTCATACTTGTGTTAGCTAAAAGTTCACGAACATATTTATATTGTGATAGGAATAATCCTGACCGGGTAGGGACCACTTCAATCCCTAAGAAAAAATGAATGAAACCCGTATCTTTGAGAGAAAACATGGCACCAAACTGCTGAATGATAGAGGCCACAAAGGTTGAATTATTTCCCATAATTACAAGATCATCAACATAAACCAGGAAATAACAAAGATTTGATCCTTGGCTGTAAATGAAGAGAGATGAGTCTGCCTTAGAATTGTGAAAACCCAGCTGAAGAATAGCATTTTTAAATGCTATGTACCAAGCCTATGGAGTTTGTTTAAGCCCATAGATTTCCTTTTTTAGCCTGCAAACATGATTAGGTTTGGACAAATCTTTGAACCCTGGAGGTTGCTCCATAAACACAGTCTCAGTTAATTCACCATTAAGAAAGGCATTGTTGACGTCTATTTGCCTCAAATCCCATCCATTCATGACTACAATTGATAAGACAGCTCGAATAGTGGCTAGTTTAACCATGGGGCTAAAGGTTTCTTTGTAATGGACGTTGATTATAGCCCTTAGCAACTAGATGGGCTTTGAATCTATCCACTGACCTATCAGCTTTACGTTTTACTCGGAATACGCACTTACAGCCCACTGGTTTATAGTTTGAATTTGATAAAACTAAGTCCCAAGTCCCATGTTTCATGAGAGCAGTAAGCTCATTGGATATGGCCTCACGCCAGTGAGGTTGAGATATGGCTTGGCTCACACTCGTTGGTTCAATGGTTTGGGGAAAAAGATATTTGGACACGATATTGATTTGTTTGGGTTTGAAAATTTGGTTCATTGATCTTGTGGTCATTTTGCGAGTGTGTTGGGGAGGATTATTTGTTTTGGGAAGGGTTGTGGGATTCGGGTTTAGGGAATTATGATTTGGACCTAGGTTTGAATCAGTAGAAAAATCATGAGACGGTAATTGCAAATTTGAAGAAGAACCATTCAGATTTTCATATGAATGATGATTCGGATGGATGGTGTTGTGGCCTAGGGTTTGCGAGCAATCATGAAGTAAATGATCATGAGGGTTTTCAAAATTACCTAAGGAGGACGCGACGATGGCAGGTGAACCTTCCGGATGCAGCGGTGAGGCGTGCACGTGTGTAATACCCGTAATCGTAAAGTAAGGGTAAATAAGTAATTTAATAAATATGATATGAAATTAAAATAATATATTTATACGAAGGATTAGTATTGAATAAAATAATTCTTTTGAAAGAAAAAAAAACTGGATGCGTGGGGGCGTAGTTACAAAGAAAAAGAACAAGGAAAAAAAATTGGACATCCAAAACAAAAAAAAAAATTTAATAAAAAAAATCACACCAAAACATGGCAACACCTGGGGCACCTGCTGCTATATTGAATGCATGTAATACAAGTGCAAAAAAAAGGTGGAACTTGGGGAAATAAAGGTTGCTGAGTCAATGCCAAAATTTTCTCAAAGTTTACTTCTATATATAGAATATATTACGTGTACCAAATTTGTTTTGTTTTCTTACCATTACTCTATTTCTCAAAACACTTGGGATCGAAAGAAATATCGGAAGAGCAAAATTTTGAAGGAGTTTACTACGGAATTTCATAAAGAGTCATGAGAAACTATCATAAAAATATAAAGTAATAATATAATGTTTATTTTTGAATTTTTAGCATTCATAAAATTTCTCGGAGTTCAAAGTGGGAATTTTCAAAGAGTGTGGTTTATGAAGAATTGAAGAAATATTTAGAAATTTAATTCAAATATTATAGCATGTGTTGACGATCTGCAACCGAGGGAAATTTCTAAGAGGTACGAGAAAGGCAAAGAGGTGATCCATGGTAGCTTTAAGTGCTACGTGGTGAGTTGGATTTACTTTAAGTAGTCTAAATAAAAATCAAATATGTAGTGATAATATTATATTTAATTATTAGTGTGTGCTTTGGTGGTAGATAAATATTTGGTTGACAGGTATGGTATAAATATTGGATACGTAGAAAATTAATATGTGAAAAATAATATTTTTAGAATAATGAGTTGATTTAATAATGATGGTGATAAATAAAATTCTTGACGAATTATGGTTAATAAACTGATGTGATATATGAGGATCTCGACAAGCTTTGATGGATGATTTGATGTGATTTGGGATGAAATTTAGTGGATCTTGACAAGCTTTGATGAATGATTTGATGTGATTTGGGATGGAATTTAGTGAATCTGGACAAGCTTTGATAGATGATTGGATGTGATTTATGATGAGATGAATTTAGTGAAAATTTTTATAATAATTTTGAGAAAAGACATGATAGCTAAATTTAAATATCTTGAGTTCATGTTGTTTTATATTATTGTTCAGATGCATATTTCATATCATTATTCATATGCATATGCATTAAATAAAAGAAAAGAACCGAGAATGGGCCGGTCTAATTGAAAAACCGTGACAACCGATGTGGGCTAGAAATAAAAAGGACATTGTGACAGCCGATATATCCTGGAAATAAATCCGTGACAGACATGATAAGTTGTAAAGAAAAGAACCAGGAGGGAACAAGTCTAAGATAATAAAAACATGTCGACATGTAGGAAGACGTTCCCATAATAATAATTCATGCATTGCATTTGTTTTAATTATTGCTTGCATTATTGAAATGCTGATGTATGGTATGTTATTGTGAATTTATTTATAGACGGATGAATCTCACAGAGAGACAGTTATGGTGATAAGAACCATCTAAATAGTTGACTTTATGATGTGAACCTCATTACGAGGTAATTATGAGATAATTAATGGTCTTAAGGTGAACCAATAAATAAGAAGAAGATATTGATAGAGAATGAATCTTTTGACATGTGCAGTGATAGTAGAATGCTAGTATCAAGTTGTGAGATATATAAATGATTAAATATTGAAAGATCATTATATAACTGAATACTTTTAGTAAATTTAATTCACTGAGTTTGTGAAGCTCACCTTTCACTGTACAATGATTTCAGGTAGCAGACAGGACAAATAGTCTGGTGGGTTGAGAGTCAGACAAAATCATTTTCTGTAAGCCACGTACGTGTCAACATCCTCAGACTAATGAGAAAATAAAATATAAAAAAAATTATTTGTAAATGTTCATGCATTTTAAGTTGTACATATATGTTTAAGTTAATATCAGATTTATGTATCTCCCCTATTGAAGGTTGAAGATTTATGTAAAAATTTCTTTTGGTGTTATTTATTTTCATTGTTGCATATATATGTCGTGCTGAGATTTTCAAAATGTGATGACACCGTCTCGGGGGTGGCCAACCCGGGATGGGTCGTTACAGCGCGGGACAACGTTGTTGGAGGCACTGCAGGCATCTGAGCATCGAGGAAAAGGGGAAGGCATTTGTGAGGTTCTTGGGTTTTCTGGTTTGTCATGGAAGGCACGGGTTTGGACGGGCTGAAGTGTTGTTGATTTTCATCAAACAACACATGTCGTGAAATGAAGAATTTTTTGATCTGAGGTTCAAAACACTTGCATGAATTTTGGGTTGGGGAATGGCCGAGAAAAATGCATGCTTTGGATTTGGACTGCATTTTATTGGAGTTATAGGGCCGTGTGAGAGGGTAGCAAATACACCCAAATTTTTTGAATTTCAAATAATTTGGTGTTTGACCAAAGAGAGCTTCAAAAGGTGATTTTTCTTAGAGAAGAGGTGTGGGTTGTTTGTTTATGAGGCAATATGTTGTTTGAAAAGCATACGAGAAATCAATATTTGCATCATGAAGAAGCGTAAAGCCCATTTCAACTAGATGACAGTGACGACGTTCAGAGAGACCATTTTGTTGCGGGGTGTGTGGAGCAGTGGTATAGTGAGTTATGCCATGAAGCAATAGATTTTAAAGCAATGAACTCACACCTTTGTCGGAGTATAGTGTTTTGATGGTTTTTTGAAAACAGGTTTTAACAAACTTTTTAAAATGCGGGAAAATATTAGAAACACTGGATTTAGTGACCATTGGATAAAACCATGTATATTTTGTATAACAATCAACAAAAATAAGGTAATATCGTGATCCATCAATTCCGTTATAACTAGCGGGACCCCACACACTAGGGTAAATAAGTTCAAGTGGCTCATGACTTTGGAGACTAGTGACATGAAAGGGTTTTTGATGTGCTTTATTATTAGAACATAAACGACATAATGAAGACAAATTTTTGTTCGATGAAATAGGAAAAAAAAAATTCTTGACAAGATGGTGGACTATTTTAAGAGAAGGACGCCCAAGACGCTTGTGCCATCCATCAATTGAAGTCTGTTCATGCACATTAGCAACCTTTTTGGATGAGGATGCCACCGTTGATTCCGAGAAGGTGTAGATGCCATTATTACATGCTCCTCTTAGCAAGATGGCCCTCGCGATCTTGTCCTTCACAAGAAAATGAAAAGGATGAAATTCAACAAACACAATATTTTGTTTGGTGAGATGATGAACTGAAATTAAATTTTTGCAAAGATTTGGAACACAAAGAGTATCACGCAATGTAAAAGTTTGGTGAGGAGAATGCAAAGCCAAATAACTAATGTGTGAGACTGCCAAACCTGAACCATCACCGAGAATTACTTCGTCAGTTCCATCATATTTGGAATGAATAGATAAATTGGAAAGATCACCCGTGATATTATGGGAAGCTATCGAATCAAGTAACCAATTTTTATCCTTTCCGGTAGAGGTTGTAGCACAATTGATGGAGACATTCTGAGAATTTAATTGAGGACAGGACTTGGCAATGTGGCCCAGTTGGTCATAAATTTGGCATTTGGGCTAGTAACGTCGATTTGAATTGTTGGGCCTGCCAGAGTTGTTGTTGGAGCGGCATCCACCATGTTGGGCTCCATTTGAGTTTTGGCCTGGACTGAAACCTTGAGACACACGTTTAGTGTTTGGTCAATTTTGCTTGGAAGACCACTGGTTACCCCCCTTTGCATGTACTGCTTCGTCTTTGTGTAATTAGGAGAGGCAACCATTTGTTCTGTTGTAGCTCCGGGTGCCTCAGATACGCCTCATGTCCAACCAAAAGATCGTGCAGCTCCTCAAAGGCCAGTGATGACTCCCTAGCTCGAATTGGCGGTGCGATCTCCTGAAAGTCTGGACCTAAACCATTCAACACATAAAGGGTTAGGTCATCATCCGAAATTGAATTATCAATAATGGCTATTTCATCAGCCAAGGCCTTCACAGTGTGGAGATAGTCTATGATCGACCGATTGTCGAGCTGGATTAAGGTGAGCTCCTCCTTTAACTACATAGCACGAGTTCCTGATTGGCTAGCATATAGAGTTTTTAGCTTTTTCCAAGCTTAATGAGAGGTCTTTACCATAGTAATGAGTGGTGTGATTGAAGGAGATGTGGAGGCTAGAATAGCACTCAGGATAAGTTTATCATGTCGGATCCAGTGGTTCTTGCACAGATCATCAGCGGTGGTACCAGCAAAAGAGAGGCACTGAAGGGTGCCTTCGACATAGTCGAGTAAATTTTAACCGATGAGGAGTGATTCAAATTAAGCACGCCATTGAGTAAGGTGGAGGGAGTTAATTTTTCATTGATTTGGGCAGTGATATTGAGAGTAATGAGTGGTTTATCTGTTGTGGAAGGAGGTTGGGTGTTGAGATTAAAGGTTGGATTTTGATCGGAGGAGAAAGACATTGTGAAGACTTGGATCGTTGGCTCTTTAGAGATCGATGCTCTGATACCATGTAAGGAAACATATATTGCCGTAATTTCAATGAATAATTTTCCACACTTTTTATCGATAAGAATTCTATCTTATATACACAATAGTTGAGAAGCTAATTTAGGAATTATACAAACGTTAAAGCTAAATCTATGCTGCTGTTACAATATAAATCTATAGAATTTAAACTTAGAATCAGTTGCAAATATAAAATTAATGGCAGAATATTTGACATGATTTTAGGCTAAACATGCTCTGTTTTGGCTTGAATGTGATCCACACATTCTTCCCTTATAATGGTAAGGTCCAGAAAGCACCCCATCAACGCCTAGACATAAAAAAGATCTAGGTTGGTATTCGAAGTTGAGAGTCATTCTAGGGTAGTATCAAGAGCTGAAAGTCATTCTAGAATGATACTTTACCTGAGGGCCATTATAAGATGATGTCCAGGTTGAGTATCATCACTCTAGAGTGGTACATGGTACCTAGACTTACCGAATTCACTCGATTTTATGAATGTAAACATCTATGACCTTATTTTTCACTTTGAACATCATTCATCGAATATTCTCATCATCAATCACCAAAATCACACCATCATAATCCATCACTCGATATTAGATTATGAAGATATTGGAATAGAAGTTTAGGGTTTATATATTCTAACTGCTTAATATTACAGTATTAGAAACTCATATTTATAGGATGTTTACAGAAGAGTGTCCTAATATGACTAGGGTATATCAGAGTGTTTTAATAGGCTAAGGTTTCCTATTTACAATAGACTAGAAATTCCTAATATTATTTACATTAGGAGTATATACATTTACACGCCCCCTCAATCTGAATAAGGTGAAACCACATAGAGATTGCTTTTATGTTGAAGAAATCGAGTTGATGACAATCCTTTTGTGAAGATATCTGCAAGTTGGGCATCAGTAGGAATATACCGGATCTAGGCATCTCCGTGGGCTACTTTTTCATGAACAAAGTGAAAATATATCTCAATATGCTTGGTACAAGCATGGAACACTGGATTAGCAGCAAGATAAGTGGCACAAATGTTATCACAATACACTTGAACTTGATGAGTTAAGAACATATTTAAGTCATATAGAAGCTGGCGAATCTAGTAGGTCTCAGCTACAGCATAGGTAAGGGATCGTTATTCAGATTCAATGTTGGAACGAGACACAGTAGGTTGTTAAGGTTTTCCAAGAAATAATATTTGGTCTAAAGAAGACAACATAACCTGTGGTGGACCGACGATTGTCAGGGCAGCTGACCCAGTCAGCATCTGCATAGCATAAACGAGAAAAATCCTTTACAGGAGCAAGAAGTAACCCATGATTAGTAGTACCACATAAATAGTGGAAAATGCGTTTAACAAGCTGAAAATGAGCCATGCGAGGAGCATGCAAAAACTGACTAGCTAGATTAACAACATATGCAATATCAAGTCGAGTCATGGTTAAGTACTGAAGACCTTCAACTATACTCCTAAATTTCAAAGGATCTATTAGTAGGTCACCCTCGTGTAGTGAAGGTGCGGTCTTGGAAGGTAGAGGAGTTTTAATTGGTTTGGCTGAAGACATAGAAAATTTAAGTAGAATGTCGTTGGTGTATTTAGTTTGAGAGAGAAACAAACCAATGGCATGACGAACAACTTCAATGCCAAGGAAACAATGAAGATCACCATGATCCTTCAAAGCAAATTGATTAGATAAAGTATGAATAAAACAAAAAGAAGACTAGAATTATTACCAGTGAGAATAATGTCATCAACTGTAACGACCAGTGTTTTAAAGGGCGATTTTGGGGCGTTTTTCGGGCAAAATCGCCCCAGGGCGTGAATCCTGGGGCGAAAGTACTCTTGGGCGTTCGCTCAGCCACGGGACGTATGCCTTTGACGCCCCGAGCGTCTGGGTGTACACCCAAGGCTAGAACCCAATTTTTTACAAGATAAAAAAGAAGTGAAAGAAACAATACAGTGAGATCAGAAAGAACGTAGCGATGATATTATGATCATGTGAAACAGATCATCATTCATCAATTACTTTCATCAGAGTAAATCAACAAAAAATTTATAAAGAAAAAGGAAAAACATGTTAAATCAAGAAAGATCCAACAAAATCTAGAAGATAGAACATGGTGAGAAGACATCCTAGCTTAGTCAAGAAACCAGGGAAGTCTGAGAGTCCAACTTACAGAACGGCGGGATATAGAGAATAAAGTAAAGTATCTTGCTTTATAGGAATGGACTTGAAACCCTAATGACTAAATGCAATCTGTTTGGGGCTATTTGGTCACAGAGACACAATTGTTCTCGCTTATGCTTATGGATGCCCATCCATGCCATCATTTGGGCCTAATCTACCATATTCCAAGCCCAAGCAGCTTACAGTTCAGCTTAGTAAAATCTGCCATATTACATAAAGTTGGTTATAAAAATGAAAAATGCGATCCAAGGCCCAACGATGAGATTTTAAATTTCTAATTTCATGGAAATTCTTTTTTGGTATCCCTAGTCTTTCTAAAATTAATTAATTCTTTTCAAATTAATTAATTAAAATTAAAATTATTTTATTGTTTTAATTAATTAATATTATTTTATTAAAATTTTGAAATGCCCCAACGTTTCAAAAGGCTTACGCCTCGCCCAACGCCCTTACCTCTGAAAACACTGGTAACGACCCATCTCAGGTTGGCCACCCCCGAGACGATGTTGTTACATTTTGAAAATCCCAGCACGACACATATATGCAACAAGAAAAAATGACACCATTATTTTTAAAATCCTCAACCCTCAACATGGGAGATACATCATTCTAATCTTGACTTAAACATTATATATAACGTAATATGCATGAATATTTACAAATAAATTTTTATTTTATTTTCTCATTAGTCTGAGGATGTGGACAAGTACGTGGCTTACAGAAAATGATTTCGTCTGAACCTCAACTCACCAAACTATCTGCCTTTTCTGCTACCTAAAATCATTGTACAATGAGGAGTGAACTTCACAAGCTC
The DNA here is from genome assembly GCA_023935145.1 of Bretschneidera sinensis. Classification (NCBI taxonomy): domain Eukaryota; kingdom Viridiplantae; phylum Streptophyta; class Magnoliopsida; order Brassicales; family Akaniaceae; genus Bretschneidera; species Bretschneidera sinensis. The sequence goes on along the minus strand of CM043698.1, from coordinate 30,806,933 downwards.
AGTGAATTAAATTTACTAGAAGTATTCAATTTTATACTCCCAGTTACATCTTATAATTCAATTACTTTTAAAAATTCTTCCGATATTCATTCATTTTTTTCCTCAAATAATTCAATAACAATATTCTGTAATCACTACTCAATTTCATAATTCCCGTATTACACAATCTCTTCTTAAGTTACTCATCAGACATATTTCCATATTTCTTCCTTAGCATATTTGTCTCTCTGTGAGACTCATTCCTCTATCAATAGATTTACAATCATAAATAGCACTTTAACATATCAAGCAATAACAATCAATATTTAAAGCAATGCAATGCATGAAGTTAAATGTTATTATTATTGGAAACGTCTTCCCACATATCAACATGTTTTTATCTTAGATCGACTGTCTTCCCGGTTCTTTCATTCTCATTTAGATTGGCTGTCTTCCCAGTTATTTTATTCTCATTTAGACCGGTTGCATTCTCGATTCTTTTATTTTCATTTAGACCGACTGCCCTCCCGGTTATTTTATTTCATGCATATCCATATAAATAATGATATGAATATGTGTATGAATAATATAATATAATAAAATAAAAACAAACATGTATTCAGACATTTAAACTAGCTATCCTGATTATTCTCAAATTATTATTTGAAAATTTTCACTAAATTCTTCTCCTCATAAATCATATCAAATCATCAACCATAGCTATTCAGGAATTTCATTTATCACCTTAAAATAAATCTAACTCACCACGTAGCACTTAGAGTTACTCGTGAATCACCTCCTTGCCTTTCTTGCTCTTTTCAGCAATTTCTCCCGGCTGCTAATCGATAACACTTGACATAATATTTAAATTAAATTTCTAATTTATTCTTCAATTCTTCAATAATTCACACCCTTTGAAATTCCCATTTTGAATTTCAGGAAATTTCATGTATGCTAAAATTTCAAAAATAAACTTCACATTATTTACCTTCTATTTTTCTTAGAGCTTCCCGTGATTCTCTATAAAATTTCCTCGTAAACCCCTTCAAAATTTTACTCTTTCAACCTTTCTTTCGGTCCCCAAGTGTTTAAAGAAAGAAAGTAATTTGAACTGTAGTTTAAAGAAAACCAAATAGGATTTGGTAAGTAATTAATAAAATAACCTAAAACTATATATATATATATATATATATGCAAACTTTGAGTTCATTACTCAGCATTTCCCCTCCCCCATGCTTGCCACGTTTTTGTAATGCTGCCTTAAATGTGGCATTACACTTCCCTTTTGGCAACAGGTGACAATACATGTTCCCACGTTTTTTTTCTTTTCTTCTGGACGCCAGATTTTCTTTTCTTTTTCTTTTTTCTTTCTTTTCCTTTTTCATGCTATCCACGATTTTTTTAGAATTGTTTTATAGAAATTAAATATTTCGCATATATATATATTATTTTAACTCTATGTCATATTTATTAAAGTACTTCTTTACCTTTACTTTACAAATATGGGTATTACATTAACATACAATTGTAAGATAAGAAGACCATGGAATGACACAAGAACAAACATTGAAGTGTCTGCCCGATTACAAGAAAAATCAAGAGTAAGAAGGAAAGAACTGAAGCGGTGAAACCAAGCCCGAGAAGCTTGTTTTAAACCATAAATGTCTTTGCGTAATTTACAGACATGAGTGGGACGAAGGGTATCAACAAAACCAGGAGGTTTTTCATGTACACCACTTTATTAAGATAACCATGAAGAAATGCATTTTTAACATCAAGTTGTTGAATCACCCACGAATAAGAAATTGCCAAGGATAAAACAGTGCGTATAGTGGTAGGTTTAACAACGGGACTAAAAGTTTCATGATAGTCAATATGTGGTTGTTGATGGAATCCCTGCGCGACCAACCTCGCTTTGTAGCGCTTATCCACCCGATATTTAATTATGTAAATCCACTTACACCCAATTAAATTTTTCATTGGATCATATGGAACCAAATCCCAAGTATGGTTAGTTAAAAGTGCATTAAATTCGTCAAACATAGCTGACCGTTACTCGGGATCTTTATTTGCTTGAGAAAAACAAGTTGGTTCAGTTTGCTAGGTAGTAGTGGAAAGAGAGAGTTATTGTTTGGGTTTGCGAATTCCACTTTTAGAACGAGTGATCATAGGGTGACAAGGGGCAAGGTGGGATGGTGGTGGAAAAATGGAGGTAGAATGAGCGGTTGGTTCAGGAGAAGGAATGATAATGGGAGTGGAAGAAGCTGAGATTAGGTGGAAGAGATGGATAAAGGAGATGGTAAGGGGAGAGACATTGGTGGGGTGGGTTGAGTGACATGAGAGGAAATTAGGGGTCTAGGGGTAGAGACCAAAGGTGGAGGCAGCAAGGCAATGGGTGAGAATAGGGATAGTACCATCAACGTACCCGATCTGGTCGTAACTTACAAGGACTATGAGAAATTGAGAGCGCCAAAGAATATAATTAGAATTATCGAGTTTAAAATTAACCAAATGGGTGATACTAGGAGCGGAGAACAGAGGGGGTTCAGAGAAAGGTGGATGAGTTGGGGAATGAATGAAGGAGGGTACATACCCTGATGGAGGAATTAATTATGTATTGGGCATTGTATTGGTTGACGGGGTAGGAAAAATAGGAAATTGTGGTATTTGTGGTAATGTGGCGCCGTAAGGAAGAAGGGATGTGGGACCAGGTGCTGTAGGGATAGTAGGACAGTTGGCAGGTGAGAGAGGGACCACAGCAGGGTAGGGGATTTCGGTGAAGGGAGAGGTAATTGCAGTAGTGTTTTCCATGATTTTGGATTTAAAGGGAGAGAAACAAGTGTTTAGGGTTTTTGGATCTTATTGTTCTGAAACCATGAAGAAATTGAAATAGAAATTTAGGGTTTGTATATTCTAACTGCTTAATATTGTAGTATTAGAAGCTCATATTTATAGAGTGTTCACAGAATAGTGTGTTAATAGGACTATGGTATATCAGAGTGTTCTAATAAGACTAAAATTTCCTATTTACAATAGACTAGACATTCCTAATATTATTTACATTAGGAGTATATACATTTACAAATTATTTAGTTATTTGGTGTTTTCATTGGTAGCTTAGAAAGGATGATTCTTATGAATTAATTGGTGCACAATGATGTGTCTACACAACCAAGTAATATTGAATCTGCGCTAATCCGTTGAGATGAGTTATATGTTATACATATATATGGATATTAATTAAAGGGTATTTATGTTTTTTTTTTAATTTTTTAACAGTGAAATGAGTTTATCATTTATTAAAAACTTCAACTTAAGTTGAAACTACTCCAAAATTTAAGCATGTACTTGTATTTTATCCCAAAAAAAAAAAAAAAAATTGGCCATTGACCACTCTTGCTATTGAATTCCTAGTCGATTGAATATATGGTTGGCTGGATCAGAGGGGAGCAAGTTTTAAAAATGGCAAGGTTCTTTTATCTAATCGCTGTGAATTACTTGTTTAACGAGGAAGTGAGGAACATTTTGGGTCAAAATTTTACGGTTGGCTCGTGTATGATCACGATCCAAACAAATGTTAGCTGATGCCAATGTCTCCAAACATTATGGTGAAGCAACTATTGGTGGTCCAAAGTATGGATCAGATCAGACAATTTAGCATCTCCTCTTTTCAATTGAACAGCCATACTCCAAAAGATTCGGTATCTAAGGTGGGGAAACATCTTTTGAATCTACAGGATTACCATTTTCTTTGGCGCCACATTGCTCATAGATTTGTTTTTCTTTCTAAAAGATAATTAGTGGTTCTAACAGTCCATTTACAAGACTGAGATTATAGTCCCATCTTTATTCCTAGTCCTATATTTGATTCACAGGTGGTAATCTCAAGCAACTCTTAATCCTTTTTTTTTTCTGTCTCATCTTTTTTACTAGACAAAAAACGCGAGATTAACTGGTGGGCGAGATTAATTTTTTCTAGACCAAATTAACCCTTTCATTTTTTCTTAATTCCTAAATTACTATTAAATATAAAATAAATAAAAAATCATTCTATCAACAATGATTTTTTTTTTTCATTTTTCCTCTCTTTCTTTTTTTTTTTCATCCTCCTCCTCCTCCTTCTTCTTCTTCCTCCTCTTCCTTTTCTTCTTCCCTCTTTGCCAAGACACGAATTTGCCATGGCCGATTTGCGCACAGCGCCTCCTAGGAACTAATCTATCACGACACATCTATAGCGTTAGGCAACACCACATAGCACCGTCATGGCAGATCTACTTTATTTGCTGATTTTCGATTCCTTTTACCCTCTTTGCCCAAACACAAATTTGCCATTGCCGATTTGCGCACAACACCTCTTAGGGGCGAATCTATCACGACACATCTATAGCGTTAGGCAACACCACATAGCACCGTCATGGCAGATCTTCTATTGCTGATTTTCGATTCCTTTTACTTGTTCTAAGTTTTGTTTGGCTAGTGAGAAAATGTAAGAAAAGTTTGAGAAAAATATTTTTCTTTTTCTTTTTCTTTTTATGGGTTTGTGGATTTCTTTTATTTTTTTGTGTTTATGAATTTATGTATATTCCGTGATGTTTGGATTGTTCTTAGGATAACACTTATGGATTGAATTTGGGATAAAATTTGAAAGTGAAATTAGGATAATTTAGGATTGAATTGGTGATTAATTTTTTGGATTGAAATTTTGACTTTTAAAATTATGAATGTTCCAGATATGCTAGATTTTTTGGATAGATTAGACTAACTGTTCAGATAAAATTAGACACATCAACTATTAAAATGCAATCTCCCTTTTAATTGGATGGTTAAGATTTTCTAACCTATTATCGTATCTAAATACCAAATGTAATCTTGTGAACCAAAGTTAGGATTATGATGGGATAAACTTAAGCAATCTCTTGAACCAAACAAAGAACACAAGTATTACCACTTCAATTTTACTTTAATTTTATCTCGGTTTAATATTACTTTAATCCCACATGAATCATGTCCACGAACCGAATGACCCTTCTGACTTACATAATGTAAGGTAGCATTTTTCTTGATGTGAATGAAATTTGATCTTTGATCTATTGTATAATGACAAGTAACTCACTAATTAAGCTACTTAGCACTATCAACTCAATAGATTTTTAGATAAAAATAATTCTCTTATCGTTCATCATTATGGATATGATAATAAATACTCGGACTTAGTTAATCAAACAAAATTCACATTCTCTCCGTTAATGGAGGAAATTGAGGGAATAATGTCATGTTTGATGGATATCGCATCATCATTACGAGTAACATGAAAAATTTGATTGCTTAGTTCTAGGATATAATCTCGTTTTAATTTTTTTTCTTCTACATATTTGCCTTAATACTTCTATATTTACTTTATAAGGTCTTAGAGAAATTATTGGTATGTTTGTAAATGTGAATTGAGCAATGAGCATAAGTGAATTATAAATTCTAATGATCGGTCACACTCTTTAGTATTTTTGTTAAAAAAAAAAAGGCAAACTCTTTAGGTTTTTGCATATAGAGGAAACAAAGAGAAAATAAAAGACTTTCAAAAAAGGTAGTTTTTATTTAATTAAATGTCTGTTAATTTAGTTTCATGATTTACACGGTGCCAATATAACTATGAGAGAGAGAAAATAAAACAAAACAAAATTTTCATATTCACAAACAAAAGAATTCATGAAAATGGAGAAATTATTGATTGCACCGGAAACTTGATTGATAATTCTTAAGAACTTGAATAATAAAATCCGTACACAATTAATATTACTAGTGAAGTTTCTAAAAATTACTGACGCAAATCTCACCCAATGAAACCAAGATTTTTTCCTAAAAATGAACCCCATATGATTGATTGAATTGGAGCATGTTCATGTAATTGACTGTCCCTAATTCGCTGCTATGATATTACATAAAGATGAATAAATTAAGAACAAAGAACCATTTGAATTCGCATATCCTCGCCCCCCCTCCTTAATTCACACAAGTACCTTACAAAGAAGAAACAAAAAAAACATGGTTTTTTTTTTTTTTTTTTTTTGTTTCTATTTGTAATACATGACAGGCATATTTGAACTCTTATCCCAAATGCCTCCTTCCTTCACATACTCTAGATACCTTGCAAATTCTGTCCCAGCTGTTGTTTTCTTCTTGCGACGAAGATCAAAGAAATTAAAGAGTGGGTGAGTACTACTCTTGCTAACCTTCTTCTTCACCTGATGAGAAATATTATTGTCTGCAGAGGGAGTAATAAATTTGGGTACTGTCGATTTTCTTGATGGATCAGTTGCAAATACTCTTGATGCTTGCACACTTGTTGCCCTCTTTAACTTTCCTTCTAACGGACCGATGGCAGGATCATCTTCCAACTTTTCATAGCCTTGATAGCTTCTCCTCGTACTCAAAGCTCTAAGCATGGCTTCAACTAATTAAAGATGCAAGATTTTTTTTTTTTTTTTTGGAGATGAACTTCAAAAGAAAATTAATGGTATACTCTGTAAGATTACTTGGTTCTGCAACATTTATATATGGAAGCAGAAAAAAGGTAAGGAGGAGTTTGAGGGAAAAGAATATAAATTACTACCAATAAAGAAATGCGAGTTTAATTTTAGGGTTATTAGCATCGAACACTTTTATATTTAATATTTTGTTTCAGTGTCCACTTATATTTTAAAAACGATCAATTTACACATTGTATTTTAAATATTTGTCTAACAAATCATTCTAGTGATAATTCCGATAAAATTGATATCACTGCACACAAAACTCTTGACTATTAAACATGGTAAAAAAAATTTAAGATTTTTGTGTGCACCAGTATTTACTTTGATCAAGATTTTTGTATATATCGGTATCAATTTCGATGGAATTATGACTAAAAAGGTTTATTAGATACATACCTAAAATGTAAAGGATAAATTAATCGTTTTTAAAATTTAAAAGATATTAAAATATAAATTAAAATGTAAAAATATTTGATAATAATAATTATTTAATTTTAATGGGTTATTTTAGCTTATTTATTTGTTTAAATTGATTAAGTCGTACATTTTGAAATTAAGTTTTTTTTGTTGAATTTGATTATTTTTTTTGGAATTATTTACGCAAGATCCCAACCAACACGAAGAAAATGTGTTTGCTTCTTCAAAAGCAAATGGGAAAAGAAAACAGCATCCATTCTTGCTAAGAAGATTCTGCTTTCCGATTGTCGTTTTCTCATGGCAATGTGAACCATACCCCTATATTTGACCGGAGTAACTGATGAGGCTGCTAATTTCAATTGTTCAGGCTAAGACCTTTTTCCTCGTAGACAATAGGGTTGGAAGACCCGTTGGAGCAACCAATCGGTAACAACACGACATGTGCTAAAATATACTTGGGAATGTTGAGATTTGAATTGGATTTTTTTTTGGTACCAACAATTCTGACGTAGATAAAGACTAAAAAAAAATTGTATGGGTGAATATGAATTAGAGATAAGTTAAATTATTGCTGTAAATCAACGAAAAGAAAAGTTGTGGTAATCATTGAGCCAGATGATCGAAAGTCAAAACCAAACTCCAAACCAAATGTCTAAATATCTTTACTTCAAATATAGATCATGCAGTCAGGTTGTGCAATTTTGACTTCTCATCTAAAAGAGAAAGGTGTTGTAACTGGAGCCATCAAAACATGCCACACCAATCGCATTGCGTCATGATATCTCAATCTCTCGTTATAGTATTTCATTGAGTGAATATGAAAAGTTACAAGTCAATTTTTGCAACCTGTGATTGTGGTATTAATGGACTTTCAGATAGTTTATTTTGGTAGTTTCTGTGATTCTTGAAACCAACAGATTTGATTTAATGATTATGGTCTTAAGCAGTGTTTTAAAAAAAGGATTTTGGACCGGAAAAAACATACGTTAAAGGTTCAAATCCATAACCTAATGAATGTGATGGATTTTAATCACTAAACTAACGTTCTTGTTATGATATTATTACACTTTATAAATATATAATACATGTTCTCTATTTTAATTATAATTACAAATTATTTAATTAATCACTTACAAATTATAACAATATAGAAATATAAGTTATATTTCATATAGTTTATATATTAATATTTATAAAGTTATAATTATCACACTATAGAAGGTTAGTAAAGTATTAAACTTTGGTAAAAATTATTTAATTAATTAAGTTAAATTTTTTTATTTTAATTAATTAATTAATATTATTTTATTAAAATTTTGAAACGTCCTAACGTATTCAAAAAACTTATGTTCTAATGTTTCGAGACAAAACTTCATTTCTAAAAACATTGATCTTAAATCAAATATTATTGAATGATTTGAAGTTTTAAGTTGGATTCCTAAAGTTATCAATAAATGTTATATTCCAGTGCTCGTGATATATTTATATTCGACAAAGTTAGTGCTAGTGTTAGTGAAAGTAGTAGTGTAGTACTCCTTACCCAAACTCCCCTGAATCTTCCTGCATAATATTCCAGCAATGTCAGCCTCCAATAAGAAGCATTGGATACAGTTCAGCTTAAGTTTTCCCATAGTTATTATGATTTTTGTCTGGCTACAGACTAACTATATCCAACAGAAACTTGTTCGTGAAAATTGCTTAATTTGTTAAATTAGTGAGCCTTAATTTCTAAACTTCAACAAATAGGTCTTTTTTGGTTAAGACCCGTAAAATTGTTTGATGTTCCATAATTGGGGGTTTATTTTTTATATTTTTTATTACACGCAAATTGATTGATTTTTGATGGCTTGATCTGATTTTAATTCAAAATTGTTTAGTATTATATCCACATTTGATAAGAACAATTGATTGGTGACTATTGGTATTATTTTATGATTATATTTTAATTTTAAATATAATTAATATAAACTAATTTATCATTTAAATCTCATAAATAATTAAAAATTCGAGGGCCAACCTAATTTATAAATATACTAAATATTTAAATAAATATTATGAAATATGTATAAATATATATTTGATATGTTATAATTAATAGCTTTACTTAAAAAGTTTGAATTCAACCTTATCAAATCCATTTTAAATAATGAAATAGTAAAAAAATAATTATTTAAAATAAATTAAATAGTTAAATAGAAAACCAATACAAAAGCATTCCTAGAGGAGGACGGGTGACATGGCGGGGTCTGCAGTGACCACTAGGCCACCTCAAGAGGCTGCAATCAGAATTTTTTTTTTATTTACAAGCATGAGAATTCATTTCACACCAACTGAAAAATCAACTACCTGAAAATGAACCCATATGTTTGAACTGGAATTGTACAATTAAGTAATGAAGAAAATGTTCCTATAATTGATTTCTCCCTAAAAGGCTCATTCTAGTTCACAACTACGTATTACATAAAGAGGAATAAATTAAGAACAAAGAACCTTACATCCTAAGAAAGAAAAGTAGTACTATCTTTTTTTTTTTTTGGGTTTCTATTTGTAATACATGACAGGCATATTTGAACTTTTATCCCATATCCCTCCCTCCTTCACATATTCTAAATACCTTGCAAATTCTGTCTTAGCTGTTGGCTTCTTCTTGCGACGAACATCAAAGAAATTAAAGAGTGGGTGAGTACTACTCTTGCTAACCTTCTTGGTAGGCTTCTTCACCTTATGAGACATATCATTGTCTGCAGAGGGAATAAATTTGGGTACTGTCAATTTTCTTGATTGATCAATTGCAAACACTCTTGATGCTGGAACACTTGTTGCCCTCTTTAACTTTCCTTCTAAAAGACCGATGGCTGGATCATCTTCCAACTTTTCATAATGGTGATAGCTTCTCCTTGTACTCAAAGCTCTAAACATGGCTTCAACTAATTAAAAAAATAATAATTTTTACTTTTTTTAGATGAACTTCAAGAGAAAATTAGTGGTATACTCTGCAAGATTATTTTGTTCTGCAACATATATATATATATATATATATATATGGAAGAAAGAAGGAAGGTAAGCACTAAGGAGTAATGTAGACGAGAAAATAAATTACAATCAATTTGATTTTTAGAACGGTCAAGTTTGGTTACCTTGGTTTGTCCTTTTTTTATGTTTTGCATTGGTCATGTTTGACTTACAGCATGAAGGAAATGTGTTTGATTATTCAAAGCACGTGCAATAAAGAATTGATCACCCATTACTGTGAAAGTTCTGCCCTCCATTTGTTTTCTCTCAGTGAAATTCTTGGCCCTAAGCGAGTTCATGTGCACCTTGCTCATCCCAGCCGTTGGGAGAAGAGAGAAAGAAGGAAATTTTTGTATTCTCTCTCTTCAACGGCAGGGAAGAACCCGGTGCAGTGCACGGGACGAAGTCAAGAATTTCTCATTCTCACATGACTATATGGACTGTGCGGCTTTCTTTGACCAGAATAGCGAGGCTAGCAATTTTCCACTATTTATACTCAACCCCGCCTTTTTTCCTCATAAAAAATGGGTAAAAGAGAATGATGGTAACAAAAGGATTGATAAATTTAACCAAGAGAAAATATATAGATACAGAGAAGAATTTGTACATGATGTATTGATATTCAACAATTATTAGTGATTATCAAAAAACAACCGTCAGTGAAAGTAGTACTCCTTACCCAACTCTCCTGTATCACCCGTGCATAATATTTCAGCAAGTCAGCCTCCAATAAGAAGCTTTGAATAGAATTCAGCTCAAGTATCCAGCAGTTGCTCTGACTTTGTCTGGCTACAGTCGACATATATCTGACAGAAATTTGTTCATGAAAAGTACTTAATTTGTTAAATTTGTTTGCCTTAATTTCTAGACTTGAATAAATATATCACGACCTCCTGTATATAAAACAGCTGAATGAATAAACATGACAAAAAGAAACTTTCCACAAGTAAATGATTAGTAGAATCTGCTTCTTACTACTTCGTTTGGGGATCTTTTGAATTAGATAAATCCTGACAGGAAAGTTCTCCTAGTATATTGGTGGCATCTTCATGGCAGTTTGCAACACTGATCCAGCTACTGGCTACTTGCTTAAGCAACCCCTTCTGCCTCATAATTCCCCTAAAATTCTCTACAGAATCCCACTTCCCAATGGCCGCATTGAAAGTTAGAAGTAGTACATAAGTCTCCCGCTTATTTGGCTCTAGTTCCAGGAGATTTTTTGCAGCAAACTCACCCCTTGAGACATCCAGGTTAAGACTACAAGCATTTAGCAGCACAGCCCGCACAAGAACCTAGGCTTAGTACCATACTTAACCATATTGTTGAACAAACACCAAACCTCTTCCATTAGCCCCACCCTGCTTAATATATCTATGAAGCAGGCATAATGCTCTGGCCCTGGTTCCAAACCATACTTCTCACTCATCAAATTGAAACATTGTCTTCCTTCTTCCACTAGCCCCACATACCCACAAGCCGATAGAACAACGAGAAATGTCACTGAATTTGGCAAGACCCCACATCCTTCTTCACCCATTTTCTTGAAGAGTTCAAGGGCTTCAACTCCATGGCCGTGAACTCTGTAAGCTTCTATCATACTTGTCCATGAAACTACATCTTTATGTCGAATCGCATCAAACAACAAACGAGTACTCAGAATCTTTCCACATTTGGCATACATGTCTAATATAACATTACATAATTGCGCATCAGAAGAAGCAACCCAAAACTCCCAATCCACAAGTCTGAATTTTCAGAGCAAGCAACAAGAATACTAGTAAGTGCTCTTACATTCGGTCTAACTGTACACATAATCGAAAACGCCTCTTTATACTTCCGATTTCGAACACACCCAGAAATCAAACAATTCAACATGATATCATCAACTTTACAATTCAAACTAGAATACACTTTCATGGATTCACTAATGTGACCAACACTAGAGTAAACATCAATAAGGGCAGTACCCAAAACTGCCAAATCACGGCCCATCACAACCACCAAACCATGAACCTGCTTCCCTTGCCAAAAAGCCTTCAACGAAGTATAAGCTTTGAGCACAGAACATAAAGTCAATTCACTGACCTCCACTCCTTCCCTCTTCATGTCATCAAAAACACCAAGCGCTTCCTTCACAAAACCTTGTCGTAAAAAGGTTGAAAGCAAAGCATTCCAAGTCTCAACATCCTTGTTCCCAACCTCTTCAAACACCTTGATCGAGTCATTCAAGTATCCATACTTTTAGCACATGTTCATTAGGGCAGTTTTGGACTAGGTTCCCGTGTCAGAACCCGTTTTGATCATAAGGCCATGCACTTGTTTGCCACAATGCATGTGACGAAAGAGAGCCCATGCAGCATTAACATCGCCATTACAAACATAAGAGGCGAGTTGAGAGTTGAGCAAGTAAAGGTCTCTGTGAGGCACTTCATCGAACAAATGGTGGATGTGGGCATTTCGTTTCTGAAGCTGGATTATTTTGTTCCCTTTTGAATCATCGGTTTTGGCAGGGAAGTTAAGATAACGAATGCACCGATAAGACGTGGACATGATGAATAAATGGAACCATGGTTAATTTGGTTCAAAACATAAATTGGTACTTTATGCTTCGGCTTTTACCTAAGCTATGTGAAGTGCAGGCTTTTGCTTTCGCTTTGACTGTTTTTTTCCCCACCTGTTCAAACTATGAATCACAAATTAACAGCACCGTTCTTGTTGGGTAGGAGAACCCAGAATGAGGAGAAACTGGGAAAACTATACATTTCCGGCAATAGTCCCTAAAGCCCTCTTTGTTGTCTGACTATTAGTGACTTGAAACCGTATGAACCTAAAACTTAAGCCAATGAATTTTAATTCTATCACTATATATATGCCCTTCAAATATCTAAATTTTTTATGCGATACATCAACCTCAACAGTTCTAATAGAAAATGCATCTACAATTCTGTGAGAAAATGTGTTTGCATTCTCCCTCTTAAGCGCCAGCCACAATCAGTGCCACGATGGACTGATGGAGTTCCTGGCTAGCCCTCATTAGAAGCAAGATGGTATCCACTTTCTGTTTTGTTTTTTAAGTCATTCCCAAAGCTTCTAGATCTTGACAATCTTTTCTCTCTTTATCTGAATGGACTGTTTCCACAACATTTTTGCAACTTATCATTGCTCTATTACATTAAACATATAACAGAATGGACATTTACGTTCTCAAATAGGAAAAGAAAATTGATATTTTTCTTCCACTAAAAATTGACGAAGTTTGGGTGAGCTTAAAAAGCCAGCTTTGAATTAAAGATTATTTTTAAAATTTGTCAAAAACTTAATCAAGTTAAATCAAACCTTATTATATTTCATTGAATAACAATTAAAACATCAATTAATATGTGGTTTGATTTGATTTGATTAAGTATTTGACAAGTTTTAAAAACTAAGCTTCAACTTAAAGTTGGTTTTAAGTTCATCCAAACATCGCCAAATGGCTCCACGTCTATTTTTGAGCTTAAGATTACATTTAGCAACTATATAGATAACTAAATTTATTCACTGGTCATCTAGCTAGCAGAATAAATTTACAGAATAGACAATAAAATGCAAAATATGCATTCAGCATACAAGCAAAGCCTAGGTTACCGCTCCTCAGAGTTGAATTTGTTCCAAGCTTCCTGGAAATGAACAACCAACAAAAAGTTTAAACAATGAGAACGAAATGGCAATTATTCAACTGGCTGCTATTGTATGTGCTATAATGATCTGTCAAAAAATGAACAAATAAAAGAAAACATTGCCACCAAAGTGAAAACAAATGAGTGAACCCGAGAATGCTGACAGCCCTGCCCTTAATGTGCTGACCTTTTAATTCTTACAAACCAACTATACAATGATAAAAATTCAAGATTTAAAGCCAAAACTAGGCTACGCATGCATCAGATTTTCTATTGAGTCATTTGCTACTGCCACTACAATATTGCTTCACTTATTTCAATTGCGTAGCAGAGCTATTTGCTACTGATGCAAACCGGATGCTAAAAGATATTATGTTCATGTAGGAGTATGTCAATCACTTCACAAGTGTTACTAGAAAAAAAAATCATAAAAACAAGTTCCGAATGGAAGTGGCATGCTGGTTACGTACCTTTAAAAGATCAAAGACCTTTTCACAAATATACTTCTGATGAATACTTGCACCCCGTTGTTGCAATTTGTCAGGATGAACACAAAGAGTTGCTTTCCTGTAAGCTTTCTTCACAGCGGCTGAAGTTATGACTTCTGTTAAAGGAATTGGCTGCCACCCACTATCCGGGGCAAGAATCTGCCAATAAAGAAAACTGAGTTCAACTAGCCAGTACTATAGTTTTTCTTTCACTAAAAGTACTAAAGAGAGGAAGATTCAGTAAATAATTCGATTGTATGTTACATAAACCAAAAGATCAAACAATGAGGCCTAGGATCAACCTTTTCACTTCTGGCTATGTGGATGATGTAGTGTATATTACAAACATGAAACAGTCACAGAAGAAGAGTACATCTGTAACTTCAATCAATTCCATTAGACATAAAAATTATTTTATAGTAATAATTGTTTGAAGCTCATTTGAGAACTTTCAAAGATGCATACATTTTAAAAATATATATATTTAAAAAAGAACAAGAGACCTATACGAAGAACAAAAAAGGAAAGTTTTAGAAGCCTTATGGAATTTCTGTGAAGTACCCAACTGTTGAGGTCTCTTTGATAAGTTGTAGCCCAAGCATGAAGCCAAAAGTAGATCCCAATAGGTAAAGTTCAATGTTCTCATATAAATCAATTTGTAACTTTCTAAAGCTCAGTTTTACTATACAAGCAAATGCACCCGGCTGCCTACAAATATAAATGCACCTTAAATATCAGTAGCCCCCCATCCAAGCCTCCCAAGAACACTAGGACAAGAGAGCCACACACTATTTATAACTATAATTTAACAATCTTCATTCCCAAAGTACATTCATACTTCAATAGTTTCTTAAAAGCCTATACACAGAGGATAGTAATACATACATATTGCAACGTTGAAAGCAATGCACGTAGATTGCCTTCTTTTCCACTGGACCACCTCTTGACATCAGCATCCAGGGTTTCTGCTAATCTCTGTGAACAAAATTAGATATAAGAAAATGAGTAAAAAAATTGCAAACCAATTCAGAGTTCAAGAAATTGCTTTTAAGTGAGTACATTTCTCTCTGCTTGCTCTCTTTGAGCAAGAAGATCGCGCATATTCTTATCTGCAAGAGCTTTTGCCTGCAAGAGTCCCAGAAGTATTAAGATACTTTGTTAGATATTATATATATATAAAAAGTAAATCTAGTGAAGTGATAAAAATCGTACTGCACGTTCAGCTGTTCGCTGATGTCTCTCTAATCTAGCTTTACACCTTTGAGCTGATTCACCTTCAAACCCTTCAGAACTCTCAGAATAATAGGAAGCTTCAGGCAGAAAAAGGACGTTAGAAACAGAAGCAAAGAAAGTAAAAAGTTGACAGGGTAAGCTTTCTTCTTAATCCAGCCTGTATAAAAGTTACTACAGGTGCTTCACAAATTACATACCACCATAAGCCGATGAATACGGATATCTTGAAGCACCAAAAGAGGCTGTGCTCTGAAATTGCTGATCCTGTAAATCCTGCAAATTAACGTCCATTGAAATGCTGTTGGAGATTTATAAACATAAGAAAAATGGCAATTAAGTAAATACTCACAGAGGATGAAGAGCTCAGTCTCATTCCACTATTTCTGGAAGAAGCAGAGAATTTATCTGAAACAGATCTTTCTACTCGTTCTCGTGCCTCAAAAGCAGCCTTTTCAGCAGCACGCTCCCGAGCCTCTGCTGTTGCTCTCTCAACAGCAGCACGCTCTGCCCTCAGCCTGGCCTCATTAGACGCCTTGTCAGCCAATGTCTTCTGCCTAGCCTCTGCACATGCCTTCTCTAATCTTTCACGAGCCTCTGCCAGTACTCTGTGTCGGGCTTCAGCAGTTGCTCTTTCAACAGCAGCCTTTTCTGCCCTGTCACGGGCTTCAACATTTAACCTGTCAACAGCCATCCTATCCTTTTCTCTTTCCCTTTCCCTCTCCCTTTCTTCATCTATCTTTCTATGGCGCTCCTTTTCAAGCTCTCTTTCTCGTCTTATCCTTTCAGCTTCTTTCTCTTCTGATGTAGGAGTCTCATTAAGATTTCTGTCTTTTCTTCCAGTGCTCCGACTTGCATCAACCGGCTGAGCTGTTTTCTGGGTGCATCCTTTCGCTTTCAAGATAGATGACTGGGCTGCTTCCAATTTCCTTCCAGTTTCAGCTGACTCTCTCAATATTTGAGTTGACATGAATTTGCCTTTGCTTTCTTCCTGATTCAAGGAAGCTTGGGCCTGCTTGATATTTTTTCCTCTTTCTTCCCATTTATCAATAAATTCGCTCTGCTGATTTCCCATATCACAGCCCATTTGAGAAGCACACTTAGCTTTCTCTACATGTCTTTGTCCAATGCCAATTCCAGCTCCACCTGCTTTCTTCACTCTGTCCTCTTGGTGAAGCAATTCTGGGATATCTACCTTTCTGGACAGGTTCTCTTCAAGTTCAAAGTCTCCCTGCGGCATGCCAGACACAACTGATTTTCCATCAGCCAGCACATTCCTCATTTCTACTGCTTCTGATTTCTTTTCAGCGTGTTTTAATTCAGTCCACATCTTTCCATTTTCTTCAGGAACAAAGGCCTCTTGGGTTTTTTCCAGCTTTTCACTGTTCTCCTCGTGCTTTCCAGCTAATCGAGTCACTTGAATTTTCTCACTAACATCAAGTTTACATGCCGCATCAGATACTCTGCGATAGCCCTCTTCCTTGTGCAGATGAATTCCTTCTTCCATTTTCAGTTTTTTTCCATTTTCATCCCTCACAGTAAACTGTTGCACTTTTTTTAGTCCTTTCAATCCTTCACCCTCACCAGCACCTTTAAGCTTCTTTTCAGTTTCTTCCAAAGTACAAGCCTCCTTCGATGTGTTCCTATTTTCTTCCTGCTCAATTGTTTCTTTGAATCTCAGCTCGCCTTCTTCTCTTTCCTGAGCCTCTTTTAATATTTTGCTGTTGTCTTCTTGCTCAAACTCCTCGTCTAATATCTCCTTTGGATGAAACCCTTTAAGTCTCTTCTCAATCTCTTCTTTTTCACAAGCCTCTTTAAGTCTCTTCTCAGTTTCCTCTCTTTCACAAGCCTGTGTTTGTTTCTTTTCATTTTCTTTCTGTTCAAGAGCTTCTTTAAACCTTTGCTCAATTTCTTCTCTTTCACAAGCCCCTCTTTGCCTCTTCTCCATCTCTTCCTGCTCAGGAGCCTCTTTTAATCTTCTCTCATTCTCTGCCTGCTCAAGAACTTTTTTCAGTCTCCACTCATTCTCTGCCTGCTCAAGAACTTTTTTCAGTCTCCACTCATTCTCTGCCTGCTCAAGAGCCTCTTTTAATCTACTCTCATTCTCTTTCTGTTCAAGAGCCTCTTTCAGTCTCTTCTCTTTCTCTATCTGCGCAGAAGCCTCTTTTAATCTCCTCTTACTCTCTTCCTTCTCAAGAGCCTCTGTCAGTCCCTTCTCATTCTCTATCAGCACACAAGCCTCTTTTAATCTCCTCTCATTCTCTATCTTCTCATTAGCCTCTTTTAGTCTCTTCTCATTCTCTATCTGCTCGTGAGTCTCTTTTAGTCTCCTTTCATTCTCTATCTGCTCTTGAGCTCTGTGTCTCCTCTCATTTTCTTCTCTTTCACGGGCCTCTTTCTCTTTCTTTTCATCTTCTTTCCGTTCAAGAACCTCCTTCAACCTCTTCTCTTTTTGTTCTTGCTCCAGAGCCTCCTTCAACCTTTTCTCATACTCTGCTTGTTCAAGAGCCTCTCTGAGCTTTTTCTCATTTTCTTCCCACTCAAAGACCTCTTTCTGACTCTTTTCACTGACTTCCCTTCCATGAGACTCCTTGACTCGTTTCTGATTTTCTGTACTTTTATTAGCCTCTTTCTGTGGTAGTTCATTCTCCTTATGCTTCATAGCTTGCTCAGCTGCGACTTTATTTTCTTCTTGTGGAACTTTTACCAGGTTCCGATGTTTCTCTGATCGATCAGCGTTGGTTAGTTTCTTCTCTGTTTCCACAAGCTGTGGAGCCATTCCAAATTTCTTCTCTATCTCTTCACAAACCTCTTGAGACACCTTTACCTTCTTCTCATGCCTTTTATGACGGTGTGCCTCTATCGCTGCTTCTGATCTCCCATCGTTTTCCTTCTGCCCACAAGCCTCACTCGCTATGTCTGAGTTCTTCTCAAGCTTCTCGACTTCATGATTTTCTCCAATGGCTTTTGCTTTCTTTTCTTGTTGCTTCCCCAGTACTTCCGTGGCTGCCTTCTTTTCCTTCTGCCTATGCTCATGAAATTTTGTATTATGCCCTGAAATTTCTTCACTGTTTGTCTGCTCAAAAGTGGTTTTGGATTTATCTGTTGTCACCAATTCAAAAAATTGTTCTGCTTCTTTCCATTCATCATCACCATCAACTTTATCAGGCCCTTGACATGACCAGGATTTCTTTTCATGTTTTTCCTCTGAAGACTTTCTAGCGATATTTAAAAAAAAATCAGCTTCAAGTGAACCTGGAACTGCCTGGGTTGCCTTCATTAACTTTTGCTTTTCCTCTTGAACAGACAATTTCATTCCATTGTCACCTCGTTCACAAGTACCTTGCACTCTTCCATCTTTTATGCTATACGATCCATCAATAATCTTGCTCAACTTTCCTTCCTTATCTTTTCTGCCATTCCGTGAACCTGGCTTCACATGGCTTTGAACACCATTCCTCTTCCTCTCCATTAATTCTTTGGCACTTTTAAGCTGTGCTTGAGCTTTATCCATAGCTTCTTTCATAGCAGCAGCAGATGCTGGTCCAGCTGAACTTGCATCTGTCTCTACATCAAAGAAAGGCAGCGAACTATCACCCACAGACCCTTCAGAAGCAGTGGTTCTACAGTTTGAAGTTGATCTACTAGAATCTCCCTTATTGACATCTAATACTGGTGGTGGTCTGGAGGGAGGCGGCAATTCAGAGGGATGAGTTCTAAGGCTGATTTCAGAAACAGATACAAACACCTCATTAGGACAAGAATTGTTTCTGCTATACTTTCTTTGAGGTTTAATGTCATTTTCAAATATCTGTCCTCCAGCACCAACATTCGCCGGGTAAGACAAGGTTTTCTTCAGATGTTTTCCTTTCATGACTCCCCCAGTATACTCCATAGTGAGACTGATATCATCAGTCACATGCAGAGGTTGATTCTCAAACTCTTTCGGGAAGGGAGTGGTTTCATCAATTGCAAAAGTATATCCAGGAACAGCACGTAGCTCAGTTACGTGTGTCATACCATTTAACATATCTACACCGCTTCTTTGACTAGCTTTATTATATGATATGCTGAACTCTGTGATGCCATCAATTGACTCATAAGAATCTCCATTAAACAAGCATCGACTCGTCCCAGAATGATCTGATCCTTCAGACAGAGATTCAGTTACTCCTGGAGTCCTATCAATGAGACAAAACAAACAAATCCTTCCATCAAATTCCTACCTTAACTAGACTTACATGTAGGTCTACTTATACATTCATTTTTCAATATGAAAGCAAATGAACCACATAATTAATTTAGTCAAAAACCTGTTTTTTGTATGAAAAGATAAAAAAAAAAAAAAACATAAAGCATATTTTCCAGCCCAAAAACTCCTAGACAAACAAAACACACACGATAGCACCGCACTCTATAATCAGCAAAGCTGAAAATTATGCTAAAAAATGCCGATCAAAAACCTTAATTGAAAATATTCCTCTCTATTGCGCTTGAAACCCACAAACATGAGTCCAAACACAAATAAGTCACTTCAACATGCTCAAAGCTGTAAAAATTCCATACAAACATTATAAATTAGCTGTCATGAAGCAGCAAAAATGCCCAAAAAGAAAAGGCCTAACAAAAAAATAAACAACCACAGTTTCACATTGTTTATTTAACTAACAAATTAACCAAAATCTAACAATTTTACAACAAAAATAGAAGATAATTTGATCATACCAAGCTTCATCAGAGGAATCACTATCACCACCCTTGGACGGTTCCATCAACAACTCCTCGTACGAGACCACAAAATCTAAGCAGTCGAATCCACCGAAAACATCGCCGTAGTCAAAGTCCGAGCTCCGTACATCCAAGAAGACCTCTTCCTCCTCGACCAACGGAAGATCGAGCATCGGAATCGAGGAGGCGCGTGACGCGTGGAACGCGCCGAATATCTCGCAGTAGTCCTCGAGGCGAGGCGAGAGTGTCGGGCCCCCAAACCTGGGTGGGCCACCGAACACGTCGTCATATGTGGTGGCCTTGGTCGGACCGTAGCCGTTGCAAGCTTTCATCGGGAGTGTAGATAAGGCCCTGTTTGTTTGGCGAGAATGTGAGAGATTTTCCATGATAGTCAAAGATTCTAGGGTTTGTGTTTTGCGTTTGTGTGCAGAGTTTTTTACTCTGTTGAGCTCTCTGTTTTCTCTCTCACACTCTGCAGAGCCTGCATAGTCAGGACTCAGGAGGACGACGAAAAAGGGAGAAATTTTTTTTTAAAAAAAAGGATATGACAAATGACAAAAAAGGACTTACGTTGTAATTGTAGAATAAAAATCTCAAATTCTTTGGTGACGTAACTAAAATTTCTAAAATGTTGCGTTCTTGTAATAGAACGATTTTTACGAGCAGGATAACATAATATAGAGAAAAGCGGGCAATGACAGGTGTAGCCCGTAAACCAGCGACTACGCGGGAACCTTTTCTTTTTTTTTTTTTTTGGGGTAAATTGGAAATTAGTGATTTTTATAGTTTTGGTTTTTTTTTTTTTAATATCTACTAACGTGAATGTTTGCTAAACTTGACTGATATAATCGTTTGTCATAGTATAAAAGATCGGATATTAATCTTTACTCATGTCAATCATAGAAAAGAGTTGCATCGCATTGTTTAGCCTAATTGTTTTTTTAAAAGTATGCGTTGAGGAGAGCTACTATTATAATATATATGAAAAAATTACAAAAACACATTTATAATTTAGTACAAACTACAATTGTATCTTCATGTATTAAAAATATACTAATACATCTTTAAATCTAAACCACGATTACTTTAAATTAATAAAAAAAAAGTTTCATAATGATCATTTGTGATGTAAGAGATAAGTTATTGTCCAGTGACATAACAACA
Organism: Bretschneidera sinensis; assembly: GCA_023935145.1. Lineage (NCBI taxonomy): Eukaryota > Viridiplantae > Streptophyta > Magnoliopsida > Brassicales > Akaniaceae > Bretschneidera > Bretschneidera sinensis. The sequence continues at coordinate 30,785,729 of CM043698.1, read as the reverse complement.
CGTGGCATTTTTCAATTGAGAAAAAATAATTTCATATATAAAACAAAACAACTAATCGAATGGCTATACATGACAATTTACAATCATAAATTTTTAGCATTTTTACTTTAATTATTCTTTCATATCACTTATTTGGACGAAAGAGAGTTTCCTTGGAGTATAAATTTTGAGAAATTTTTTTAGTTTACGTGTCTTTCATGTGCACAGGGGTATGTGAGTTCATCTGATAGATTTTTGACATCAACAACTCGTCACATCTCTTTTTTCAAGACTCAAAATATATTTTAACCAATCTAAACTAACTATGATTGTGATTTAAGGATATATTGATTTACAACTATTGTTTACACTTTACACGAAACTAAATGATCGCTTTTATAATTTTCTCTCGTTCATAAAAGGTGAGAACTAAGTGATATATTCCCACCAGAGTGTCCTAAAAATATTGTAGGAGTGTCCTAATAGGGATAAGTGGAGAGTGGTGATGAAGACCATATAGAGAGAAATAAGAACAATTCCCTTGCTTGGATTGGATGTATTGGGGCATTCCTTTTGGACTTTTGTTTGATAAGGCTTGGCAGGGGCATGAATTTGATAACTTGGTAGTAGGGAACCCTTCATTTCTTTTACTCTATTTATCTATAATGTATTTATTTATTTCTTTCACTCTCTAGTTTTAATATAAAAAAAAACGTTTGAAGGAAAACTTGACTTATAAATGATGTGTTAACGTCTCCGCACTAAGTCATTCACAGACGATGGTTCATATTAGATTAGCAAAATAAAAATCTGTCAATTTGATAATTTGGTCGTAGCCCTTTCAATATTCTATCCATTTATAATGTATTTATTTGAATTTTTTTCTTTAAAAAAACATTTGAAGGAAAGAATGATGTCTCTATAAAAGTTGTGTCAACATCTCTACAAGTGGATTAAACATAAAAAAAAAAAGACTATTTATATCAATTCAGCAAGAAACATCAATCTCACCTCATCCCTACAAGAAGAATCAAACCATATCACTCTTGATGAGAAAAAAGAGAATCTCAACCATTCCTTTAAGATTTTAATAATGTATTTATTTGATGAGAAATACATTCCTGAGTATTATTTAGAAGACTCAGGTTCCATCCCTTTTTTCGTTAATTATAAAAATATATATAAAATTCAAAACGTCTCGTTTAGATCATTATAATTGATTATACCGATTGGTAGAGTTTTTAAAATAACTATTGCTCTGAAAAACAAAAGTTAGAACAAATACAGAATAAAAAATTATGAAAAATCAAAAACTAAAAAATAGATTTTAAAAAATCAAAATTTGTGTCAAGAACACTCGTATATGAATAGATTTGACGATAATTTTAACGGTTTGTTTTTATCAAATACCACACTTTTTTTTTTATCTACGCAACTATTTTATCAAAAATTGTTTTAAAACATGAGTCCAAATTGCTTTTGTTTCTAAAATTACTTATTGTCGTACAAAAAATTTGAGATTAAATCTGGTTCATATCAAAGATTTGATAGAGAAAGAAAAGGAGAAAGTTACCCCCATTATATAGCCAACAACCAATAATAGTAAAAAAAAAGGTTTTAAAATCATTTTGTCAATAAAAAACCTAAAACTACAATTGAATCAAATGATGTTTATTGAAATATAGAAAAATCTTCATGTTAGCAAACTCTAATACTAAGTAAAACATTGATCACGATTTTCTTCATTTAAGAATTGAAATAGAGGTTAAGTTCATGGCGAGATTAAATGTCACATTGACAAATTTGAATTTGAATATTTTCTTACTGTAAACTTGACTTCACTTCAATTTTCAAATTGAGAGGATTATGATCCGTAAAAGATATATCATTGAAGCAAGTATATCACTCTTGTTAGAAAATTCTATGGATATAAGCTTATATCAATTGGGTTTTCGGATTTTACAATAAACGGGTTAAGAGATTGGTTTATTAAATCAGACATACGATGGTCTTGGCCTGTAACTCTAATTGTATAATATGAGCTAGTTGGTGTAGGTTATAATGGACATTAGCCTTGTGATGAGTGGACCAATGAATCATTATATAAAGAGATAGTTATTTCCCTTTCTAATTCCAACACTCAAAATTCTATGGAGAGAATACAGAGTTTCTTCTTTAAAGTTCTACAGTTTTTTTCATCAAGGTTAACGATAAGAAAAATTGGAAAGGGAATTACATATACCAATTAAGAAATTCGTTATTGCAATTCCATTGAGCATCTCAAAATAGATCCCAATAAATTACGCTCTTAATTTCCTATTAAGTCATATTTGGCTATTTTATATTCTTCTACGATTATTCTTATGAATTTGTATGAATTTCTTTGTGGAATTTCTAACAAATCTATATAAGTTATAACTAAATTTGAAAATCTTATTGTGAGGAGATCTTTTGACATTTTTTTAAAAAAAATTTCTTTTAATTATTTTTACCTTTACATATCCATTAGTCAAATAATTAAAAAAAAAATTATTCAATCATCAACATCTGATAGAGGATTAGGTAGGTGCGATCATATCCAACAAAAGAAAGATTAGGTGATGGCATTAAAAATTTAGAGAGCCAGTCATCATCATACTACAACCTTCTAAATATATACGTGATAGGAGTGGTTAGAAGGGTAGTTCTTACAACGTGGATAACATGCACATTTACGTCTTCTCCTAACTGGGAAGTTTTTGATAGGGACACTAGATTGTAGCGTCGAAGGAGAAGCCTAGCTAACTGTCCCCAAATGGTGGCAATTTTCAAGTAATATTGGGCATAGCAGCAAGTTAAAGCCATCCATTTTATCATTCAAATTAATGAATTATTAATTATGATCTAACACTACACCCAACTACATCAATATTGGACAACACTAGTTTTTCAGACTTTAACGGTGTCGATGAGAAACGGAGGTAGACGAAAATCTAAAGGTATGGGCAACGTGTGTGGCGTCTGTCGGCTTACAAAAAACTTACCTAGAACGTAAATCAACTTTTTCAGACTTTAACGGTGTTAGTAATTCGTCTACTTGTTTGTGAAGATCACAATAAGTTTTAGACGGGTTAAAAAATAAAAATGTTTTATTAAATTACTTTATTTCTCTTATATTTTATATTCTTAATTTCAAGATGTTTTTATCCAAGAAATTAAACTGAGGCACAATACTTACACATTAAAGTGAGATAAATTTATTAGACATGATAACCCAAGTTTGGATTTGGAGAATCCACCAAACAAAGGTCCAATATATGATTTAGGAGAATATATGAATCAAAAAATGTAAGTTAATGGGTTCTGATTCGATCTCAATATTTATATCATTCACTTATCCAATTTTTTTCCCCATGTGGGATAGGTTTTTCACATTTCTTCACTCACACGTAAATATTATCAATAAAATCAATATATATATATATATATATATATATATATATATATATATATATATTAGAGAATGTGATAGTAATATCATTGCACCATAAAATAATTGATGTTCATGGAAAATTTAAAGAAAAATAATGAGAATTGATTATGCAATAAATTGAAGGAAAAGAAAAATAATATATGATTGCCAAACATCCATCATGATTGAGAAACCATGCTTGCCTTGTTTACAAGATTTACTTAGTCCAGGTGTTATTATGTCCTTGTAACTTTAAAAGAAGTAAACAAACATCTCTCTCTCTCTCTCTCTCTCTCTCTCTCTCTCAAGACAGAACAATGAAAAGGATAAAAACTAGGTTCTTGGGTATCCAAATGCAATTTAGCTAAACAATGCACAGTGTCTTCTTTTGATTACTTTGGCACTGGCTTTTCTCCCCATTATAGCTCGCGACACTATTTTCTTTGTTAACAGATACTAAAATTCATTCTTTTTTCTAGTTCAAAGATTCAAAGAAATATTGCCACAGAAAAGAAAGGAAAAAGAAGAGAGCAAAGATTCAAAATGTTTGCAGTCTTTTTGGAAGGCTCAGCACCTATCTTTGATTCTTCTTCTAGTTACCCAGTTAAACCAATCACAAACTGTGTGGGTGGGTAATTCAGTCATTTTTGTTGATTATAAAGTTGGGAAAGTTAGAATTATTGAAATCCAAGTTGGGTCCCTTTTTCTAAGCTCATACCAATTACTAACACAAGAGAAAAATGGGTTCCCCTTGGGCCCTTGAGTTTGCCACTTTCTGCCTGTCACATTTTGTATAAAGCACACAAAGTCATCATTCTTACACTTAATTTGTTTTGTTTAATAATGTCTTCTTTTTTTTTTTTAATAATCAATACCCATTACATTCATAAGTTTTGTATCACAATCAAGGGGTACAATCACATGCATGTGAGCAGTATCTGATTCATAAGGTATCCTTTGGTAGTTTCAATTTATAACTGTCAAAATAATTTTAATAAAATTAAAATAGTTAAGAACCATTCAATATTTGATAAATTAACCGTGAACACAATTTATTTGATTCAAATTCAATTTCTTAAAACCTCTTTGATCTTTAATTTATTTCACAAACAATGTTTTTAAAAGTGTGAGGTATAATTATTGTTTCTTAAAAATAGAAAGTGTTTTATAATAAAATAATTTTTGTTTTTAATAAACGTAAGTTATAAAAACTGAAATAATTTATGTTTTAAAAAAATTATTTTTTCAAACGGTAAACAGTTGCTGAGTGGAAGAGCACAATCTGAAATAGGGGTAGAGGAGGGCACTGAGATAACAAAGACTGGTTATTTGGTCAAAGGACAAAGAGCCAAATATCGCCATCAGTTGCTGTCATGCAGAACAAAATGTATTTAATTTATTGGTTTAAAGAATTGTTGTTTTATGTGATTATTTTGACTCTTTGTTAATTGATTCTCCTTTAGTGTTTTTTAACAAGACGTATCAGAACAGGGTGATGTCAAATCCATGGAGCTAATGCTTACAAGTTACCACTTTTCACCAAACTATTCCGGCCCATAATGGGTTTTGGTTGGGTTTAGATTCGACAAAGCTGAAACGAAAATTTTCAAAATAAAAGTTGGGCCATGTTGATCCAACTTAAAAATCACTTTCTAGGCAATATTTTTTTTTTCTCAGAATAAATATCCAGTACGATTATAAAGATTGCATTTACATGTTATTTTCATCAAGTAGATTACATTCAACTCTCGTTACATTTATCATTGAGAGAGTTTATGAAATAATTTATATTTTTTTATAAATAAACTATAGATCAAATATTAGTGGTTTATGAAAAAAAATCAAAAACTAAAAAATAGTTTTAAGAAATAAAATGGCCTCCATTTTTCTTTGGAATTATTGTTCAAAACTAGTCACTTTATTTTGCTTGAACGGAAATAAAATTAGTATCACAATATTAATCGGTTAAACACACGTATTAAAGCAAGATATGTTATGTTAAAATTCTAAAAGGATGAGGACATATTTTTCTCCAAATGAACACCTAAGCCATGCGTCCTTACTAAAATTAGTCACTAGCAGCACTCCTGCCTTCATGCCAAATATTGGATCAGTGGAAGCTAAGCAAGAATTAACACTTTCTTTTGGTACATTGCAAGGAGAGAGATCAAATCTGGGTCTTCTAAATAGAGGATCCGAAAATGACTACTAAGTCAAGAGGTTGCAGTCTAAAATAGTACTTGTCGTAAACAAAAGCGAGTTTAGATCATGATGTATGGTCAGTTGAGGTATTTTCTTTACTGGTCAAAACAAAGAAATTTGCAGCATTAGTAATCTTAAAGTCTGGCCGGGTGGTTATACATATTTCCTCGTCGGCAGCATGTCATAACTCAGTAGAATCATAAATATGCAATATTCGACCTACTAGAGCTCCCCTACTGGCTCTCAGCAACCATCTTTTCAGCTTAAATTTGCATGCAAATGCAGCTCAAGCAGCCAAAAATGGAAGGATAAAAAGAATTAAGAGATACTGTAACTTAATGTGCATACTCCAAAATGCCTGATTCCGCATTTTTATTACTGCAAACAGAAGCGAAGCAATTAAGCTCTGGACGTACAAATACATGAGATCTCTTGGGTACTTAAATGTTTGTGTTAACATGGTAGAAGTTTTTCGAAAAAAGAACGAAATGAACTCTCTAAAAGCAAGGAGGATGACGTAGCGACATGCCTGAATGTGCACCAGGATTTGAATTTAAAACTTCAGCTCTGCCCCCAAAAAATTATTGGAATAAAAAAGCAGCCAATCTTTTAAATCCGCACATACAAAATATCCAGTGACATTGAATCTCGAGAACACTACCTTGGAACTACACACTTTAAGCAGTTTTTGGCACTTTGTCCTTCAGAATATTATCAGGAAGGATAAGTTCAGGAGGCAATTCACGAACAACACCGAGCATTGAATCATATTCCTCATCACGCCGAGCAAACTTCTTGCGAAGTACCTTCTCAAACTCAATTTCATCAAATCCCTTAGCATTTTCTGCTGCGTGAACCTGTGCCAAGTTGGAATAATTTATGGCTGATTGAGAAATGAAGGCCATCTCTTCTTCCGTAAGCTTCCTCAGAAACTTGGCTGGATTACCTCCCCAAACCTGTCAATTGAGAATAAAATAGGATACTCATTAATTATATTAGAATTTTGTAGCTCGGGTTTCAATCCATATTAAAGAAAAAAGTACATTAAAAGCTAACTTTACTGGGTAATTCATGTGCTCAAATGCCACTTGAACCATTCCAGTTAACTGAATCTACAAATGTCAACTTTGAAGACTTCACAAAAAAGAAAACTATTAAATCCAGCCTGGTGCAGACCAGGCAGATTGGAAGTAGTTGCCATGTGGGACGTTCAGTCCCTCAAAAAACCATAGAAGATCATGCTGTTATATAACCTATCCAGAGAAAAGCGTGACGCCCAAAAGAGAGTCCTTTTATCAACACACAACATTAATCGAAGTTACACAGTGGAAGTAACTACCTTAGGATGAGGCCTGTACTCAGATGAATCTACCCCATGGATCACCAAGAAAATAGAATGATCAACAAAAATGCGTAGTTAGATGAAAATGCCACACTTAAGTCAACAGAAAGGCAGGAAGATCAATCCAATGAGGTAGAGGCCAGGCCACAACTTGGTCACCACGGTGTCTATTTCCATGTATCTATATATCAGTTTCATCTATCTATCTCCTTCACTATATATTCTCTTCACCAATGACATAACAACTTTTGAATTCACTGAATAAGCAATAACAAGAATCCCCAAATCATACCTAGCAACATTTGCCCACATGGATAAAACTAAATAATAAGCTACTCAAAACTGCTATTAACCAGTTGCAGTAATAACATTTGAGTACCAATGTACTATGCTTTATATCTTTAAAAAGTTAAATTTTGCATCAAGTTCCTAGCAATGTATTATCTACAGATCTGTAACTGAATAGAATTTTGCAAGTTTTAAGCAAATTAACATCCGTAGGTCACTAAGGAAGTGTTAAAAACCTCTCCACAGGGGATCCTAGTATTCTGCCTGACAAGAGCTCCAGCAGCAACCATGGCATGCTTCTCAACATAAACCCCATCTAACAGCGTTGCACCCATACCAACAAATGCCTCATCTTCAACGGTACATCCATGTAAGACAGCACTGTGACCTGTTCAAATTAGTTATTGTTAATACATTGAAGACACTAGGACCATGTTAATAGCATTTGGATGGTAACTATACATCACTAACCTATAGTAACGTTATCTCCAATAAGAGTTGGTAAAACCTTCCCACTTAGATTAGATTTTGCTACATGAACAAGAGAATTATCTTGGATATTGGTTCCAGACCCAACACTGATGCTGTTGACATCACCTGCACACAGGCAGTCAATATGAGACAGACCACCAACACGTGTTTGTGTGTGTGTGTGAGAGAGAGAGAGAGAGAGAGAGAGAGAGAGAGACAAAAGCTTTTCAGTATAAAAAAACCAATTATTTGGACAATCATAACACAGGCTGGAATAACAATAAAAACAAAGTATGTTTTTTCCTAATTCAGTAATGATAACATTTGCATATATAATATATTAGCTGCAGTTATCCTTCGAACAAATTGTTTGATTCTTCTGCAACTTTACCAACCTAAGAACAGAAAGGGGAAAGAGAAGGTTTGTGATTGTTTTCCAAACATCAATTTACACAAGAAATTTGATATCTAAGTAACTACATTGTTGCCCTATGCACAAAGATTATCATCACACAATAAATCACCAATGCATTTATCAATATCAATACTGACTTCGTATAAGCACAACAATTACCTAATGTGGTTCAAAAACAGAAGACACCAATATCGTTTTTTCAAATTTGAATGAATGATAATGCATGTTTAAATTCTAAATATTTATATTACATCTTTTAAGTATGATGATTATGATCAAATTTGATATTTATGACTCACTATATGCATGTTTCCTGTGCCTCTGATCCAAAACAAAGCTATAAATTACAACCAAAAATCATGATTTGTTAAACCATAGCATCCAGTTCAAAATCCTGAATTTTTGTTAATATCTCTATACTCTATACCATATAGCAAACAAGCCCAAGTTAGCATCATTTACCAATATAAATGACATACATATTGAGGATTAGCAACTAATTTTTTTTTAAAAGAGAGACGTTCACAAAGAGGGTTGACGGAGCAATTGTTTACATCCAAATGGGAGGAAGAAGAAAATAATCTGAAGAGTTGTGATTCTAACAGAATGAATATGTTAGGCAACATAAACAAACTCAAGTTGTTATTGTGGTGTAGCACAGCAGCTTACCTCTCAAAACACAACCATACCAAATGGAAGAACCTCGTCCCACCTGAACATCACCAATGATAGATGCGTTAGGGGCCACAAATACATCCTTGTCCACGATAGGAGCTTTGTCAAATATGTTCATGAGTGTCCGATGCCTTGACACTAAACAACCAAAGGTAAGAATTAGTTAAAAGGGATAATATTTCAAACAATAAATCAGTATATTTCCAAAATTTCTACTAGGCTAAATTGAATGAATGAAGCAAATTAAATCAATGAATTAGTTTATAGTTTACACACAACACAACTTTACATACAGAGAACATGCATCAATAAATAGTCTGGCAGAGAAATCACATATCATGTAAAGAGAAGACGGTAATGTTAACTGTAAGAAGTGAAGGGCTGATTAAATTCCCAACCTTATCTCCTTGTGACATTGCTTTAAAATTTTCAAACAAAAAATCATAGCCACTTAACCAAACAAGGGCATGACAAAGTCACGACAATACTACTGTGGGTAGCCAACTTCAAACAGCTCAGATACATCAACCAACATTCAACAATAAAATCCATGTATGCAGATTCAACCAGGGTATCCACGGTTATACAAAAGTCCACCTAAATCATTACTTTTCAGTTTTCACTACTTTTGTAACATCATTTTTTTTAAACACTACATAAAACATGCATTAAATAATAGAGGATTAAAACGGCAGATTGAGTGCCACATCCATGGATCTCAAATTTGGAAAAAACAGAGCAGCTCAGTATGACACATACAATCGCACACCTACACACATGCCCAAAAAAAAAGAAAACAAATAACTAAGCAAGTGATTCAAATTCTTCCTAACTCCTTTGTGATTCATGTTTTATAATTATAATAATCTAAACAATAAAAACGTACAAAGAAATAAGATTTGCCGTATTTATTTGAAATATTTCCTCGTACTAATGAAAATGTTGCAATCCTGTTGCTCTTTTCTTTTTATAATTGCAATCCTTTTCTCTTTTATGATGCAATCCTTTTCTTTTTCCCTCGTAACAGATAAAAATTACGATTCAAAATCTTTAACTATCCTTTTAACAAAAAGCCAGAAGTAGCTAAGTAAGATCCTAAATTTCTCTTCTCTCCTCTGAGCTAACTAACGGACCATTTTAGTTTATCGTATAAGCGACAATCACCGCATTCACACTCTAATCTACACATACACGCGCGCGCGCGCGCACACACCAATAAATAATAAAAAAAAACGAAATTCTTTTAATATTCAAACCAGAAAAAGTAAAAAAGGAACAATCACTTCCCTCAAACATCGAACTGTTAAACGTTAACTGATTAAGCTATAATCAGATGAAAGAATATACACTACAAAGTGTGTATAAAATTGAAGGTTCTAGGGTTTAGGAAAATAAGGAAAGATATGAAAATCACGAAAGAGAGAGTACGGGATCATTTGAGAGCAGAGACGTACGCTGTTCTTGGAAATAGTAATTTCCTTGGAAGCGACAACCGAGGCGATCAAGGGCTTGGCCGGTTTCTCGGATCCAGAATCCGACGGTGTAGATTGCTTTCCCCAATGTCCCCATCTTCTTCTCCTTCTTAATCTATCTGAGATTGATGGTTTTTATATTAAAAAAAGAAGACAGCTTCAGCTGAGAAGACAAAGCATTTGAGAAATATGAGAGACAGAGAGAGAGACGACTATCACCAAATGCATTGTATTGTAGTCCGCATTTACTAAACCCACTCCCAGTGGTACCTCGCTCGTGACCGGGTGGGCGTGTGGGCTGTGGCCACATCTTCTCTACAGATGATTTGCTACAGTGTCTCTAAATGATTTCATCGCTTCTCCCCACGTGTCCTATCCACAACGCCGTCGTATCGCTGATATTTTTGTTTTGTATATGAGGTCGAAACAATATTTTGTGTTGTAAACTTGTAATTATAATTTACAAAAACCTATCATCTACTAATTAATAACTCAATCATTTTTAGACTCTTTTATTAGTCACCGAAAAGCACATTTATTTAATCCAAACTTTTTGATTTAATAGTTATTTTTAAATTTTTTATATAAAAAATCAGATTTGATCTTTCTTTCAGATAATATAAAAAAAATAAACTATTTTGTAACCTATTTTTAAAAAACAATTTAATTTTTTGCTTCTCAATTATTTGATAAATACTTCAATTTCAAATGATAACCTAGCCTTATTCATATATAATAGAATTTTAGAAAAAGTTAAAAATTATGGATAATAAATAATCAACGCAATTACAATAATACAACGGTTGAATCTTTCCACAACTGAAAATAATGTTTCGATTTTGATCCGACTTCAAACTTCACTATAAAAAAATATCATGAGTTTCTTCTTAGCAACCCAAGTGATATAAGTCCACTTCTAAGATAATTTACTCATTGGTCATTATGGTGATGATCTCATAATGAATAACTAACATAACCCCACCAAACCACATTAAAAAAATATGTTGCATTTCATTGTGTAAATATCCCCAATATTTAATTCAATAAAGTTTGATGCTAATGAAAAAAAAAAATTATCCCCAATATTCTTATTGCTCAACTGTCAAAAGATAGCACATCCTTACTTATTCCGCAGTATATTCATCAATTAAAAATATCCCTCGAGTAAAATATAACAACCCATCATTTCAGATAACATTTTCCTTTCCAGAAGCTGGAAATGAACATAAAGGGAAATACATGTCTAGGTCAACATGAACACGGAGTAAATGGTTTAATATATAGTAAGGACCAAATGTTTTGCAGACGGGCAAGCAGCTGGGAGTCTAGCCTCACTAACATAATAACTATGCTGTCAAAGCAGTTAATTAACCTGCTTCCAAATTAGTCACTGCCTCAAGCTTTCCACAATGTAAGAAGCATACAGATCCCTGCAAAAGGAAGCATCTTTCTGAGAGAGAAAGTAGAGTAAAATATAATTTGTTCCACGAAAATTTGTTGTTTGACGGTCAGTGCACAAATCTAAATAACAGTTTTGTTTTTTCAATAGAAAATCTAAATAACACAAGTAAATGGAATCATAAGAAGAATACAAAATCTAAATGTAGATAGTTGACTAGAAAAACCTACATGGAGTACTTGATGGCTTCAATAGCAGCCTCAGCTGGCAAAAAGTCTTCCACATCAACTTTCTTGTTCTCATTCTTTTTGTCTGCCATTCATGATAAGTAAAGGAATACACTGCATGGAGTATATATTCTTAACAGATAAAAAGATAAAAACACTTCAAATTATGCTTGTAAGGAGGTAGATGACACTTGATGAGAGGGCCAGTAGATTCAGAGCCCAGAACAAATTATTCATTACTATGATCTAGCAAAAAAATAATAATAATAAGAGCAATGCCAATGATTACAAGCAGTAATGAATCTGAGTTCATGAGAGTGGATACAATCCTCAAAGAAGCGACGAATTTCAGCAAGGCGATGTGGAGCAAGCTCTTTGATGTCCTTGTAGTGACGGAACTCAGGATCATCAGCACATACAGCAATGATTTTGTCATCCTTTTCACCCTGCAACAAAGTTCTTACTAAAAATCTTATTATGGCATAGAAATCCAGCAGGAGTGGGGCGAATATGGGACCTGGGGAGAATACCATATGCAAAACAACAGAAATTTTCCTTCGTCCATTTCATCAACCTTGTTTTTACAATTATCACAAGAATCCCATGAAGAGTGATGCCAGAATCATCGATTATTTTTATCGCTTTGGACCTCAACCCCAATAAAGAAACCAGAAAATAAATGGACTGAAAGACAAATGATCTCAGGCACAAAGTTCCACAATCCAATGCAATATAAGAAACTTTATAAAATACATATCTGGATAGCCATTTCTTTTGTTTCCCCTCCAGCACCATGTCAGATATCAATGTACTATCAAGATAACAGATTCCAAGAATTCAGAAGCAGGAAGGGAAAGATAAACATGTTTACCTGATCAATCATGGGCATTAACCCAATAGCACGAGCACGAAGGAAAGAACCAGGTAGCACAGGCTCCTACTCAAGAAAAAACCAAATGCCGTTAGTTCAGTCGCATTAAAACATCTAAAATTGATTTCATTGCAACAAATTAACAGGTTCAACAGATACTACCTGCATCAGTACCAGGACATCCATTGGATCACTATCTTCACAAATAGTACGTGGAATAAAACCATAATTGTGTGGGTAAACAACTGATGAGTAAAGAACTCGATCAACCTAGTTTAAATAAGTTCAAGTGTTAGTTGTTTCCTTCCTTTTTTCGGTATGCATGCATAAACTTAAAATGAAATGCCAGCATCTTAAAACCAATATAACAGCAAAAACATGATCCGAATAAAACAAGAACACTATTTATCATGAAATCCACTCGCAATTGAATCAATGCCCATGATTAAATGTAAGAAGCTAACATTTCAGTATCTACTGTGAATTAATTTTGCCATAAATCTACTTGCAGGCATACTCATCCGGACATATGACTTTAAGAAAAAGATATACCTGAAAAGTTCATGCATTAGTCTATTTGAAATAAACTGTTGGGCAATATGCAGAAACATCTGCTTACATTTCCAAGGCATCCAAATATATATATATATATATATATGCATTTTATAAGTAAAAATAATTATGTAAATAGAGCACCTAACTCAAAGCCAAAGGCTATTTACAAAGGAAAAAATCTATAAAATTTAATATATCAACATGATTTACAAAGGAATTCCCTTTAAGCAAACAATTTAGGATATTGAACTAATTGTCTCTAATAGTTCCAATAGGCTTTTTTACTCCGTCAAAAGCTCTCTGGTTCCTTTCTTTCCAAACTAACCAAAAGATAGAATGCGGGATCAACAAATAAGCCTTCTTAACCTCCTTAGATGCCCTTAATCCACTCCAAGTCCAAATTTTATCTTTCACGGAGCCCGCCGTCACCCATGAAATCCCCAAGATTCTATAAGCCATCTCTCACAAGCTTCTAGCTAACGAGCATTCCACCAAAAGATGATACACGGACTTGCGCACTTTTTGCAAATATAGCACCTATTAACAATCACTTTTCCCCTTCCTTGCAAATTATCAAGAGTTAGAATTTTCTCCTAAGAAGCTTCCCACACAAAAAAATTAACTTTCTTGGGAGCATAGTAACACCAAATAGCTTTCCAAGAAAAGTTGGGATGACCATCCAAAGGGAGTTTATCAAAGAGAATCTTGTAAAAATTGTTTAGACAACAGATAAATCCAAGAGATAAGTATTATTAGTCAGTACTACTTGTGTGGGTTTATAAAATAGATGTATCGTTTCTAATTCCTATTAGTCACTACCAAATTTGACAAGTCATTGCTACCTACCAAGAAGAATCATAATGTTAAGCTAGCCATCAGAAAAAAAGCAGTTGGAAAAAACACAATGCACTAATTTTTATTTTTATTTTTGAAAAAAAAGGAAGAAGAAGAATCACACTTTTATAAGGCCACTGGTCTTGTCAAGCTCGTACTTAACCTTGCTGCCTTTGCTAATTTCAATCACCTGCCATAAAAATTCATATTAGGCTAAGTGCAATAATGATTTTTGTAGAGTTACACACATGCACGCACACACATATGCATATATATCTCAATTACCATGAATGGAATATATCACATAACAAGAAGTGGTAGTAAAAATCTTATATATGTGCCAATTGGGCAGTACTTCACCAAGAATACTGGATCTCTACTTGACATATTCATTATCAAATTTGACCCCATGGATGAGACGACACTGTTTCAATTGCTTTATGTTCCTCTCACCACTTCTATAAGCATATAGAAGCTCTCAAGTTTGAAACGATAGAAGAAGATAATATTTTTATCAGTAAAAGTAATATCATTAAATGGTACCAAGTGGGTGCAGGTGGCGACCCCTATACAACTATCATCTTAGGGAAAGAAACAAGGATATTGGTACATATGTCATAGATTTCAACGAAAATCACCTGACATACCATACATTAGCTGCGCCACATGGCTCATAAGGCCCAATGCCCAGGTAAGAGATTATTATAATTAGTACATGTTATTGCACAAGTATGCAACAACGAAGATTAAAGAAAACAAAACTTACACAGTTGAAAACAGTCGGAGCACCTGGTCCTGTATACATTAAAACACAAAGATTGACATATTAGAAGTATTTTGACATTAGAGTAAAAATTTACTCTAAGTAGGTGATGCTAAGAGGGATTTGATTAGATTATATGGAAGTCATACATAGAATACTATTCATGGACACCCATATCCTATTCGTATGAAGTATAAACCAAAAACCAAAAGTAAGCTATCTAACCCAAGGGAATTATACCAATCTCTAAGTCATGCCAGGGATGAGCAGCAATGGATCTTCGTGACATTGAAGAAAGTATTCTTTTGTTAAGGACCACATGAGGGAACCCCGAATTCCTGACACTTGCTTCTCCATCGTTGTTAGCCATATTTCACAATACCTAAATTAAAAAAAAGAATATACATACATAATCAAATTAACTCATCCTCAGTGAAACACTTGAGTAAAAATCATTGTGAGGACAGAAACAATATCTAAAGTGAAGGAATTATTTTCAATAATGAAGAGACAAATTATACCAAACAAGGTACAAGGGTGAGAAAAGTAAAATCTCACCGTGTGTTCACTGAAAAGCATATCAAAACTTGCATAATGATGTGCATACAAAGTAAATGAGGAAAATCAGTATAAACATGAATGAATAATGATGTGCATATAAAGTAATTGAGCAAAGCCAGTATAAACCTGAAAGTCCTATTTGATTCCAGTATGAACTGAGAAGTGAGCTCATGCTTACATACAGAGTGATTTTACACAAAGCCTTAGGTGGAGAAATACTCTGAAGACATAACAGATTTTCTTAATTCACAACATATCATATTCAAGTATAATTCGTGGATTCGATTTCCAGGGGTTGCTTCAACATTGATCTGAAAATATATTACAAACAAACTATATATACCCCCAAATTTCACTTATTACCGGTAAACAAAAGGCATGATTAGTATAATTGCAAGTGTTATTTCTCTTAAATTGGAGGAATGTTGGCAAGGGAACCTGATTAAACCTAATTTAAATTGAAAAACAAAGCTAAAACAGTAAACGAGAAAACAAAAAATTAGTATAAATTACATGAAGAAACTTAGGATTGAACCGTCCATGAGAACTCAACACACACGGAGAGAGAAACCCACATGCAGATTATCAGTAATACAATAACCTACTGTACTGACAATACACTGAACAGCAACAAAAACCAGTTAAAAGAAATTATTGTTTTTTTAGAAATTTCTTCTCATAAAGGCAAACAAGACAATTGGGTGTCTATTAATTTCTGCCGTAGTTGCAAACAAAATACACATAATAAGCAGGGAATAATGAAATAGAACAAGTGACACAACAAAAACAAAGAGATGGAGCAGTTTTGATGCCATTTAACAATCATAAGATGAACTATTTTTGCTATCGTAGCAAACAAAATGCATATTATAATCAGGGATGAATGAAACTGAACAGGTTAGAGACCAAAAACAACGAAACGCAGCACGTTTCGATGCCATTAAAAGTCATAAGATGAACTTACAGTGAACCGCACTGATGCAAAATAAAGCTAGAAATCGCGTGAAAATTGTAAGGTTCTGTGAGTGTATGTAAATATAGAGAGAGAGAGATGTTCTCTGCTAGAGAGTGAGAGGGAGAGTGGGGCGTATATTTTTTATTTATTTATAGAGAATATTGGTGAAGATGCTGCTGTCACTTCTTGGGCATTGTTCAGCGGTCAGTCCACTGTTAATTGGATTCGCTGGATGTGAATGAGAATTGATCAAACGGCTGTGCTTGTGAAAATGTGTGTCAGAGCTTGATTTCTCTTGAAATTAGGAATTCTTTCAAGAAGTTTGTTGTAAAAATGTTGCACCATGCAGAGAAATTAGGAATTCTTTTAAGAAGTTTGTAGTAAAAGCGTTGCACCGTGTAGATATGAAAACTATATTACCGTGCGTCGGAAGCTCAACCGGACCACAAACCTTTAGTAAGTTAATTATTCTTAAATACGTTAATTTTTTTTTTTTGTAAGACTCTTAACAAGATAAATAGTCTTTTTAATTTTCTACAGTTAATCAAATTATTTTCCCTTTACATAAGAATTTCTGTAATTTGACTCGATAAAATTATTTTAAACTTTTTGAATTTTGATGGATGATTTCATTTTTTTTAATATATTTTTTTTTTACTCAAAACAAGTTAAAATCTATTTAATATTAAAACACGGAGTAAAAATGATTTACAGTTTATGATTTGTAGTCAGAAGTGAAAGTTAAATATTGAGAACTTATTAGTATTAAAGTACGGGTACTTATCAGTATTAAATTTACTTAAGTTGCAAAAGTGCCCTTTGATCTAATAATAAAAAACGATTTATGATTTTAATCCATAGTTTTAAAACAGTTTATGATGAATTTGTTTATAAAATATGTAATTTATTTTTTTGAATAAATATTTGAAATTATTGAATATTCTTGATAAATTACTTATGAATGTGAATTTTTTTAATGTATCTAAATAATAATCTGAACGGAAACAAAATCACTGTTCTCAATCATAATATGTTTGAATTGAAGAAAAAATGAAAAAAAAATAGATGTTCGAAAAGAATTATTTAATAATGAAAACATTTGTCTTTATTTTTATATTTATTATTTTTAATTTGCACATTTTTAAAAATTAGCTTTTGTTAATACTCTATACTCAACCACATTCACGTTAATTAACTGTCAACGTAAATAATATTTTATGTTTTACATAAAATAAAATAAAAGTAAATAAAGCAATGTAACAATTAACAACACCCATGTTGCCTTCTGTCAACCTTTCCATGTGAGTGGCCATTATAAATCTAAGATAGGAAATAATTCATATGCAATTCAGTTGATAATGGTGAGATATCAAGTGAGCTGACTTCTTTGGAGCTAAAAACTTTGGCCTTTTTTGGTATCGCAATTATCGATTTGTGACCCCAAGTTCACATGCGGTACTAGCCCTTAATTTTCTTAATTTTGTTAAAAAATAGAAATATTTTGAAAAAATGTCAAAAAGGTACATAAAGGTTTGATATGTTCCATAAACGTCTAAACATTGATAGAGAGGGGACAAAAAGGATTTACTGATTTATCTTTTCTTATCAACATGATTTCTTTATATGTTCAGAACGCTAAAAAAATATATAAAGAAAAAAACTAAATAGAATAAACATTATTATTTATTAAAACTAATGGTTTGATATATACGATTCAACATTATTATTTATTAAACAAAATTAATTTAAATACTTTTTTTTCTATTTTCATCAAAAAAAATTGAAGATAATAAAACATATGAATTATCCGGTAAAAGGTAATTGAAGAGTAATTCTGCCATAAAAGAAAAAAATAAATCTAAATAGAATAAAGAAGATAGGAGTAAAATTGCATTTTGAAATAAGACTTTGATTTGATATTAAATGATTTTTTTTCTAGTAATATAAACTATGAAATTCATCTAAAGCTATTTCAAAAAATAAACCTCAATGGAAATTCTCGAATACCTACTCCATCAAAATTAAAATAAAAAAACAGTAAAACTTAATTAATTTTGATCTAAATAATAAGTTTTAAATTCATTAAAAATATTTTATTAATAATGTTATTTTTAATTATATTTATACTTACGTTATAAATAAAACTCAATAAAACTATGAATAAAATTTCCAGTGGTTTTAGACCGAGCCGCCAAGAATTTTTACTGGCTCCGGATCTCTGGTTGCTTGGTTAATCGACAATATTCTGAACTTAACCGTCCTTATTCTCTCTAATTTCCCGTCCGCCAAAGTGGAGAAGACGAAAAGGAACAGAAGAGATCAAAAGTTCAAAACAAAGAATCGTTCAGTGGCGACAGTTGAAAATTCTCCTTATTTTTCCGGTTTACAGTCGAATTCCTAGCGCCAAAACCTCTCAGGGGCCACCTGGTAAATTAAGTCGCTACTTAATCTTTCACTGCTCGTAATTATTATTATTTTAAAATATAATTGAAATACTGATTTGCATATCTGTTTTGATTTTATTATAAAGGTGAAGGTTTTGTATGAGTGTTTTGATTTTATTATAAACGTGAAGGTTTGTGAATTTCAATCCATACAGATTCGGTAACTCTTCGTTTGGTTGACGAGGAAATGGAGAGAAAAAGCATAAAATTTTGCTTCCTCATGAGTTCCCTGCGGAGGTTCAGAGATTTATTGAAAGGGATGTAATTGGTACTATCTATCTTAGTCTTCTTCAATAAAATTCACCAGTTCACAAAAAAAAAAAAGCATAATTTTTTTAATCTTTACTCAACGGGGTTAGCTCAAGTGGTAAGAGGAGCCAAGATAAGTGTCTCGCATCGTGTAGGTCTTGTGCTCAATTCCCCGCTGAGTTCAAATAATAAGAGCCATGCCCGCCGCATGTAAAATTTTATTCCGAGTACCAGTACACGTGGACGGGCGGTTTGCATGTACTCGGGATTAGTCAGGCAAGATCCAGATTCCCTCGTCAACCATTTTTTTAAAAATCTTTATGTTTTCCATTTTTGATTGAATGGCTGGGATTGGGCTTCATATGGTAGCCTTATTTTTTTGGTTTCTAACTGAAAAGTTTAGCGGTCAAAATTTAGGATTCTTTTCCATTTCTTTGTTATCTCAGCAACCAAATGGAGCTTAAAGAATAACTTTTTGTTTATCGGTTCAGATTTAGTTCTTTTGTTTCTTGCCCATGTTTTTTTATCACTGGATGGTTGCTTAATGTTATCATTTGGGGTTAATCTAGGTTAAGAGAACAAACAACATCAGTAGAGTTTCATGGAGGAACTAGGAAGTGATAATGCAGCACCACTTGCCAAATGGAGAAATGATTTTTCAAGGGCATTCCAATACTATTTGGATAGGTCTACCCCTCACGTATTGCAGAGGTGGCTAGGAACATTGGTAGTGGCGACAATCTATGTTTTGCGGGTTTACTATGTTCAAGGGTTTTACGTTGTTTCCTATGGTCTGGGGACCTATATCTTGAACCTCTTGATTGGGTTTCTGTCACCAAAGGTTGATCAAGAGCTTGAAGCCTTGAATGGTGTTTCGTTGCCAGCAAGTGGTTCTGATGAATTCAAGCCTTTCATCCGCCGCCTCCCTGAATTTAAGTTCTGGTAATATCTTGTTTTCTCGATTGATGCATGTTCTAGTATCTTGTAAGTCATTAATCTTATTCAATTTCACGATAATTGCTATCTATTTTTGTTTTTTTTTCCATCAGTGTAGCATGCTTTTGGTTGGTCTACTAGTGACTGTTTTCCTTGCAATTACTTTATTAGTCTGTTTAAGGCTGTATGATCAACATTAGCTTTCTGGAGCATCTCCAAAGCAGCATCAATAGTCTATTTTATTTTGTCTATACCTTTGGGCTTTGGGTTGTCTGATCCAGTAATTTTATTTGAGTAGCTTCAGGATATATTGAGCTATCTTCCAGTCATGCCTCTTGTCCTTTTCCTCAAATGCACTTTGGTGCTGATGGTTTAATCTTCTGTTCGGGATACAGTTTGGATCACACATAATGGGCGTATGTGTATCTCTCTTTAGATCATAAGCTTGTTCTCTTAATTTATTTGATGTTTTAACTTCACCCATGCACAAATTTTGCTTGCGTGTTTTTACCTTATCTAGTGGTCTTATGATTTGTTGTTACAGTATTGCTTCTGATTCGGACTAACTCTTGTGACAAATATTTTCTGAATAACATAATATGATGTCTAAAAATTTCGTGATGTTTATGTTGATCTGGTTTGGTAGTTAAGTGATTTTATTACGTAAATTCACTATTCTTTGTGTGATTTATGAATTGGCGGTTTGCAAATTTTCCTGCTTGGCTACCTTAAACATATGAGTGAATCTGACTATCTTTTGCTTTGTCAAGATTTAACTCGGTTTATTTATCATTATGGATAAGTAAGTGGAGTGAGATTCTGGGCTGACTATTTTTGGAAATGGCTATTTTTGCATCCACCATCTAGGAAATCTCTGATTGCTTGGTATGCCCACATATTCATGATTTTTGGCCTGGTTTGCTAAAGGAGTGTTTTTGAGACTTTTGACTGGCTACATTGTATTCAACCAGGTTGTTATTAGTAGGACTTTGACCATAACATAGTTGACATGTGTCTTCTTTCTGAATTTCTGAGTGTTCATGTGCTGCTTGATTTAGTCATGTGGCATTGGCAGTAAAAGAAATAAATGGGGGGAAAGCAAAGAACACGAGGCAAGTTGCATTGCATGTACATCTATGACATGGGTCTTATGCGTATTCCAGCTATTGTGTGGAATTTGGGTAGTGAAAATTAGCTATCCACTAAATAAGTACATAATGATGTTAGTCCTTTGATATGTGCATCTCAGGGAAACTAAACTATCTTGTCAATTTGAGTTCTGCTTAGGTTTTACAATTTGACTCAATGAGTTTTCTGTCTCTTATTTTTATGTAACTGCTTGACTTCTGTGTCATCTTTCTAATTTCAGTTGTTTTGGAGTATATTTAACTCTTTTGATTAAATTATTTCAGGTATGCAATCACAAAAGCTTTTGTTGTTGCTTTTCTCATGACCTTCTTCTCTGTGTTGGATGTACCTGTTTTCTGGCCAATATTGTTATGCTACTGGTTATTTCTATTTTTCCTCACAATGAAACGTCAAATCGTACACATGATCAGATACAAATATGTCCCCTTCGATATTGGAAAACTGGTGAGTTGTTTGATGATTTAATAAATTTCAACAATTTCTTTTCGTTTTCCCCAAATATTCTGTGTATTGGTCCTCTTATTAGGTTTTTCCTTACCCTTTAACGATTAGAATCCTTAATATAGTTCTCATTGATTTTGACAGAGGTACAACAACAGTAAGAAGCCTGCTAGCACTAGTGGTTTACCAAGAGTCTGAAAACTGGAAATTGCTAACCGAAAAATGCGGGATGGGGAGAGGGGAAGGATGCAGATCGTATTTGTAGTGTTCAAGCAAATTGGGAGATTCTAGACTCACGACCTTGTTTAGATATTCCAAATTCACTTGTTGGTTTTGGCCACCGTATATAATTAAGTGAAAAAATAACAATTATGGGGAGGTGTTGCTCTTCACTGTGCATAGAAAATTACATTACATGTAATGACGATTGCTGGAACTCTTCCTATATACGCTCATGAATTTTGCCACAAATTCTGCACAGAAAGAGGCACGAATAATCGGGGATTAAAACCTAAATATCATTCTCACAGCAATGAAAAACTGTGGAAATTGAACTGCTTATTTGACATTACCTTCTAACTTCAGCAAAGCAGTTGTTCCTGTTGGAAGCCTCTTATCCTGTAATTAATAAACTCTGGTCATATTTCCTTTTCATTTTCTCCACGAGAAATATGACAAGGGGAGGACACAAACTTACATAATAAGCATGCCAATAAAAGACTTCCCTTTTTAAACTAGCCCCAACTCCCTTGAGTAACTGCTCCACAAGTTTCTGCATGTTGGAAATGAAAAAAAAACCATGTTAGTGAATGAGAATTCTGGTAAATAATGACTTATATCCTAACTGAGATATCGATTGCTTCACCTGGAGAATCAGTTTGGGGTGAACAAAATCCACGAGAAGCTTTTGCAACTTTCCCCGAATGAAGAACAATCTGATACAATCATAAATTTGGATCATCACATACGACTTTCACTACAAGCAATGAAGTACACTAAAAACTGATTGATTTCTATTCTCTTCTGCAATCTACACCTCGTACTTATGCTGATTGTTGTAACTTACTCTTGCAGGATATTCACCAAAAAAAGGGAAAATTGTGGTACCTGTTAGATGATGGGTCAGCCAGGATTTCTGCAGCAAGTTCTATCAGGACTTCTTCCCACCCAAGTGGAATTGGTTGATCATCAGAAAAAGGATAGCTGCAAAGGCAAAGCATGCAGTATTAGTTATGGAGTACTTTCTGTGGGTACAAATTTATTGGAAGTTTTCAGTAAGATCTCCTTCGAGTTCTTACTTGTGTGCCTTGCATGCTTCAAGAGCCATGATTGCTTTTCTGAGGTTCTGCTGTGATTTCGCAGCAATTTTAGCAGCAAAGCTCATTGATAGATCAAACTCCTCCTTCCTTGCTATCTGAATTAGGACCTCCATGATCTAGGTAATTGGCAGCCGGTTTGAGAATTAGAATTAATACTAGTCACAGCTTATTAAAACACATCAAATTAAGCATCTTGATATGATAAAACCGTTTTTTTATATGCTAAAATCAATGTGGGTACTTACTTCATGAGTTATTGGAGCATCAACCTTGATAACTTTGCATCGGTTTTTCACTGATTCTAGGATGCCGGCATCATCTTCACAGCAGAGGATGAGTTTGCAGACATCCATGTAACAGTCCATAATCCATTTTATCAAGTGTTGAATGCTCTCTGGTCCTTTGCAAACTTCATATAGAACTATTACTGATATTATAGGATACGATCACACGACTGTATTAGCTTTGACTACTGAATAGGTTAAACATTTTGTATTTACATAAGCATTTTAATAAATTGGACCTTTAAAATCTGCCTTGAAATTAGCTTTGCTGACTTCAGGGGTGATTGCATAGTTGCTGCTTATTTCTTTGACTAATCCCATTAATGCATATTTAGAATTTGTTTCCAAGTTCACATTAAGCTCCACATGGTGAGCGCTGGATGCTAGAGGAACAACTACTTGCATTGGTCTTTTTTCCTGTCAAGAATCCAAACCCAAATTATTGTAAGATTAAACTCTAAAATCCTCCAGAACATGGGAAATTTTGGTTAAATGATACTATGAAATAAAAATCTCATAATCTATTAGGGAAGAGTGCACCTGAATCGGGAAACTTCTTAGTTCATGAGATATCTGCGCAAATAAAATTGATTGTCATTGTCACGTTATAAATGCTCTTTCTTTTTCTTCACTTTCCAATGTGAGACAAGGCTACCATAAAAGCCTCTTCATCTTCTTGGAAACAATACAAAACCCATATCACAAAAACATTTAATTATTATGAAAAATTCCAACAGAACTTACATTCCAACACAGATCACCATATATTTCACGCAGTAGAGCCATCGCTAGGGCTCTTTTCCCAGATCCTGATGGTCCTTTGAACAATATATTAGGACAGCTTTCATGCGATACCTAGAAATACAAAGAGTAGAAAGTTAACATACCAACAAGGATTACAACATAGAAAATGGAAAACCTGAATATGAAACTGAACATTAGTTGCAGCATATATACACAAATCAGATCCTGCATTACCATATTGAAGGGACAATCAGATTTTAAAAGGAACAGGAGTTTTCAATTCTGAAGTAGAGTAACTTACAAGTTGCTTGAGAAACTGAGCTTCTTGCTTATGGCAAGTGAATCCATTCAAAGAACCAGGTTGATGCTTATCAGCCCAAAATTGTTTCAGTTCTTCAACTACAAATGCCTTCTCAATAAAGGAGGCTTCATCAATTGTTCGCTTTTCAGGCGATCTTGAGGTACCGCAAGTCCCCTTCCTCATACAAGAAAACCATGTTGCTTGGCTCTTGCGTCTATTGGTTGTGAACTTCCCCAGGCTTACGCTTGTCCTCCCACTGGCATCACTAATTTTACTGCTTTCAGTGCTAAGCTTACCACTACTATGCCTGCTCACAGCAGAGCTGGAGGTTGTCATGGTGGTTCGTGATAAACCAGAACTCGTTGTTGAAGTCCTTGGCACTTTATGACCAAGACTACCATTTACTTTACCTCGCTGATGAGAAACAGAATCTCTCTGGGAAAAAGGTTCAGGCTTTGGGGTAAAACGGCTGTCAAAGCCGGTTTTGTTCTGCGTTGCCAAGGCTGTATGATTGTGAGAAAAGAAGATATCACCTGGTGAAATTGATTCTGTGCTCTCAAAGTTTAGAGTATTAAACATAGGCTCTCTTGAAATCTTTGCATTGGCGACTATTTCATTGAGTTCACCAACTGATGGTGCTGCTTTCACATGATGTGAAGCTTCCCTTTGCTTTGGTATTGTGTTCCTTGATAAAGGCGGTGGTGTTCCCTCCCTTCTTTGCTCCATATGACTGTTCTGTTGCTCCTTCTCTCTCGTTCTTGTCTTTGGGGCAGTCACTGATCTACGAATATAATTCAATTTTTCACTAACCCTACTAACTTCTTGGAACTGGGCTACCTTTTCCTCTCCAGTAGGTGTTCGACGATTTTGCTTTCGATTTGAGCCAACAATATCATCATTAACGGCATCAGTATGATTTACTTGATGCTCTTCTCTCTCAGGTTTATAAGGAGAAACATGTCTTCTACGCTCAGATTTAGAAAAAGGACTAATATTTCTATGAAAATCCAATCTGGGTTTAAGGGAAAGATTAGTACCATCATCCCTCTGTGGCTTGTAAGGTGATTTGCTGCTATTTCTCCTTCGAGGTGGGCTGGATCTAGGGTCAGTTTTAGCAGCAGAAGATCCATCATTGTACTCGAATATGGAAGAATGTCTCCGGCTGAGTCTTATAGGACTTACGTTTCTTTGTAAATCGGAAACCATGTGATGAGGATCATCAGCTTCATTTCTTTGATTGTGATCACGCCATGGACTTTCTTGCCAATCAGTCTCTGTGTCAGACGGCTCATAGCCACTCCGCCTTTGCTTCAATGAAGCCGAGGAATTAGGCTGAGAACCTCTGCTATACCTTGATGAACCCTCCATTTTTCTCAGCAAAAAAACAGCAGCTTCTCCAAAAGAACTTGAAAATCAAGATTTGAAGTCTCCTTAGTTCTTCCAACGTAGAATGTTGAGATTTATTGAGGACTATCTAAGGAGTGGGATAGTGAAGAAAGTGACAATCAAGAAAGTAAAACTAAGGCATCTATGAAGGAGACAGGAAGCGGAGGAAAGAAGAAGAATATGCTTTAAATTTAAGAATTTGATGGTTACATTTACAAAGCAGAGACATCGGTGAAGACAATGTTTTCGTGTCGGGCAAAGTTCTATGTACGTATCCAGCCATTTGACAACTGCACTACAACTCTTCCTTGTCTTCTGCAATTTCTAAGCTCTACATCGATGTCTCTTTTGTCTTTTCTTACCTCTGCTTAATTGGCTACTGCTGGACAAAGGAAATTTGAATCTTGGGGGGGGGGGGGGGGGGGGGGGAGGGTATGTTTCGCGGCTATAACATAACTGCATAAACTACTTTTTGTTAAAAGAAAAACTCATAATGGAAAAAAAAATCTCATAGAAAAACTCAATTTTGCAGACTTAACAAGGTTGCTAGATGCTGTGGCATCAAAGGATGAAGAATCTAAACAATATTTAATAATTCATGGTACGGCAACACATTTTATATTGTTCAAAGTAAAGTTCCAGCAAATATTTAACCAAATTAATTTTATCTAAATACTAACTGATAGAATTGACGATTCTTTCCATCTCAAATATTCATCTGTCTGGATCTTTTACTATTAAAAGAAATGGCTAAATGATTTTTTTATGTAATAAATTGACCTTTTCAAGTTGTTTTGACTCAAGCCAGCTATTCCAGATTGGTTGATCATGTCCTGATAAACAACAATTGGTCATGTGGCTGCTTTATCAATAAGAAATCCAAAGCCTGAAAAATTACAGTATCCACCCAGTAATTAAAGCTGGAATCTTGATATAGAATTTTATCAAAATTCCAGTTTGAAATAGGAAATTTAGCAGTCTCATTTGAAGTTCTAAGCAACTGAGATCTCCTATATATCTTGGTAAATTCAACTGTCAGAAGCACAGGTACATATGGTAAAGAAACAAGCACAACATTTATCACTGAACAACAATATAGTAAGTACTGACATTGTTATGGAACTGATAGTTCGAAATCAAGATACTAATGAAAGGTAATTTTGTAGAAGACTACAAGAACAAGCAACAACTTTTGGACCGCCAACGCTGCTTTATTTCACAGTTTTTATTGTTGAAAGTCACGCAGCGAGACATTGAAACAAGCAGAGGTATGCAACATATTAGACTAAGTGCTCAAGATATTCGTCCAGAGGTGAATTTCACCTCAGGATATAACTCAGATGCCTCTACTCCAAAAGAAGCCTCAATATCAAAGTTCGTAGCATCTTCTTTTACCAGCATAGAGTGGGTAATAGCTAAAATGATGTTTAGAGGAATTGGAGACTCTGCAGGAAAGAAAAAAAAAACAAAAATGAGGAATACCAATGTGGATATTATTAGTATTATAGCATTCAAAATTAAGTGGAATTGCTCAATCTTTTGATTGTCTTTCTTTGCGGCTGGTAATCATATATTAAACATTGAGAGTGTGTTTGGTGGACAGGAGGAGAGACAATAGGATAATTTTTATCTTATGAGTATGTTTGGTGGACATGATAAGAGAGAGGATGGGATGCCTCATCCGCTTATAATAAGATAAAATATTCCTGCTTTGGGGTAGGATGAGACACCCTACTATCTCACTTATTAATATTATCTTATCTTCCTCTCATCATATCCACCAAAGGCACCCTAAATGATGTAATAAAAAAAGTCAATCCCAAGTCATTGGTATGAATGTATTTTTTGAACAACTAAAATTATGACTTTGTATTTTGTGATATCTCGACTCATTTTCCAGCAACTCTTTCTATTTCTATAATTACCCAATTTCAAATGAACATTATAATTAACTACTCTGAGGTCCCTGACAATCAACCTGAGCGAAAAAGCATTAAGAGTTATAAACTTCTATACAGTTGTTGGCTTGTTGCTGTTTATCTGCTTGCTGATTTGTCTTCTTGTATTTTTCTTTCTCTTTTCCTGGTACTGATGTTTGATTCATAGCTAGGTGCTAGATGGTCTTTCTGGTTTACGTTCCTTGTATAGTTGTATGCTACCTTTTGGAGCAATAAGATATTCATTTTCTTGAGAAAAAAAGACCACTACATAGATTGAGGCTTTGGTTGGTTGAGAAGAAAATTAAGAGAAAAGAAGATGGAAAAATAAGATTGATGTTTTCCGTATTTTGTTTAGTAAAGATGATGAAAAAGTGGGGGAAAAGAATATCATTCCAATTTGGAAAGATTGTAATTTGTACATGTAAGAAAAAACCATCAATCATTCCATTTTTTTTTCTACCAAACGATAAAATGCGTTCTCCACTCCCTCTTCCTTCCTCTCACTTTTCCTCTCCACCAATCATAGCCTAAAAGTAGGCAATTATGTCAAAGCATGAAACATGTTCTCATTTACTTTGGATGGTCTTAAGAATTTGATGTTGAAATTTTGGGTTCAGATATGTTATAATATTGTACATGCAGACCCGTTATCTAATAAAGGACCCAATTAAGTGATATAATTTTTATAGGTCTCCAAAGTATCAAGATTCTTTAGTATGGGTCACCTTATGTGTAGAAGCCCGATGTGGTATGGGTCTATGTTAATGGGTCAAATACCTAATGTACATGTGTGAGGTAACTGTTAGGGTTATGATCCCTAAGGCATAGGGAAATAAATAGATATCAGGGGAGGGTGTTTAACGTGTGTTAAAATTTTATTGAAAGAAACAATTCTTCTCCCTCCCTCTAACATTTAGTTGATTGGTTCTCATACTAAAGGTGGTTCTCCCCGTAGTCTTAGAAGATCAACCCAAGGAGGCTTGTTTGCAATGGATTCTGGTTTGTTTCTAACTCATCTTCTCAATATATATATATGAATTCTTGACAAGTTCAAATATGAAAAGATCTTGGCTGTATCATTGATTATTTGTGTATTAGTATCAAGATTAATATAACAAGTGGTATCAGAGCCTTTCATGTTAAATTGTTGAGATTCATATGAAAATTGAGTTTCTTGAATTTTTCCCCATAAAGTATGTTTAGGGCAGAAATTTGTTTTGAAAAAAAAAAATTGCGATAAATCTATGTTTGTTGAAGAGATTGTATAATTACTCTGTGAATTGCATCTCCAAATATGATTTTTTTTTTGGGTATGACAATATTAAATTTTGGTGATTTTTAGTGACTGTTTTTGTAACTGCAAATTGCAGTTTATCAAACCAGCGCTACGGCGCTGGCTTTGATCTTTCTTTTTTGGCTAATTCCGTAAATTATACATTAAGCCCTTTGGTGTTGGTTCATATGATAAAGATAACCGTTTTTTATTTTTCTATAACCGGTGGAAATCATTTTATATTGTATGCAGTTTTTCTATAAAGATTGCAATTGTGGAAATCTTTTTTTATTGTCATGACAGCTTGCCAATTGCAAGCATATTATTTTGGTATTCATTGTAGAAGACCACTACAGTCAGTTCCAAAATCCAGAGAACTGGCGCTGCAGCACCAGCGATCTATCACTTTGGGCAGATTGCTGGCACCGCAGCGTCAACGGCTGGCACCGTGGCGTCGGTCAAGGTAAAGGACCAAAAAAAAAAATTAAGGATTTTGTTCTGAATTTTATGTTAATGTTTTTTGATGAATTAATTGAAGTAGTATGTTGCCAAAGCAATCTCTAATATGTAAATTTATTTATTTTATGACATGTAAACATGCTAGTAATATGTGAAAATAATCGTCCCAAAGGAAGGTTATTTTTGCATTGTTAATAGATTAAAATAGTTGTGAATATGTGACAAATAAAGGTTGTCATGCGAATAATGTGTCAGTCCAAAGAAAGGCGCATTATTCGGTAGGTTGGGTTGTCAATATTCATGAACTATATTTGAGACACCACTTACAAGTTGATATTTCTGTCCAAAGATTAAGTATTAATGTTGTGCTAGGTATCTTGTTATGGGCCCACATGCATGTGTATATGTATACAGTTTTGTTTTGATTCATATATACATGAGTTGTTACTAACTGTGAGCTTTTGTTCTTGTTTATAGCAACATCGATTTCTGCTAACATCAACAGCATTCCCGTGCTTAATAGCACGAATTTCAAGAGGTGGCAAGATCATGTTATGATTGTGCTCGGGTGCATGGAATTAGATTATGCATTGAGGGTTGATCGCTCCGCACCTTTGACCAGCGATAGTACCGCTGAGCAAAAGGTTGTATATGAAAAGTGGGAGTGAACAAACCGCATGAGCCTAATGATTATGAAACACTCGATTCCAGATACCATCAGGGGTTCTATTCCTGATGAAAATGATGCTAAGAAATTTCTCTCCCAAAGAGCAGACCGATTCGCCGTAAACGAAAAGGTCGAGACAAGCACCATTTTAACTAAGCTTGTCTCAATGCGGTACAAGGGGAAGGAGAGTACATCATGGAGATGTCAAACCTTGTGAAAAGACTAAAGGCATTCAAGCTGGAATTGCCAGAAGACATTCTAGTGCACTTAGTCTTGATATCTCTTCCTACACAATTCAATCCTTTCAAAATTAGTTACAATACTCAAAAGGAGAAATGGACTTTGAATGAGCTGATTGCTCAATGTGCCCAAGAGGAAGAAAGAATTAATCATGAAAAGGTTGAAAGTGCTCATTTAGTATCAACTTATCAGGACCCCAGTTCCAACAAGAAAAGAAAGAGGAACATTAAATGAAAGGAAACTGCAGGTCTGAAAATTCACACCACAAGGGACAATAGAAACAAGATAAAGGTATAACTTATGTCTTTTGCCACAAAGCTGGTCATGTGAAGAAAGACTGCACAAAATACGCCAAGTATGTGACATGGCGTGAGAAGAAGGGTAAACTTCTAAACTTTGTGTGTTCAGAAGTTAATTTGGCCTTAGTACCTAAGAACACTTGGTGGATAGATATCGGTGCAACTACTCACATAAGTGTTTCTATGCAGGGGTGCATAAGAAGCCGAACGCCAACTGATGCTGAAAGATTCATCTATGTAGGAAATGGCGAAAGAGCTCCTGTGGAGGCAATTTGTTTATTTAGATTACAATTGGAATTTGGTTGTAATTTGGATTTGGATGAAACTTTTTATGTACTGTCTTTTAGATGGAATTTGGTTTCTATTTCATGTTTGGACAAATCAGGTTTTTCTTGTTCATTTATGTTGACCCTCACCCGTATTTTAATGATGGCAAAACACAACTGTTATTTTTCTAACAAGTTTAAGCTAAGTTGTATTAAGGATCAAACGCATTCAACCAAGGAACAAAGTGCAAGAACTCGAACCAAATCAAGTATCAAGTGAAGACTGAAGATCTAGTATAGGTCTTAAGGTTTAGAACCAATGTAAGTGTCACTTATACATTGTATAAGCTTGTTCAATGGCTCGAACACAAAAGTTTTTCTAAAACCGTTGATTTTAAAACAAATGTTTTTAATGAAAAACAGAAGAAAAACTGGGTTGGAAGACAACCCAGTCGACTGGTACATGGACAGTAAGTCCCCAGTCGACTGGATGAATCAACCAAGTCGACTGGTAAAATGGACAGAAAGTCCCCAGTCGACTGGATGAAATATACTAGTCGATTGGATACCCAGAAGGTCTGAAAACATGATTTTTTCAAGTGAACCCAGTCGACTGGTATCACGACCCAGTCAACTGGTAGTTCAAAAATATGACCGTCGGACTCCAAATCCGAATGTTTTAAAGCAAATCTTTTTCAAATTAAAGTGCTAACGGCCATATTAATTGATTTCTATATAAACCCATTTAATTAAGCATTCAATAACAAGCTGCATACATTCAGAAAGAGTTTATCTCACACGATCAAGTTTTTATAATCTTGAAACACAAAAAGCTTTGAAATAATCTTGTTGAGCCATTTCTTCAAGCTTTACTTTGAAAGAGAGACATTTCTGTTGTAATAAGCTTTCATTTTCTGTCTCTCTACCTTTTACTTTACACCATCTTTTGTAAAGGGATTACTTCCGAGAGGAAGGGGAAACTTCCAAAAGGAAAGGGATTGTTCGGTTTAAGCAACACTTGTAAATTGCTTGTGTACGGTTTGTGCAACACCCGGCTAAGTTGTGCGACTAAGATTTCTTAGTAGATTACTTCAAGGAGTTCCTTGAAGAGAGTGGACGTAGGGTCGGAACGAATCCGATATTGTCGAACCACTATAAACTGTGTTTGCATCCTCTTTCCTTAAACTCTTTATTTACAGCGCATTACTTGTCTTAATTGTTTGCTGCTTATACGTTTTTATAAACTTGTATTAATTCCGCAAAAAAAGTTTTAAAAACCTAATTCACCCCCCTCTTGGGTTGAAACCTCGAGCTACAATTGGTATCAGAGCTCCGTTATCTTATTTAGGCTTAAAATCCTTGAGTTGATCCAATGGCAGCAAATAGCTACTCTGAGAGACACTCTTATACTAAACCACCTTTGTTCAATGGCTCAAATTATAATTATTGAAAAAATAGAATGAAAATCTTTGTCGAAGGACAAGATTACAATCTATGGAGAATCGTAGAAGAAGGACTTAGAATTCATTCAAAAGAAATAGTTATTGGAGAGACTCTTCATACAATGCTTAAACTCAAAACTGAGTTCACTGACGAGGATTGTAAAACAATGTCTCTCAATAGCAGAGCAACAAGCATGTTACATTGTGCATTAGATATTTCTGAATATAATAAAATATCTACATGCGTTTCTGCTAAAGAGATATGGGACAAATTACAAGTCACATATGAAGGAACTAGTGAAGTAAAAAAGTCTAAAATTTACATGCTAATTTCTGAGTATGAATCATTTAAAATGTCTCATAACGAAACTATTTCTGAAATGCACTCACGGTTCACCACTATTATAAATGGTTTAAAACTGCTTGGTAAGAATATTGAGGAGGTTGAACTAACCAGAAAAATCTTGAGATCTCTGCCACCAGAATGGAAACCAAAGAGGACAGCCATACATGAGGCCAAAAATCTTGACAAGCTTGATGTTGAGACACTGCTTGGGTCATTATTGACATACAAGATGGAAGAAATGACTCCCATCGTCAATGATGATGAGAAGAAGAAAAAGCAAATCGCTCTCAAAGCTTCTACGAGCAACAAAGAAAATGAATTAGAACAAGAAGCAGAGAGCAGTGAAGAGGATGGTGAAATGGCCTTAATCACCAGACAATTCCATAGGTTCTTGAAGAAAAGCAAGAAACCTTACACAAAGGATCCCACCTCAAAAAGGGAACCACTTATGTGCTATGGCTGCAAGAAGCCAGGTCACATAAAAGCTGATTTTTTGGTTTCAAACAAACCATACAAGGGCTTTAAAAAGAAAGCTATGGTAGCAACTACCTGGAGCGATGACAAAGAAGATGAGCCATCAGACAAAGAAATCGAATACGAGGAAATTGCCAACCTTTGTTTGATGGCAATCGACGATGAAAGTGAGGTAACATCTTCTCCCTCTTCAAAAAATAATATTGTTACTAGTAGTGAAGAACTGCTAGAAGTAATAAATGAAATGCATGAAGAATTGAAGAAATTTGATTCTAGAAATTCTGTTCTTAAGAAAGAGATATCATCTCTCTCTAAAGAGATGATAAATCTAAGAGAAGAAAAAGAAAAACTATCATCTTTATGATATGATTCTTCTCAAGATTTTCTCAAAAATGAAAATGAGAATTTAAAAAATCAAATTTCTGAATTGGATAGCACTATATCAAGACTTATGCTTGGAAAAGAAAAGCTTGATGAAGTGCTTGCTTCCCAAAGATCATGTGGAGGAAAATCTGGTTTAGGATATTCTCCATTGGGAAAGCAAAAATCAAAAGAGAGCTTATTCATGAAAGCCTCTTGTGTAGATGGAGCCTCTACTTCAAAAGCTCTTAGCATGGTTAAGAGCACTCCCTCGATGAATGCTAAGAAGTCTAGAAATTTAAATGTTCATACTAAATTGAAGCATCCTAGAAATACTCATGCTTATATGTATACTCATTCTAGAAATGCTTATACACATCCTAGAAATAATTATCATGCTCATTCTAGGAACAATGTGTATAATCAAAGAATGCATTCTGCTCATGTTCATCCTAGGAATTACCATCACGGTTATCCTAGAAACAATATGCATACACAAAATAATGCTAGCATGTATCCTAGAATGCATCATCATTCATTTTCTAGAAATGACATGCATTTTCATACTCCTTACCATAGAAACATGTATCATAGGAACTATTATCCTAAGAATTATAGGAATGCACATGTAAGATATCCTAGAAATTTCTATGACTATCATGCTAGGATTGTGCATCATCAACTTGTTCATAGAACACCACATGTTAAGAAAGTATGGGTCCCAAAAGGAACTGTATTTTCAAGGACTAACCCCAAAGGATCCAAGAAATTTTGGGTAACTAAAAGTGCTATCGTATATCCTTGTGTGATGTAGGTTTGCCTCCACACCAAGGAGAAAGGTAACTGTTGGTACCTTGATAGCGGATGCTCGAAGCACATAACCGGTGATAAAAGCGTATTCAAGGAGCTAACTCTAAGAGATGGTGGACTTGTGACAATTGGAGACAATACTAAAATAAAGATCATCGGGCATGGAAAAATCGATAATGATTTCTCAACCTTAGATAATGTGTTGCTAGTACAAGGCCTTAAGCCAAATTTACTTGGCATTAGTCAATTATGTGACAAAGGATACAAAGTCACATTTGAAACCTCTCATTGTCTAGTTATAGATATCAAGAGCAACAAGATCAAATTCACTGGCCATAGACATGAAAATGTCTACATAGTTGATTTGAAATCTTTGCATTCTGAAAATGAAAAATGTTTTCTTGCTTTTAGTGAAAATCCATGACTATGGCATAGAAGGTTTGGTCATGTAAACATGAACTTGCTAAAAATCGTTTCAAGAAAAGATTTAGTTATTGGACTTCCTAAAATCAATTTTGAAAAAGACAAAGTTTGCAATGCTTGTCAAATGGGAAAACAAACTAGGATTTCTTTTAAAGCAAAAAATGTAGTCTCAACTACTAGACCTTTGAAACTTTTTCATATGGACTTATTTGGTCCAATTAGTACCATTAGTCTAGGTGGCCATCAATATACTATTGTTATTGTTGATGATTATTCAAGATACACTTTTGTTATTTTTATCGCTTACAAGGATGAAGCTTTCAAAGGATTTGAAAAGTTTTGCAAAAAGGTACAAAATGAAAAAGGAATTTGTATTTCAAGCATAAGAAGTGATCATGGCAAAGAATTTGAAAATCAAAGCTTTTCAAAATTTTGTGATGAAAATGAAATTAATCACAACTTTTCAGCTCCTAGAACTCCTCAACAAAATGGAGTTGTTGAGAGGAAAAAATAGAGTTCTAGAATAATTTTCAAGAACTATGCTTTGTGAAAATAGTTTACCAAAATACTTTTGGGCTGAAGCCGTGAATACTTCTTGCTACATATTAAATAAAATTTTGATAAGGTCTCTGCTTGATAAAACTCCATATGAACTATGAAAAGGGAGAAAGCCCAATATTTCCTATTTTCATGCTTTTGGTAGTAAATGCTTCATCTTAAATAACAATAAAACTAACTTGAGTAAATTTGATTCCAAGACCGATGAAAGAATATTTTTAGGATATTCAACTACGAGTAAGGCTTATAGAGTTTTCAATAAGAGAACTCTAGTGGTAGAAGAATCTGTGCATGTAACTATTGATGAATCTAACCCAATGAGTAGTAGAGAAGTTTCCTTTAAAGATGATGCAGATTTTATTCCAAGAATGGAAACTCCTACTTCCATTGTTGACCCAAAAGAGAGTTCATCTCAAGCAAATGAAGAGATGAAAACTTCCAATGTGGACCAACCATCCTCAAGTCAACAAGAAGAAAGTCTACCTAAGGATTGGAGGTATGTAAATTATCATCAAATTGATCAAGTGATTGGTGATCCTTCACAAGGGGTAAGAACTCGCTCTTCCATTAGAAATATTTGCAATTTTATAGCTTATTTGTCTCAAGTAGAACCTAAGACATATATAGATGCTGAAAAAGATAATGATTGGATAATTGCAATGCAGGAAGAGATAAATCAATTTGAGAGAAACAATGTTTGGAAACTAGTTCCAAGACCTAAAGATCATTCAATAATTGGAACTAAATGGGTATATAGAAATAAAATGGATGAAAATGGTATAGTAACTAGAAATAAGGCTAGACTAGTTGCTAAGGGATATAATCAAGAAGAATGAATAGACTTTGATGAAACCTATGCTCCAACAGCTAGATTAGAAGCCATTCGAATGTTATTAGCCTTTGCATGCTTTAATAAATTCAAGTTATTTCAAATGGATGTGAAAAGTGCCTTTTTAAATGGCTTCATAGAAGAAGAGGTTTATGTTGAGCAACCTCTTGGATTTGAAAATCCTAGTCTTCCAAATCATGTCTACAAGCTTTCTAAAGCTCTATATGGGTTGAAGCAAGCTCCAAGAGCATGGTATAAAAGACTAAGTAAATTTTTGATTGACAATAATTTTGTAAGAGGTCGAATAGACATAACTCTCTTCACAAAAACTCACAAAAATGACATTTTGATAGTTTAAATTTATGTTGATGATATTATATTTGGTGCTACTAATGAATCTATGTGTTAAGAGTTTGCAAAGTGCATGCAAGGTGAATTTGAAATGAGCATGATGGGAGAACTTACCTACTTCCTTGGACTTCAAATCAAGCAACTAAAAGGAGGCATCTTCATCAATCAACAGAAGTACATCAAGGACCTACTAAAGAGGTTCGGGATGGAAAGCTCAAAGCCACTTGGAACACCTATGAGCACAACTACTAAACTTGATCTTGATGAAGGAGGTAAAACTGTAGATTCTAAATATTATAGAAGCATGATAGGTGTTTTACTTTATTTAACTGCAAGTAGACCTGATATAATGTTCAGTGTATGCATATGTGCTAGATTTTAGGCTAATCCTAAGGAATCACATGTAGTTGCAGCAAAAAGAATCCTTAGATATCTACAAGGAATCCAAACCATAGGATTATGGTACTCTAGAGATTCATCTTTTGAGCTAGTATGATATTCAGATGCTGATTTTGCTGGATGTAGGTTAGATAGAAAGAGCACAAATGGAACATGCCAATTCTTAGGTGCTATGTTAACTTCTTGGTTTTCCAAGAAACAGAATTCCGTTGCACTATCAACCGCTGAGGCAGAATATGTAGCAGCTGGAAGTTGTTGTGCCCAAGTGTTATGGATGAAACAACAACTAGAAGACTATGGCATGAACCTTAAAAATATTCCTATATTTTGTGATAATACTAGTGCTATCAACCTAACCAAAAATCCTATTCGGCACTCTAGAACCAAGCATATAGAGATTAGACATCATTTCTAAGAGACCATGCTCAAAAAGGTGATATAAGATTAGAATTCATACATTCAGAAGATCAAATAGCTGATATTCTTACAAAACCCCTAAGTGAAGCTAGTTTTTGTAAGATTAGAATGTTGATGGGATTACTTGATTTTGATAAACTGAATGTTTGATTGCATCCCATTTCATTGAGTGAAAGAGTATTAATCGTTGTTTAATTATTTCCCTCACTCAAAAGTGTCATAGATAAACAAATTCGTGCTAAAAATTCAAGACTGGAAATTTTACTAAGGGTCCAGTCGACTGGTAAATGTTCTCCAGTCGACTGGTATGTCACTGCTAGATCTTCCAGTCGACTGGTAATTTTGACCCAGTCGACTGGTAACTCTCTGCTAAATATTCTAGATGACTGGTAAGTCTTCTCCAGTCATCTATTAGGTCGAATCCCTGTTTGGAGCCAATTTTTAAAAAACCCTTGTCCTCCAGTCGACTGGTAAAAGTAGCCCAGTCGACTGATAATTCATTGCTAGTTTACCCAGTCGACTGGTACGTTTACCCAGTCGACTGGTATGGAAACTGTTCATCTTTCCAAAGTGATCCAGTCGATTGGTAACTCGACCCAGTCGACTGGTATCGCGATTCTATATAAGAGACTGTTCATTTTTCTGATTTTTCACGCCATTTTCAAGCACTTCTGTTTTCTCTCTCTAGAAAAATTCACCCTTTTGATCCAAAAACCATCCAAACTTCATCTAAACACACCGATCTACTCATCGACAAA
The DNA here is from genome assembly GCA_023935145.1 of Bretschneidera sinensis. Lineage (NCBI taxonomy): Eukaryota > Viridiplantae > Streptophyta > Magnoliopsida > Brassicales > Akaniaceae > Bretschneidera > Bretschneidera sinensis. Next base: position 30,747,705 of record CM043698.1, on the reverse strand, counting down.
TAGATTATTGACTTTCTACGGTTAAAATCTCTTATTTTCACCAAAATTGTTTTTACCCAAAAACTCTTTTTTCTTCAAAATAAGCGATAAGATCCGAGTAAAATTCACCACGAGTGGACCAAATGCCCCTAAAAAGCCAAGGTCTTCAAAACTTTCGGCATCGGAGTCGAAAAGAAAGGGAGCAGCGGGCTCATCTAGCAAGGAGCCCAGAACAGAGTTGGAGGAGACTCTGTTTTACAGTCCGACGGCACATGCAAGGTATAACTCGATAATCCGTCACAAGAAAATCATGACCGGTAGAGTCGTTGATTTCGACTCTATTCGCCATGGAAATTTCGATATTCTGCCAGCCTTTGAGGCAATAAATCTGACCCCACTAGTCAGAATTCATGAGAAATATTACCCGCGACTGATTCACCAGTTCTACGCGAACTTGGTGAAACCCAGTCCTCTGGCTCTGAGATTCAGAACCAGAGTCAGCGGTATGGAGTTTAAGGTCAACACTGACCTCTTGATGAGCCTTCTGAGAATCTCTGTAAGGGGGATTCAATGGAGTCTGGATGGATGGCCAGACAACTTTGAGGTCGAGGAGGCCTGTCAGATAGTCAGGGGAGACCCTAACTATGTGTACAGACCCACTACATTTCACACATATAGTGACATACCCCTCGACTCAAAGATGTTTCAGCTGAATGTCAATTGGACCATCCACCCGAGACTCGGGAGTCGAGGGTATCTATCTAAAATAGATATGGTATTGATTTGGTGCCTTAAATCTGGGCACCACTTCAATATATATCCTCTGCTGCTCGCCAACATGATAAACGGTGAAGCAAACGACTCCGGGTGTCTTCCTTATGGGATGCTCATTGCACTCATCCTCCAGCACTTCCAGGTACCTTTGCCTGCCTCCAAGGCTCAGGATATCGGATTGATGGACATCATCAACATATCATCACTGAAGAAGATGGGATGCACTATTTGTGATGGGTTCCTCTATCCGAAGGCCAGAAAGCGCCTGAGGATTCGAGAGGATGCGAGCGACAGTGATGAGGATGTTGCTGCTGATACAGCTGCTGAGATGGAGACGGATACCCGAGCACCTTCCATTGGTGCCTCGAGTACTGGTTAGGCTGGATATGATGACATTCTATGAGCTATCACGAGCCTCCAGATGACGATGGAGTCCGGTTTCCATTCCATGCAGTCTGAGTACCAGAGACTAAGCTTCTCCATCGACCACCTACGGGACGACTTCGAGTTACATCGAGAGCACACCGATGGTTCCCTAGCTGAGATTAAGGAACTTCTTCGTGATGGCTCAGACTCTCCCACTCCTTGAGTTTTTGATTTCCTTATTATATACTTAGGGTTTTCCAACTCTTATCACATAGCACAGACATATATTGTATTATTTTGTCTTAGTTATGGCTCTATGAAGCCCGTTTATGTATTGACTTTTTATGTATAATGATGTATTTTTATTAGCCATATTTCTTGCATCTATTTACGTTATTTGTGATATGTTAGCACTGTTTTAAAACTCTGTTTAGTCACTAAACTGCTCTAAAATGCTTATACGTGTATCAAAAATTTTGGTTATTCCCGGGAAGGCTTTTGATCTCCGAATGAAGCCAAATTTTCGCGTACAAGTTTGTTTTCTTATACTCTAGATGATTGTATTGGCTAATTAGCTTATTTTTCGTTTTATTCCCCCTTTGGTTGTTGTTGTCAAAACGGGAGAGAAAAATGAGAAAAACGAGAAAATCTAAATGAACACAGCCAATGTATAGATTTAGGGGGAACATTGCTCCATAGCCTTATAAAAATGTTTATTGATTGGTTGAGTTTGATTCTGGATTGGTTGAAATAAATATAAATTGTGTTTGCTTGTTTACAGGGTGGTTTTACTTGAAAAACAGAGGAGACTCTGTCCAAATTTTTGTAAAATCCTAACACTTAGCTTTTTAAAACTGTTTTCACATTATTAGTTTTGTCATCATCAAAAAGGAGGAGATTGTTAACCCTCGCCCGTATTTTAATGATGGCAAAACACAACTGTTATTTTTCTAACAAGTTTAAGCTAAGTTGTATTAAGGATCAAACGCATTCAACCAAGGAACAAAGTGCAAGAACTCGAACCAAATCAAGTATCAAATGAAGACTGAAGATCTAGTATAGGTCTTAAGGTTTAGAGCAAATGTAAGTCTCACTTATACATTGTATAAGCTTGTTCAATGGCTCGAACACAAAAGGTTTTCTAAAACCGTTGATTTTAAAACAAATGTTTTTAATAAAAAACAGAAGAAAAACTGGGTTGGAAGACAACCCAGTCGACTGGGTACATATACCAGTTGATTAGTATATGGGACAGAAGGTCCCCAGTCGACTGGATGAATCAACCCAGTCGACTAGTACATGGACAGTAAGTCCCCAGTCAAATGGATGAATCAACCTAGTCGACTGGTAAAATGGATAGAAAGTCCCCAGTTGACTGGATGAAATATACCAGTCGACTGGATACCCAGAAGGTCTGAAAACATGATGTTTTCAAATGAACTCAGTCGACTGGTATCACGACCCAGTCAACTGGTAGTTCAAAAATATGACCGTTGGACTCCAAATCTGAACGTTTTAAAGCAAATCTTTTTCAAATTAAAGTACTAACGGCCATATTAATTGATTGCTATATAAACACATTCAATTAAGCATTCAATAACAAGCTACATACATTCAAAAAGAGTTGATCTCACACAGTCAAGTTTTTATAATCTTGAAACACAAAAAGCTTTGAAATAATCTTGTTGAGCCCGTTCTTCAAGCTTTACTTTGAAAGAGAGACATTTCTGTTGTAATAAGCTTTCATTTGCTGTCTCTCTACCTTTTACTTTACACCATCTTTTGTAAAGGGATTACTTCCGAGAGGAAGGGGAAACTTCCAAAAGGAAAGGGATTGTTCGGTTTAAGCAACGCCTGTAAATTGCTTGTGTACGGTTTGTGCAACACCCGACTAAGTTGTGCGACTAAGATTTCTTAGTGGATTACTTCAAGGAGTTCCTTGAAGAGAGTGGACGTAGGGTCGGAACGAATCTGATATTGCTGAACCACTATAAACTGTGTTTGCATCCTCTTTCCTTAAACTCTTTATTTACGGCGCATTACTTGTCTTAATTGTTTGCTGCTTATACGTTTTTATAAACTTGTATTAATTCCGCAAAAAAAGTTTTAAAAACCCAATTCACCCCCCTCTTGGGTTGAAACCTCGAGCTAAAATTTAGAAATTGAAAGTTTACTCTTTTTCATAATTCAAATTTGTTTGGTACAGGTTCTTTAATTGATAATTTATATAAACTGGATATGATTGCCTCCAAAGAAAACGAATCCTTGCATACCAGTAATGTTGGTATTAAGCGCAGATTAACAAATGAGAATTCATTAATGTTATGGCACAAGCGTTTAAGACATATTTCTAAACAAAGAATTCAAAGACTTGTGTTAGAAGGAATTCTTGATCCTTTAAATTTGTCAGATTTTGAAGTCTGCATTGAGTGCATTAAGGGAAAACAAACAAATGTTAAAAATAAAGGTGTTAATAGGAGTAATAGTGTCTTAGAATTGATACATATGGATATTTGTGGTCCATTCACTACAGCTTCTTGGAATGGACAACAATATTTTATCACTTTCATAGATAACTACTCCAGGTATGGCTATCTTTATTTAATTTATGAGAAGTCTTAATCTATAGATGTGTTCAAGAATTTCAAAGTCGAAGTTGAAAATCAATTAGACAAGAAAATTAAGGTTTTCAAATCTGACCGTGGAGGTGAATACTACGGTAGATATGATGGATCAAGTGAACAACGTCCAGGACCATTTGCCAAATTTTTGATGGAATGTGGGATTGTTCCTCAATACACCATGCCAGGGATTCCTAGTCAAAATGGTGTAGTTGAGAGACGAAACCGAACCTTAAAGTATATGGTAAGAAGTATGATTAGTCATTCTTCTTTGCCAGAATCGCTTTGAGGTGAAGCCATCAAGACTGCAGTTTATATCCTGAATAGAGTTCCAAGTAAAGCAGTAGCTAAAACCCCATACGAGTTATAGACAGGCAAAAAGCCTAGTATTAGGCATTTGCATGTTTGGGGATGTCTAGCTGAGGCTCGACCTTATAAGCCAAATGAGAAAAAGCTAGACTCAAGGATCGTTAGCTGTTATTTTGTTAGATACTCTGAAAGATCAAAGGGTTTCAAATTTTATGATTCCTCTAATAGATCCTTTTTCGAAATGGACAATGCCAAGTTCATTGAGGATGTTGAGTTAAGTGGGAGAGACCAACTCAAGCAAGTCAATTTTGAAGAGGAATGTGTTTACATTCCTGTTGTTGCAATGTATCCATACTTGATGTTATTCAAAATGCAAATCCAGAGATCCAACGCATTGATGATGAACCTGAATTGTCGCCTGCTCAAAATCAAGAACTGCCTGAGGTTCATCAAGAGGTACCTCAACAACCTCAAGTGGAAGTGCCATTAAGAAGATCCACTAGAGAAAAGAGAAACGTGATTTCGACTGATTATGTTGTGTATCTTCAGGAACATGAGTTTGATATGGGTTTGAAAGATGATCCGACTTCTTTTAGTCAAGTCACACAATGTCTTAATTCTAAAAAGTGGATTGAAGCCATGAAGGATAAGATAAAATCAATGGATGATAATGGTGTTTGGGACTTAGTAGAGTTACCCAGAGGTGTGAAACTGAGGTTGCAAATGGATATTTAAAACCAAACGGGATTCAAAAGGCGACATTGAAAGGTATAAGGCCCGCCTAGTAGCCAAAGGTTTCATTCAAAAGGAAAGCATTGATTATAAAGAGACTTTTTCGTCAGTTTCGACGAAAGATTCTTTTAGAATCATTATGGCACTTGTAGCTCACTATGATTTAGAGCTACATCAAATGGACATTAAAACAATGTTTCTCAATGGAAACATTGAAGAAACAATATACATGGTGCAACCGGAGAACTTTGAGTGCAAAGATTCAAAGCATCTTGTATGCAATCTTAAAAAGTCCATTTATGGCTTAAAATAGGCATCCCGGCAATGGTATCGGAAATTTGATCAGGTGATTACATCATTTGGATTTAAGGAAAACACCATTGATCAGTGCATATATCTCAAGTTCAGTGGGAGCAAGTTTATTATCCTGGTGCTATATGTAGACGGCATTCTATTGACAAGCAGCGATATAGGCCTATTGCATGAAACCAAGAGATTTCTATCAAGTAAATTTGAAATGAAAGATCTTGGTTATGTGTCATTTGTTTTGGGTATACAGATCCATAAAGATCGTTCCAGAGGTATACTTGGACTGTCACAGAAGGCCTATATTGATAAAGTGCTAAGTAGATTTAGCATGAGTGGTTGTGCACCAGGAAACACACCCGTGGCAAAGGGTGATAAGTTCAATTTGCTCCAATGTCCGAAAAATGAACTTGAGAAGAAGGAAATGAAGAAATATCCCCATGCTTCGGCTGTTGGAAGTCTCATGTATGCACAAGTATGTACGCGACCAGACATTGCATACATTGTTGGAATGCTAGGCAGATATTTGAGTAACCCGGGCGTGGATCATTGGAAAGCATCTAAACGGGTTATGAGATATCTACAGAGAACGAAGGATTATATGCTCACATATTGGAGATCGGATCTTTTGGAGATCATTGGTCATTCAGACTCTGATTTTGCTGGGTGTCTCGATAGTAGGAGATCCATTTCTGGCTATGTCTTTATGTTAGCTGGAGAAGCTATATCATGGAAGAGTGTGAACAGTCACTCATAGCAACTTCCACCATGGAGGCAGAGTTCATAGCTTGCCATGAGGCATCAAATCAGGGAATATGGCTGCGAAATTTTATCACTGGGCTGCACACGGTTGATGGTATTGATAGACCATTAACGATTTATTGTGATAATAAGGTTGCTGAGTTATATTCCAAGAACAACCGAAGCTCGTCGAAGTCAAAGCATATTGACATCAAGTTTCTAGTTGTCAAAGAGAGAGTCAAGAATTCTCAAGTGTCAATTGAGTATATCAATACAAACTCTATGATTGTGGATCCGCTTACTAAGGGTTTGTCACCCATAATGTTTTATGAGCATGTTGCTCACATGGGTGTTGTTCTTTTGGACCATATGCCCGTATAGTGGGAGTTTGTATTTGGTCTTTTACTTTTGCTTAATTGACATAGTTATGTTGTTCTGTACAGACTTTGGATTATGTATTTTTGATTACTCTATGATGACTTTCATTGCAGTTTTGCATTTAATGTTTGAAAGTATTTCATATGATTCTTTTGAGTCATATGGAGGACCAGTTGGAAATTGACATTTTTAAGATCACGTTTCATGTAATTTCCATGCTACACATCCATACTAGATCTATGTCGTTAATTGTGTTAGTATTGTGACCATTGATGGGTTTTATTACGATAAATGTGATAAAGGCCGCTTTGATCCTACATTGATATAGTTAATGAACCAGATTGTTGTTGGATATTTTGGTTTAGATAGCACAAATGAGCTCAATTAAGGTTATCTTCATGTACAATATAAAGGATAACATATGTAACCCAAGTGGAAGATTGTTGAAATTTTGGGTTCAGATATGTTATAACATTGTACATATAAACCCGTTATCTAATAAAGGACCCAATTAAGTGATATAATTTTTATAGGTCTTCAAAGTATCAAGGTTCTTTAATATGGGTCACCTTATGTGTAGAAGCCCGATGTGGTACGAGTCTTTGTTAATGGGCCAAAGACACAATGCACATGTGTGAGGTAACTGTTAGGGTTATGGTCCCTAAGGCACAGGGAAATAAATAGACATCATGGGAGGGTGTTTAACGTGTGTTAAAATTTTATTGAAACAGACAGTTCTTCTCCCTCCCCTCTAACATTCAGTTGATTGATTCCCATACCAAAGGTGGTTCTCCTTGTAGTCTTAGAAGATCAACCCAAGGAGGCTTGCTTGCAATGGATTCCGGTTTGTTTCTAACTCATCTTCTCAATATATATATATATATATATATATATATATATATATATATATATATATATATGAATTCTTGACAAGTTCAAAAATGAAAAGATTTTGGTTGTATTATTGATTATTTGTGTATTAGAATCAAGATTAATATAACATTTGATCCTCAAGAAAATAGATCTTTTCAAGGGTTTTGCCAATCTTCTTCTCCCACAGGGCAAATATCTCATTGAAAGACAAAACATTGCCGGGTGGTCTAAGATAGAAAATCTTGTTCAAAGTCTTGGTATTTCACATCGGTTAGAGATGATGTGACTGGATTGTTTATAAACCTTCACTTGCATAATACATTTTAAATCCATAAGGTTTGATGTGTCAAAATGGATAATATTATATTAAAAATGAAAAGATTTTAAATGAGATTTACTTAGTGGGTTCAAACCTTAAATATTCAAGAAGACAGCTATTGTTAGTTTTGTGAAGCTTTCCTTTGATCAAGGTAGATGGTTTAATGAGAAGTTGACGAATAGATAAGAATATACTCCCTATGGCATTATTTTACTCAAAAGTATTTTGCGAGATTTTTTAGCAGACAAGTGTACTATTTGAGTAGTTTGGATTCTGTCTTTTACTGTTCTCTTAGACACTGTTCGAGGTAAATGAATTTTATAGTTTTTATAGAATTTAATCTGAATTTTATTTTATTATGGTTGAAAAAAAAATTAAAATTTATTTTAAAAATAAATTTATTACAGAATTGAATTGATTTGTTACAAATAAATTTTATAAAATGAAAAGCAAAAAATTATTTTGACTGAAATACTTTATTTTCCTCATTCTTTCCTTCTCTTACCCATTCCCACTTTTTTTTTCTTTTTTGAATATTTCATTTATTTCAAATATTTTAAACATAAAAAATTGAAATAAATTCTACAACTTAAAGTTAAATATAAAAATTTATTTCAATTCATATTTTATTTTTAAATGAATTCAATTTTCATTTGGTCTTAAATAGATTTTAAAACTTTTTTTAATTGTTTATATATATATATATATATATATATATATATATATATATTGTTTGAATTCAGTGGCTTTTTTTAGGGAAATTTTGGTAGCACAAATAGATGAAAGTGTGAACTGTGAAGCAGATCAATCATATTTTTTTTTATTATTATTTTGAAATCACACTCCCATGAATATTTTTTATGGTTCAATGGCTGAGCTATTGGTAACATCACTTCGGCACCAACTAAAATATCACAGGTTTGCTTCTCATGAATTTAGAATTTAGCGAGGACGGAGAACAATGTCACATGCAGAATCTCATCAATTTTTTTTTTTTTAAATTGGTTTTTTCGTCAAAGTAATTAAAAAAATATAAAAATGTTAGTATTTATTAATGGTGATTCTATTAGGTCAACTATTTTAACAATGACATTACTATTATTTTTTTGGGTACAATGGCATTATTAATGATTAATGAACAATGGTTTGCCTCCCGTCCAATGTTAGGAATTTTGACACCCAATCAATAGTCACAATGTCTACAATTTTAGAAATTTTGACACTCAATCAACAACCACAATGTCTACAATTTTCAATTACATCAGTGGTAGTCAATTTCTCTAACCAAAACTATACTAAAATATTTATTGCAACTTTGATAGAACATTGGATTCCTGTATTGATGTTTGGTTTGCTACACTCTACATCTCATCAACTATTTCTGCTAAACTCAACATATCATCAACTATTTTTGCTTTAAGAATAGGGATGCGAGACTGTCTCTCTTGATGCCCATATTTATAATAACTAATACACACGTTCTTTTAACACATAGACGGTGTGAGATTAGAACTACTTACAATAACACTTTTTTTCGATGTAAAATTTGAAAAATATCCCAACAAATTTCTCAATTGACTGAAATCCCCTAACACTTTAATTCCTGCGTCGAGTTTGCCTCTATCCAATCAAAACCTCAATATTTTAATTCTTAATCAAATTTTGAAACTAATTCCAACACCATAACCAAGTTCATAAATTTATTTTTGTAAGTTTTATTTTTCAGTTCCTCGAAACTAGCCACAACTTGGTTTATATACATTGGCTTTGAGAGAATTAATAAAAATTGTTCAATTGATAATTTGCTCAGATCAAGTACAAAATTGACCGGTGCCAGCGCACCACCATAGGATGATGACTGACTCTTCCAACCTAACATTTCTTTTTTTTCATGGAGCATGCAATGACCAATGATCCAACTACCAAACTTTACATAAAAAGCTTCAACCAAAACACTTTGGTTATTAATATAATTACAGTTATGATTCAAGTAATACCTCAAATGAAGATGTGAGCACTGACTAGATAAAATCGGACATTTTCACGGCGTTTGGAGGGAAGCTTTTGGTGTTAGAGTAGACAACCAATCCACCAAAGCTGTATTCACAAGCTTTGGGACTTCATCATGTGGACAGTGACCGGCCTGTAGGTGTACAAGAGATGTCTTTGGATAGAACTCTTTGATTCTGTTGGCCTTGGCAGGACCTACCCATGGGTCTAAGTCACCCCAGACCAACAACAATGGCAAGTTAGCTGCTTTAAGATGCTGTCTAGAGTGTACTTGCTTTGATTCGACATGAACTGCATCATTAATCTGCGGAAAACAAACAAAACGGCATCCTAAATTTATGCAGGGGAAGGAAAGGAAAAGAAAATTTCAGACTGTTGACGGCTAAATTTTATTTAAAAATCATTTCAGTAATCCACATGTAATTAGTAAATATTTATAATTCACTTTCATTTTGAAAGAAAGCAGCAATTGTGTAGATAAATATTTAGAAAACTTATGTGATGGAGGATGCATGGGAAATTTGTATTAGATTTAGGGCCCTTATTTTGTATGTTTGCGCTATTTCGAGATTTAAGAATATTTGTGATTTTAATTATAGAATTTAGGTAAAGCTTAGAGATTTTATTAGGATTTATTAAGATTTGGTATTATAAGGGTCTTACGTTTCCTATTTGATATTATTAGGTTTTAGGTTTTCTATTGTGTTTGGGATTGATGTCTATATAAGCACCTTATTATGTTTGGTTTTAAGTAGACATTGATTATTGAATAAAGTTTCTCTTTGTCTCATTATTTCTCATCTCCCTTATTCTTCACCTTTGTCCTCTATTTCATCTGATTTCTCTTCCTCTCTGTTATTCTTCTCCCCTATCTATATTCTTCTTATCTTCTCTCTACTGTTTCTGCTTCTCTGTTCTCCTTTTCTGCTTCTTCTCTTTACCTATTCTGTTATCTTCTCTGTCTAATCTCCCTTGTTTCTATTCACTCTCTTCTCTCTCAATCTATCTTTTCTTCTTTAATTATTTGTTCTACATGATTATGTCTACTCGTCCTGTGCATCAGTTCTCTTAATGCAGGAAAATTGAGGAACACATTTTCATGCATACCTGTAGTAAACTTCTCCGGCATTTGGGTCAGTTGCTGGCCTTGATATTGACTCCACGAGATAGTCATCCACATTAGAAGTATTTTTGTACACCTGTATTAGCAAAAAGGTGTATTTATCATAGGCATAACATAATAGAGTGGATGATGAATGCAAGGTGGCATTTATCTTGGCTTTTCCAACTTAAATTTCAAATTTTATGGCCTCTGACTCTCTCAGGGTGGGTTACCTATGTCTTTGCCATACTTTGATGTTCATTGAGAGGATAAGTACCAATTTTCTTTTCCCGCAGGGCGGAGGGTGGGGTGGGAGTAAGGATTAGCATAACTAGAAGTTCCCTAGTTATAAGTGCAATTAGCATACTTATCAATTCCAAAACCTATAAAAGAAAATGGACATTGATCCTAGATGCCAAATCTGTCATTCATATGATTGTGGATGCTACTACTGATTTTGATACTAATGCTAGCTTGATTGGGGATTGGGGATATAAGGTTGTTGGTCCGTAGACCATGGGAGTGCAAGTTTGTTTATCGTCTTCGAGAAGGGAACTTTTATGCTGATTTCATGGCAAAGGAGGCAATTTTTGTGGCATGGACATGATGGTGTTTCGGGAGCTTACAAGTGAGCTCTTGGGGAATCTCATGGCTGATGCCTTAGGAGTGGCTTTTCTGCGAGGCATGAGTAGTTTTTAGCTGTCTTTGCTTTTGTTTTCTGTTTGCTTCTTTCCCTTTTACCAAAAAAAAAAGAGATTTTATAAGGATAAGATCTAGTTAAATAAGGTAGCAAGTGACATACGCTCTTTAAGACAGATTCTATACGAGAGGGTTGCTTTGCTTGCCAGAACAAGAACCCAAGAACTACGCGCTGGAAAATTTCTTTCAGTGGCTTTAGGATAAACTTCTGTAAGACTGTTTCTTCAGACTTGTTGGGTTCTCTATTGGCATCTCCAAATTGTCCAGCTGAATTTAAACGTACAACTCCAACAACTTGCTCAAGCAACCCTACTGCTGCAGCCAAAGCAGTAATCCCTCCAAGGCTGAAAAAGTACCATTACATATCATTTTTATGCTATCTCAGAAGAGAACATTGTCAAAATCACACTCAAAGTGGTATGAAATAAGTACCCAGAAACAAGAGATGTTTTCTTTTATTCGATGCAAAGGATGCAGGGACTGTATATACACTTATACATGTATTGATGTATATACAAGACATTGTTCATTAATCAATCTAAAGGTAAAACAACAATTATTTTTTAAAAAAAAGATACAAAATAAATGAAAAAAAAGTTAGCTTCCATGATTATACTGTAAAAAGAGGCTGTATAATAAGCAACACTGAATTTAAGACATCATTGTGCTGAAATCCACATGATACAGTCTTCTAAATTTATACTGAGAATACAAGTTTTAACATCCAAGGGAATAAATGAGGCAACACATTTATAGGCACATGAAGCAAAAAATTCAAGGTATTACTCAGATGTGGGGACAGTACAAAGCAATACATTCAGTGGAGCATGTTCCTAAGGCATACCTGTGTCCTGACCATAAACAGCATATGCCTGAACAGTAAGGACAGTAAAATCCAAAGAGGCACAAGCAAAACTAACAGAGCCTTGAATTGAATTAAGAATCTGATATCTTTATTTATTCGAACAAGACCAGCACTCAAGAGAATGACTGAACTCTGAAAAGAGAGAAAAATCAATGTACAGTAAATCATAATATTGATACAACTTGAGAGACCAGACCACATTTCCTAAGTTCAGGGAACTCAATTGAATTCCATTTAATAGTAAACATAAGCAAAGGTAATGAAAGTCAAACCAACAATACAGTATAGGCAAAGTGGAGATAGTGTGTATTCGGCTATTAGACTTAAAAAAGATGATACATATCACATGGACTTATTTGCAGCACTCTAAAGAATCCTCAAATGTACATCTTGAACCTTGAAAGTCAGGTAAACATATGTTAACTTTCAAAAGCTGGGGTTGCCAAATATTCCACATATGATAGAATCTGATCGCATTCACAAGAAATGTAACATAGATAACAGCCGCTTGTTCTTAAAAATTACCTGTTTCCAACTAAAACTGCTGGCTCTTTCACTACCTCCTTCAAGAAATCCACTACTTGATCTCTCCATACCATGGCATCATACTCAATAATTGCTTTCTCACTCCAGCCAAACCCTAGCAAGTCTATCGCATAAACCTTGTACTTTTTAGCCAACTTGGGTATGTTGTACCTGCAAATATGAAAAGAGAAAGAAACTCGATCATACATCAAAGACATTTAAGAGTCATGTCATGTCGTACCTAATAAGCAAGACAAGAATGTAAGCCAAAAATCCACTTTTATTAGCATATCAGTCAAACATAAGTTATCCATCACCTAATAAAGGATTTATTACTGCAACATTCTCAATTGTTCGTAGTTCATTAAAAAAAAGAGTGAAATTCAAATTCAAACTCAAGGAAGCACAATGTGCATGCTAAAAATTGCATAAGTACTCAGTTTCTTTAGTTTTGAGACAAGCAAAGAATTTCGTATGTTAAAACATTGAATCAACCAAAAGACTAGTTATGGGGCTAAAATAGCTGAGAGCACTAAGATATCAAAACAAGGTCCCAAAACACAAAAATTCAACTCTAAAAAGAGGAAGATAAGCTAAAGATGGCAAACCTCCAATGAAATACAGAAGCACCGAACCCATGGATAAGAACAATGGGTAAACCTTCTCCTTGTACAACATAATGTATTTTGTGCCCACGCCATGTCCAAAAATTATAGCCATCTGGCTTGAATGGTAATCTCTCAACACCTACAAAAAAAAAATTAACTTAATCAAGTTCCATTACCATAAGCACATAACATACAAGAACATTACGACAAGGACCCACATAAAAGAACTAGAATACCAAAGAATTCAAATTCTTCCATGAGAGGGGGAAGTGGTAATAGAATGAAAACCAGTTAAAAAAAGGTCTGTCTCTTGTCTACCCCAATACTAGAAAGAAAAAAATTCATGCTCTGGTAACAACCAGCATGAGCTACCTCTGTTTATGGACTTCATCACAATACTTGTGTTTGTGTAAAGGCAAACAGAGATTAATGTTATTTGGAGAAATTCTTGACAGAATCTGCCAACCACGTGGATTGTAGGCTCGCAAAATAAAAAAATTAGCATAACTCAAGGTATCAACTACCTGATAACCTCTGGAAAATTTCTGATTTGACAAGTCATGATTGGTCTAGTCTACTAGGCAAATTTCATTCAAGAATTACTCAGTTATTTAAGCATCAGTAAGAAACTAAGAACAATCGGAACCTCTGACTACGTTTAATCACAATACTTATGTAAACCCCATGCGATTAAAGTGATCTTGTAATTAATGACGACAATCAGGACTAATGACAATAACTAGACATAGCCTGATTGACTCCTATCGTTTTGAATTCCAAATTGGGGGGAAAAAGTAGTAAAATAGAAAGAATAAATAGCTGGATAGCTGAACTGACCTTGAACAGGTTCAGTAGTCAGAGAAGAACCCATAACAGAAACACCCGAAGCCACGATCCCTTTCAAAGCAAAGCCCCTTTTGTTTATTTCACATTTGCTTCCTTCAAGCAAATATCAGTAAATGTCAAACTAGAAACACTCAAATTAAGCTCAAAAAGAAGATTTTTTTTTTATTGCAAAGATAGAATTAGAAAAAGGATTAGAGCTTAAAGCTTACTGAGCTGATATAATGTTGAAGGAGCAATAAACCTGGTAGATACTGGGTTAAAGAACTCTGTTCCAACAGATGGTGATACAGCACATGCAGCAGACATTGAATCTTAAGAATCCTAAAAAAAAGCTTAATGATTAATCAACTAACCACCTGGATAATGGACAGGTGAGTCACAGGTCCAGGAAACAAGAGAACGAAATGAATAGAAGATGGGACTATTTGAATGAGTGAGAGCAGCAAGTGGGTGTTTGGTATTGAGCCCGCGAGGGCCGAGGTATACGCGGTTGTTGTACGTTTGAAGTTGTGGCATAGCACAAGCCAGAATTGGATTTTGCCTTTTTTGCTGTTTCCCGGGAAATTTCGGCCCTTCCAGAAGCTCGCTTATATGGGGATACGCCCATGTCATGTCCTCCGATCGGGGCAGGCTTTATTTTATGAAAGGGGTAAATTGCATCATAAAAGGTCTATTAGTTATTGTCCTTGGATCATTAAATTATAAATTTAATATAAAAAATCTTCAAATTTTCTTTGTCAATATAATATATATATTTTTTCATTTTGAGATAGTTAAATACATTAAATAAGAGTTCAATAAATTTTAGAATTTTCCTCTTATATTATTTTTTTGTGATTTATTAATATTTAATATTTAAAAAAATCATTTCAATATTAAAAAATTCTTATATTTTTTCTCATGATAAATCACATATATCTTTACATGTGCACAAAAAATCATGATCAAATTCTTTGTATTGTTAAATTTTTAAGACAATTTCATAATGTATAAAAAAATTATATTGCAACTACTTGAAAGTTTGAAGATATTTGATGTCAAATTTATAATTTTAAGTATCCAAGTGTTAAAAGTCCATAATTCAAAGACCTGTGATGCAATTAACTCTTATAAAAAAGCCGTGACACATATATAGTGTACTCGTGCAAAGTGTTCTTACAGTATTTTTTTTTTAAAATAAAGCGATTAATTGATAATTCTTTTGAATTTTATTCATAATTTATTATTATTTTTTATATTGATAAAAAGATCAAATTCGAATATTTTATATAAAAGATTTAGGCTCAATTTATTATACTTTTTAAGGTTAAAAATATGTTTCAATTATCAAAAGTGTTTTAATATATTTTTGATTAAAACTTAAGAGTTTCAATTTTAAGATGTTAAACGAATAAAAATATGTTCAAGTGAGAAAATTTTGAGGCATTTTCAAGAAAAATGATAAAAGTATTTTTACATAAAACTATAATAAACAAGACCCTAAAAATATACTAGATAAAAACTGTGAAGCTTTTTTAAAGTTAAAAAATATTTTTTAATAATCAAAAGTATTTGAATGTGTGTCTAATTAAAACTGAGGAGCTTAAATTTTAAAAAAAACTAAGATATAAAAACACTTTTCGATGAAACAAATTTAAAAATAAAACACTTTCACTTAAAAGAAATGGACTTTCCCCTTTTTGATTAGCTGCGGCTATATGGTCTTCTGGTGGTTATAGTGTACGGTGTACCAAAGGCTACTAATAAGAATACTCATTGGTTATTTGGAAGATAAATTTTGCTTCAAATGAGGAATTTTGCTTAGACTTGTCATCTTAACTAAATAATTATGCTCCCTATATTGCACATTCTTGGCAATGCCACAAACAAGAACAAATATGGGTTTGGCGATATGTGTTTGACAATGGAGCTGACTTCTTTAAAGGGTCTATAGTTTGGTAGTGACATTCTCGAGGTTTAAGCAAGCAAATTCCTCGTCTGTATTTTGTCAAAATCGAAAATCCTCAAATCGCATTTTCCGCCATGGGAGCATCTCTGAGGATCTTCGGTTCCTCTGCGCTCAATCGCCGTCTCCTCACCAGAACGACAACGGCTAAAACCCATTATCACAAATTACGTACTGTACTCCATCGACCCGTAAACGATGTCGTTTATAGGGCCTCCTTCTCTACCACTCGCATCAACTGTTGCTTACTTTCACCGAACTCTCAATCATCCATTTCTGGAAATCCAAACCCTTTTAACGCTCTCCTTTCTCTATCATCTTCACTGCCCTTTAACTCCAACAATCACGTCAACCCATTTCGATTGAACCCAAACGACGGCGTTTCCGCCTGGAACGGAGCTCCACAGTCTGTTATCAACGGAGGACACGTGGACTCTTTTGGCGGCAAAGAGCGAGTGGTAACGGTTGTTCTCTTGGGTTGGTTAGGAGCCAAAACGAAGCACCTGAAGAGATACGTTGACTGGTACGACTCCAGAGGTATAAACGCCGTTACATTACTCGTCGAAGTGGGGGAATTTCTTTCGTTCGTTTTGGGTCACAAGCTTGAGGAGCGGATTGTTGCATTTGGAAACGAGCTGGTTTCATGGGTATCGGAGGAGGAGGAAGATGGTAGAGACCGGTGCTTGATTTTCCACGCTTTTAGCAACACGGGTTGGCTTGTGTAGGTTGATTAATTGGTCTTTTTTTCGGTAGCGTAATTACTAAGATTTCTTTTTTGGTACAAAATTATAATGTTGCTTGGCTTATTATTAATATTTTTTTTCTGGTGTTGATCTTTGCAGCTATGGTTCCCTTATTGACATTTTTAAGGGTAGAGAGGACTTGATGGATAAGATTAGGGGGTGTATCTTTGATTCAGGAGGAGGGGATCCGTTAAATCCTCAGGTTATTTTGGATCCTTTTTTTTTTTTTTTTTGTGAAATTCAGTGATTGTTTGATAGCTTTCTTGTTCGATTAAATTTATACACCTTCTGGGAATTTTACGCAAAATTTGTTTGATTTGATTAGTATTCGTTTTGCAGTCCTAGTCATGTTTTTTTCTTACTATTTTACTTATTTTATTATGCTTAGTTGTGATTTGTGGGTAGTGCTTAATCAGTGGCTATACTGTAACATGTGGATCTTTATGTTTGTTCATATATGATTTATTTGGTAGCTTTGAATTTGACATTTATATCAAATTATAGAGCTGAGTTTTCAAATGTTATGCATTTGCAGAGAGTTTTCGCATAATTTGTGTGGAGAGGAGGAAATGCATCACTGCATTTTGGACAAGCAACCTAGTTACTGCTCAGTTTTCATTTTTTTCTGATAGATCTGATTGGAATTTACTTGTTCTAGTCAGTATTGAACTTGAACTCATGCAATATTGGTTTTCTTTAGCTTTTTCCATGAATCTGTTATCATTTTCTGGTTTGCGGAGTTAATCCTGCTCATAGGCTGGTTAAATTTTCCATTATTATAGTAAATATAGAAATATTTATTTTGTTTATGCCAAAATTTGGTACTGCTAATGTTTAAGTTAAACTTAATTATTCAAACAAGTCTTTTCTCTATCAGATGGATTGTGATCACTGACATTTCTAGGGCATTAAAAATGGATTACAGTCCATATAATTGATTGGGGAAGTTTATAGTATTACTTTGTTCAAACAGTTGCTTCCATCTTTCAGCGGTATTAATGCTTTGTTCCATTTATTTTAAGGTCTTTGAATTCTGAAGCAGCCATCTTAGTCTTGTGATGTGACAATATAGAATTTACATGTTGAAAAATATCAACTTGAATGAATGGGGAATTAATTTGTAACCAGTCTAATATGATATGCAGTTGGAGCTAATATTGAAACAAGTATTAGGGTGGGAGTAAGAAAATGAGAAGTGCTTGTTCTTTGGAGGTTCAAATGCTTGAGGCACGCAGATGAAAATTTCTGTCTTGATACTTAAACTTGTCTAAGTTTAGTTCCAAGTTCTGTCTTGTTATAATTGTGTGGCATCACGATTCATGAGAGACTCAATCTATTACGAGGTTTTCAAAAGGTGCAAGTCATCAAGGTTTCAGAGTGGGGGCGCTACCTTGTACAAAGAATCCTACCACTGAGACTTAATTTTGGCCACCTACACGTTTTATCATCAGATATAAGCTCTTCCTTTTACATGTATCCTACGGTGTAGACATTGATTGGCATTCTTTTTTATCCTCCCTTGAAATTCAGTGCAATTATATACATGTGCAATGATTAGAATGCATGCCTTGTTGAATTTCTTAATCCTTATTTGCCAACTTTTAAGTATAGTGTAAGTGATGCAGTTTTCATTGTTTCAGTTATGGATGCTCTGGTTTCATTTTGATTAATTAATCTCTACTTGTAAACCATAAAACATTGGGATATGTCTTATAAATTCTATTCATTCTTGCAGGTTTGGGCAGCTGGATTTTCTGCTGCTATGCTGAAGAAACGCAGCTCTGCAGTAAACTCTGAAATAAATGGATCAGAAAGTGAAGTGAGTGTGTCAAAAATGCAAGAGAAGGATCCTCTGATTATTGAAAGCATGCTGCTATCATTACTCGAGAAGCTCTTCTCCTTCGTTCTAAACTTGCCTGATGTAGATCAGTAAGTTTTATGTTTACAACCTACTTTGCTTTCCAATATCCTTAGATGGGAAACAATTGGCTGTTTCAGAATATGTTCAGAATTAAGTTAGTCATCAAAGTTAATAGACAGTAATAATTTTTTCTTGGTTGTTCTTTAGGAAATTAAAAAAGATTGTCTCTAATCTCTCCAACCACCAGGCTTCTTGTCCTCAGCTCTACCTTTACAGCATAGGTGATAAGGTCATTCCATATCAGTCAGTGGAACTGCTTATTGAGGAGCAGAGGAGGATGGGGAGAAGGGTATTTTCCTTTAATTTCGGATCATCCCCTCATGTGGATCACTACCGAACTTTCCCTAACTTATATTCATCAGAGCTGCATAATTTTTTGAAAGAGTGTTTTGCCACTGTAAAGCAGACGTGAAAAGCCTGTAAATGTAGATTATTCATGTAGAACTTCTTTACTTCTGGTTGTAAGAACTGATGAAAGTTTACTATATATAGAAGAGTCAACCTTTTGGTGGGCACGCTCTGGACCTTAAAATTCAAGGTGCATGATTCCTCATGCTCTACGCACCAAAGAAACAGACTATTTAATAGTCTTGTGATGGTCACGAGGGGAACATAAGAAGTGTCGAATTTGACAGTGTGAGATCCAAGCTTTTCCAAGCCACCCTTTAGTGGTTGTATTGCAGATATTACTTCATAATTTTTTGTTACAAAATAGTTGAACTCATTATTGATAGTCTACATAGCATTGCTAGATTTTTTTATGATTAACTAATTTTTTAAATCTTTTCTATTTTTTTAAAATATTCACAGCTCAAAATGATAATTACTAAATTTATTTATTTATTTATTATAAATTTAAATATCAAAACAAAATAAAAAAAATATCAATAACCAAACTTTGGAATTGAAATGAAATTAACTATGCATGCATCACATTTATGTTTTACCTAATTCAATTCCACCAACCAAACAAACGAGTTGGTGGAATTAGTCTAGGTTCTACGTTACGGCGCCGTTTGCTTAAAATCAAACTTAATGAAAAAAAAATTGATTTTCTGTACCTGTTACCAAATCATCTGCGCCCGCACTGAATTAGTATTGTTTTAGTTCCAATTTCGCTGCTCTTAGCCACGGCATCACCTCACGGTTACCAAATCGCCAGAAAGGAATCATCTTCTTCCTCTCTTTCAACAACTTCCTCTCAGCCTGCGTGTTTAGTTTTTGTTTGTTATTGCAAAACATGGCGATTCTGGAGGATTCATTAGTTAATTCGAAGATATCTGCGCCAAATTCGTACGGAGCTGTGGTTCTTGGCGGTACCTTTGATCGATTACACGACGGTCATCGCCTCTTCCTCAAGGTAAGCTCCTCTCTCTCATATAATTTACTCTTTTTTTTTCCTTCAATCGATTTTGAAATTAACAAAAGAAAAATGGAAATGCATCGAGTATAGGAATCAGCAGAGCTGGCAAGGGATCGGATTGTAGTGGGAGTATGCGACGGCCCTATGTTGGCCAACAAACAAGTAAACATTTCCTTTTTTTTTACATTTAACAGATACATTCATATCTCATTTATCATTTAACTACCATTAACTGTCGACTTATTCAATTACTGTAGGAGATAGGAAGATATTGTGAGAAGACAATTGTCATATTGTTGCTGTTATTAAATTGTCAAGGTGTGTCTTGTGGAATCATGATTGATTAAGCTTTGTACGAAAGTGTTTTGTGCGAATCAATTTTAGCCTAACTTATCAGACAATTTTCATAGAGTTAGCTAAGGCAGTGTACCTCTTTTATTGATCTTCAAGGAAAAACAGGCATATAATTAATAAGACCGGGTTTTTACAGCCAATTTTAGAGTAGCCCAATAGGGCACCCTGTCTTAAAGTAGCATAGCATGGCCTGTCTTGAGGTGCTTAGGTTTCTTCTGAAAGCAGGTCGTATTTGCTCATTTAAGATCTACTTCGGTGATGATTTCCTTTAAAGAACTCATAAGGGCCTCTCATCGTTTGAAGTTGCTTACCAATGATTTCAAAACACCTTGCATCAAGCTCTTATGAGCTTCAAAACTCATATTTCCTTGAATACATTCTAGCATATTCTCAAGATTAGCCATTAGAAGACAATTTTAGTGGTAAAAATTTCAACTTGTTACTTTCCATCACATAATAGGAATGATGACAATTATGCCTTTCTTTCTATAGAGGGAAAAAACTCTGTTTGGATGGTATAGTCATATGATACTTTTCTTTACTTTTGTAGTTCTCCACTTTAATACAGCCCATTGAAGAAAGGATGCGTAATGTTGAAAATTACATCAAGGTAATTATGAAGAATCTTTTGTGCATTCAACCAAAAATAAATAAATTTCTGTCTGTTTATTATATTCAATCTGGGTATTGTGTGTCAGCAGTTTTCTAACTTGACCAGATTTTCTACACCAGAAATGCAATAAGTGCTCCATAGACAGGTTACCTTTTTTAGCTTAGATAACAGATATGAAGCGGTTCATGTGTCCCCCAACATCTTTTCATGTCTCAGTTTCAACCTAATGACATCTATGAAAGTAGGACATCTATTTCAATGGCAGATAAAAATGAAAAGTCGAATTTTATTCTCAGAAAAGGTTATTGAAGTCTAACTTGCTTTATGATTCTACTTGGTGGTGAAACGCATGAACCATCAGCCCCACGACCTCAGATCCTATATATCACAAAAAGAATTTTTTTATAATGGAGTTTCTTCATATTATGCGTGCAGAAAACTTTTTCCTCACTTTTATTGTGACAATAATAATCTAAATTTTCATTTTTGTTTATATATGTGCAGTCTATCAAGCCAGAGCTGGTAGTGCAAGTGGAACCTATTATAGACCCCTATGGCCCTTCGATTGTTGATGAAAATTTGGAGGCAATTGTTGTCAGGTCTGCTTTTGACTAATACATTCTCATGTCTTCTAGTATAGAGTCTATAAAGCATGAAGGCTATGGAATATCCTCCCTATTTTCTTTTCTTATTTTACGTGGTTTAATTTTAGTAATGTATGAAGCTTCATCTGTGTTTGTCCTCTTTTAAGCTTTGCAATGTTCATATTCATCTGGAGTTTGATCTAAATATTTGTTGCTTCATTTTGTCTTTTGCTGCTTCAATTTTCAAAATTTGCGCTCTAGATTTGCTGAATTGGGTGGCTTTTTGGCCAATTTTCGAAAAATTGAAATGACCCTTTAATCCTCTTGTTTTTCCTTTGTACCCTGTTACCCCATGGTTTATGTTAACAACTGGAGACTGGAGTTAAAAAAAAAAGATTTGCCTGTGTGACTTCAATCTTCTGGGGCTGTAACAATCCATAGATCTCCCAAGAAGTGGTAAGAGGACTATTTTTGACTTGCTGCTTTGAGTTTTTTTGGCAGCAAAGAGACATTGCCAGGTGGACTATCAGTTAATAAGAAAAGAGCTGATAGAGGCCTTTCAGAACTAAAGGTTTGAGCTGTCATTGTGAACTCTATTATTAATGTCCACAGACTGAATTAGAATATTTTTTGTTGAAATATTGTCAATGATCGGGCCTTAAAATTGAGGATGTTCTGCAGATCGAAGTTGTAGATCTAGTTTCTGAAGGATCTAGTGGAGATAAACTGAGTTCAACAACATTAAGGAAGCTTGAGGCAGAGAAGGCCAAAAACCAACAATTGGCAGAAGCACAGACGTAATCCATGAAGAATCTACTGGAGATAAGCTGAATTAACCACATTGAGGCGCTTAAAGCTGAGAAGGCCAGGAAGCAAGAATAGCTACATGGTTGTCTCTTTTACATTGTTTGAAGTTTCTTGTACAAACATGTCTTGCATAGCGGAACTCAGAATATACATACAGTCGTAGAGACTATGTGATGCACATATTGTCTCATGCTACTGTAGTCTTAGAAGTAAACTTGAGTTTGAAAAGAAGCAGTTGCATATTTCCTTTTGTAGAAGTGATTAATGTCTCGGTTTCGATTCAAGTTGTTATTGTTCTTTTTAAAGAAAAAAAGTAAAAAGAAAACCTTACAGTAGTTAGCAGAAGGTTCTTTCATGTCGATCAATAAATATCTACTGGAACCGAAATGGTCAAGAATTATTTCTTGAGAATCCCTTTCTAATTTATTTTTAAAGAAGCCATTTGTTGTGGTGGAGTTAAGAAAGGAAAATAATTATCTGTCCGAAAATAAAATCGAATGTAAGATTCTTCACAAGGGACATGCTTGAGCAACATTGGGTTTAACAAAATTACCTTTAAAAAAATGGTGAACCAAAAGGTTTCAAAAACTGTTATTCCTATATGGTTCTTCGTAACGCATTAAGGAAATGCTTGAGCAACAATGGATTTAACAAAATTACAATTTAAAAAATAGGGTTTGCCCTAAAAAAAAGTTTCTCAAGGCGTGGCCAATTGAGAGAAATTCTTCCATAAGTTCGTCTATCAAGTTAATTGTAAGTTAGACCTATTAGAGTTCGTCATGTCAGTAAAATAGGCATGACCCTTGCGACAAGTGAGTACACATCTCTTAGTAAAACAGTGCAGTTAAGCTTGTAATGTTGCACGGTTTTACTAGAGGTCCACACTCAACAACGTCATGGAACAAGTAGCCCTGGTTAAATATTACGATGATGAAGACGCTGTCGTTTTATTGGTTAACTGACCTATTTTTGTGGACTTCACCCATCGCGTCTCCAAAATCCTACGGCTACTTTGTGATAAAACGGAAATTTGAATTTCGTGACTGAACGATCGCGATCCCTCATTTTCTTCAAAACCCCCACATTCAATTTTTTCCTTTCCTACTGTCTTGATCATTCAAGAGAGAGAGAGAGAGAGAGGACTCTTGGCATTTCACTAGCCACTGGCACTTGACAGAGGGACGGCTAACGATTACCTCAAGGTATTCTTGTCACCCCAGTTTCAAATTCCCTTTGATTTTCACGATAGTTATGAGTTTTTGGTTTCCAATTTCCATAGGTTAGTATAGTATATGGGTCTTTCTACTTTGAGTTTGCAGAGATTTTATGAAGTGTTTCTGTTTGTTTAATCGCCTGTGTATTCGTTATATTATATGGGATTTTGATGCTTGTTGTTCCCTTTTCTTTTTCTCTTCTTGATGGGTTTTCTTGTTCATAGGCTTTGTGTTTGCTTAAGCACTCCATTCAGTTCTTTCGTTGGAGGGTAAATTTCCAAAGAAAACCAACAATCTTGAGAAGTTGATGCAAATCTTGAATACATTATAAGGGTACACGATCTTTGTTAATTTTGATTTTACAGTCCTTGAGTTTTTCATGTTTTATGCTTGTTCTTCAGGCGATTTTGATTCTTTATTTTTGATTTTCTTGATTGTTTGCAGGTGGATTTTGCAAAATTCTTGCAAAGATGAATGATCTAATGACAAAATCGTTTTTAAGTTATGTGGAACTGAAGAAACAGGCCCAGGAAGATCTTGAGGCAGGACTTGACATTGAAAGAGGCCAACTTAACCCCGCAGATGAACAGAACCTCTCTCTGTTCTTCCAAGAAGTTGCGGCAATCAAGATCGAAATGGAAGAGATCACCAATCTCTTGTTTGATCTTCAAAACCTTAATGAAGAGGCTAAGTCCACTCACAGCGCCAAAGTTCTTCGTGGGTTAAGAGACCGAATGGAATCAGACACAGTTTCAATTCTCCGCAAAGCAAATAATGTCAAGGCAAAGCTGGAATCGCTTGATCGATCCAGTATAACCAATCACAGAGTATCAGAAGCGTACAGAGAAGGAACTTGTGTTGATCGCACGAGGATTTTGACCACTAATGGTTTGAGAGTTAAGCTTAGGGAGATGATGAATGATTTCCAGTCCTTGAGAGAAAAGATTTTATCAGATCACAAAGAAGATCTCAAGAGAAGGTACTATAATGCTACTGGAGAGATACCAAGCGAGGATTTGATCGAAAATATGATTTCAGGAGGTGGGCAAGTTCAGTTATTTGAAGGGAAAACCGAAATGGATTTGAGGAGTAAAGAAAGGCATGAGGCAGTGATGGATATACATAGAAGTTTGAATAAGCTGCATCAAGTTTTTCTTGACATGGCTGTTCTTGTTGAAACACAAGGACAGAAGATGGATGATATTGAAGAGAACGTGACCAATGCAGCTAATTTCATCAGTGGTGGAGCTAACAGTCTTTACTACGCCAATCAGATGAAGAAGAAGAAGACATGGGTGTACTGGGTTTGTGCTGTTGGGCTAATTATACTGGTGGTTTGCATCATTTCTATGTGGGCATCTTGAAAGGAAAAGGGAAAGAAGATGATTTCTGGGGACTGTGAAGTTCCTTGTTGTTTTGTTGGGTTCTGGGTCTGTAAATTCTTCTGAGCTCAGGGAGAGGTGTTTTGCTGTTCCTTAGTAGTTGTTGGTTAGGTAAATATGATTTTATTTTGATTAGAAGCAGTCACTGTTAACTCTTCAGATTCTGTTAATTGATACTAATGTTTTTAAAAATTATATATGCTTGATTGAGGTTAATTCCCAAGGATTGCTCAGTTTCTTATTTGCTTGTTTCACTTTCTCTTCTCTATTGACTTTCATCTAACTGATGGAGTAGTATTTGAAGTGTAACTTGAGTTCAATTTGTATTTGTCCAAATAGTAAAGATTCAAATCCAGGGGGGTCTCTTGGCGTAGTGGTTCCCTCCGGATTCTCTTGGCCTAGTGATTACTTTTGGACTCCATATAAAAGATCCGGGATGATCCCCTCCCCACCAACGTACCCAAAAAAAATGGTAAAGGTCATGTATGGATCAATTTAAGTTGGGAAATGGTGCTTCAGCCCTTTTTAAATTGCTACCATGATTTCTGGCATGATTCTGCATGTAGCTGTTCTTGAATTTGGTAGTCATGGAACTTTATCTGAGGTAGAACAACATCCGACTGACTGGGAAAATTCCAAGCACAATTATGAATTTCCTGATATTTTTCACTTAGCAAAAACAATTTTGCCTGATGACAGTGATAATGAGAAAAATGGGGACCAGTAAAAGTATCCCCATAAAAAAAATCAGAAAAATATCAAGATGGGAATATCCTTATCCGAATTGCTAAGACAATTCAACACCAAAAGAGCAAATGCGCAATTCTGCATCATCTCTTATCTTTTTTTTCATTACTTCAATGACAAAAATGGCACACATCTCTTTAACTCCAAATAACCAATTCTCCTTGGAATCAAATGTTGCACAGACCCTGTCTCTGCTGCAAAGATGTTCAAACATGGAGGAACTGAAGCAGACCCATTCCCAAATGTTTAAAACAGGCCTTGTTCAAGATAGCATCCCAGTTAGCAGGCTTCTATCTTTTTGCATCTCTTCGAATTCCGGCAACTTAACATATGCCCAAATGGTTTTTAACAGAATTAGCAGACCGAACACGTTCATGTGGAACACCATGATCAGAGGATATGCAAGCAGCAATGAACCAGAACAAGCACTACTGCTGTATGAGCAGATGCTCTGTCATTCAGTTCCTCATAATGCTTACACCTTCCCGTTCCTGCTAAAATCCTGTTCCAGTCTATCAGCCTTTGAAGAAACACGACAAATCCATGCTCAAATCATAAAGTTGGGATTTAGCTCAGAAGTTCATGCCACAAATTCTTTGCTTCACGTTTATGCAGTATCTGGCAGCATCCAATCAGCAAATCTTCTCTTTGACCGAGTACCCCAACGGGACATTATTTCATGGAACTCAATGATTGATGGCTATTCAAAATGCGGCAATATAGAAAAAGCATTCGAAATTTTCAAAAATATGCCAATGAAGAATGTCATCTCATGGACTACAATGATTTCTGGATATGTTGGGGCAGGCATGAATAAGGAAGCTTTAAATTTATTTCGGGATATGCAAAATGCAGGCGTTCAACCTGATAATGTAACCCTCGCAAGCACTCTTTCAGCATGCACACATCTTGGAGCATTAGACCAAGGCAGATGGATTCATGCATATATTAACAAAACAAGAATCGAAATAGACCCAATATTGGGCTGCGTTCTGATAGACATGTATGTGAAGTGCGGTGACATGGAAGAAGCTCTTGAAGTTTTCGGGAAAATGAAGAAGATATGTGTCTCCGCATGGACTGCAATAATATCTGGTTTTGCAATTCATTGTAATGGAAGAGTAGCTCTTAACTTGTTTATGCAAATGCAGAAGGTGGGAATCAAGCCAAACCTGATAACTTTCACTGCAATGTTGACAGCGTGCAGTTATGCAGGACTAGTTGATGAGGGAAGATCATTGTTTGAGAGTATGGAGAGAAATTATAACCTGAAGCCTACTATAGAGCATTATGGTTGCATGATTGATCTACTAGGCCGAGCTGGAATGCTGAAGGAAGCAAAAGAGTTGATTGAGAAGATGCCTATAAAACCAAATGCTGTCATTTGGGGGGCTCTGCTCAAGGCCTGCCGAATTCATAGAAATCTTGAGTTAGGTAAACAGATAGGGGAAATCCTGATTGAAACAGATCCTAACCATGGTGGCCGGTACATTCACTTGGCGAGCATTCATGCTATAGCAAGGGAATGGGACCAAGTGGTTGAAGCAAGAAGGCGAATGAAAGAAAGGGGGGTTTTAAAACTGCCAGGATGTAGTGCAATCAGTGTGAACGGGATGGTCCATGAATTTTTAGCTGGAGATAGATCCCACCCAGAAATGGAAGAGATTCATTACATGTGGGACAAGATAGCAGAAAGGCTGAGGCACGATGGATATAAACCTGCATTAGAGGATTTACCACTTGATCTTGATGACGAGGAGAAAGAAGCAGCAATCCATCAGCACAGCGAAAAGCTGGCTATTTCATTTGGACTAATCAAAACTAAACCAGGGACTACAATTCGGATTGTAAAGAATCTTCGGGTGTGTGAGGACTGCCACATAGTAACAAAGCTCATCTCTAAGATATATGCCAGGGACATAGTAATGCGGGATAGAACGCGATTCCACCATTTTAGGAATGGGAAGTGTACTTGTGGGGATTACTGGTGAAGAGAGAAAAGCCAACAAATATCTACTCACAGTAGAATGTTTGACACAGAATCAATATTTAATCGAACATACATCAACTTGAAATTACATTATTGAGAACCATGGGTTAGCCCAACTTCTTGTTCATATAGCTGTAAGGTTTGCAAAATTGAACCCACAAAAATCAAAAGAAAGAAAAAAGAAAGATACTATTTAGCCTTCACAACTGAGGAAACAGTAGAAGCTACACTTCAGCAGTTACATCGATGCTAAGAAGCTGCTTTGCTATCCAAGACTGTTCAGGCCCTAGCTGGACACTTCCAATCTGAGTGGCCATGTAAAAATTAGATCAACTATTCAGCAGACGATGCCTATTGCATCAGAAAAAAGGCATCTAAGAACTGTTCAATTAGCATGCTAACCCTTTCACTAAATAACCAGTGATTATTATTTTAGTTTTTATTAAGAAATACATCTGATATTATTTTGCAGGAATAGAATCAATCTTCTAAGCAATTTGCCAATCAAGCTATCATTAGCAAGCAAAGCACGTGTAACAGAAAAACATTTGGCTAGTAACTGAGGAAGAAGGTCATTGTTCAATACCTTAGCATTTTCTACGCAAACAAAATCCTTGTAACACGCTTCCATCTGTAGATGTGGGTTCCATAAAACAGCATCTGACCAACTGCATAGGCAAAAGGGAAAGGAGAACCAAATATGTGAAAAACAGATACAGAGAGGAAGAGCTTGATGTAATCCAAGTAAAAGTATGATACAAAATTCCAACTCGCATACTTTGTACTTGATATAGATATTGTGTCACCCAAGCCATTATCAAGCTGCAACACTTTAGTGGCATCAAGATAGACGCAATCTACAAATCCCGGAAAAGTAACCACATCCCTGAGATGTTAATGTAACAGTTAGAAAGAGCAGAAACATCTATGGAAAAAGAATCAGCAAGATATATAGTTACAATAATGCTTCTTGAACATGGGCGTGCTGCACCGCATACTCATGAGCACTCTTTTTCCAATAAAGGGATCAAAAGTGGAAAATAAGAAAATATATCCGGTACTAAGACTAACAGATGATATTAAGAATCTTTTCAGGTTCTAAATACAATTTTAATCCTTTTGATGAAAGATGCAATGCCAATAAAATATAATTCCATGAAGTTATTAACATTGCATACCTGATGCAATCAGAAATTGGAAAGATAGTCCATAAAGAAAAAAAAATGAAAAAAAAAATTGAATTGGCAAGACAGAAAATATTTTGGGGAAGGGGGAGTATTAAATCCAGAACTAAATCAACTCTTTTACACATCATAAACATGCTTTCCTACTTTAAAGTAGCCAGTGTACTACAAAGAATGTTAGTACTAACCTTTCCTCACTACCCTCAAACGGATTCTTAGGATCTGGATCTTTATTCAGAGTTTTGCAACCTTTCAAACCTCGTACAGATGCTCCTGTTATAGAAGCCTGAATGATACCATTAAAATTTAGTTTATGTTTGCAAGTCAAAACAACCAATGAAACTGCATATGATTTACAGATACCGCTTACATTTTGTTTGCAATTAATTTTACCAAGTTTAGAAATTTTTTGAAACATCAGTGAATGGCCTTTTTTTATATGCAATGATCTTCAGTTCAATATTAAGTTCTTCCCAACTTATGATAATTCCTAAGCCCCTCATATTCTAGTGTCAAAATCAAATCTAACTTGGTCATATCACAATGAAGATTGGATCTCCCAAGCATGGGATTATGGTACTAACGTACTTACATGGAAGTATGTATGCAAGGCAGTACTGAATGAAAACAGCTTATTGTCTGTGTTTGTAATTTTTAGCTCTGTGGAAATGCTCTTTGCATTTAGAATCACCTGAAACAATTGAACAATCCATAAATTTGATCTGTGAACATATAAGATATAGACTGCAAGAGAACAGATGATATCCAGAAGATTAATATTACAGTGAAGTGGCACCGTAGGTACAAGGAACACACCTCTAATATTAAATGGACTGTATGCCTAATCTGTTTGCCCTGGACATCAACCACTGACCTTGTATAGAGCCTGAAAACTGAAATCCCACATGGCTCGACTGTAAGGACCATCCTTTAGCTCAAGAGTTACAACAGGATTGCCATCCACGTTTTCAGAATCAAAAACAGACCAATCCATGTTTCTCGCGAATCCATGCTGTCAGTTACAAAACATCTCGAAAGTTCAAAATGATAAGAGTTAAATAATGACTACAATAAAGTAAGACACAGGAAAATATAAGTTTTCTTAGAAGGAGAGCTCCATGCTTTTGCAGGTATAGACTGGATATAAAACAGTGCAAACATCATCCACTTCTAGCTAGACCATAAAATGTACCAAAAATGCAGGCTGCAACTGTATTAAGATAGAAGTTAGAACTGCTTGATGGCAATAACATATAAGCATTAACCAATATATTTTTCCGCAAAACATCCCCAGAACCATCAAAACACTACCACATTAGGCTGATATAGACCATGGTCGGTGAGTAGTGATTCCCTCATTTTCCTGCCATTAAGTAATCATGTATTTGATGCCTCATGATAAATCAAAGGAACTCATAAAATATAGACTATAGGAAGATAAATGCAGGCTACCAATGAAAATATGATAAAGTTCGGAGGATTCATACCTGCTGCATTGGTCCAGGTCCAAACTGTGGGAAACAATGCGGAATGCCTCCACTATCCCAATAGAAGAACAGTCAGTATCATGGAAAATTCCAGAGTTTTCGCGAAATACAAGTGAAAAAAGAAAAGCACATGCTAAATCAAATGGATGACATGACTTCCAAAACCTATTAACTTATAAATGATCAACCAAGAAAGATTTGACATTTTTATTTACAACTCCAGCCGAGTTACGCTTGTCTAAGTGCTTTTCTTACTTTTATTTTAATTCATTCTTTGTGTACAAGCATCCAATATGCATTTTGGTGTAAAAACACTGCAATTTCTTAAAACAAGCCATAATATTGGCCTATGCTCTTCTCAGCTGGCTCAAACTCGTCACCTCTTAAGCTAAGGTAACTTAGAAAACAGAACACCTCCAGACACCAAGATTACGTCGGTGTCTATCTTTAACTCTACACCAGTACAAGTCGACGCACACACATTTGAAAAGGGGGAAATTTCCCATGGCAAAACTGATGATACTCACAAAGCACCTAATTCAAATCACTACTTCCATAACTAAAGCAAATAAGTACACTACAGAATTTACAAAATGAAAATTCTCGTTTTTAAAAAAAGAACCTGATTGGCTTTTTCTTGTTGAATACAGCATCTGGTCTGACAAAAAGGAGGTCCTTGCCACCTGCAACTTTCCAAGAAGTGATGCAACCCCCAAATAAATATATCTCAGCCTCACTGCAAAATAACAACAATCAATCAACTGATACATTTATTTATTTGAAGAACGAAACAAAAAAAAGGGGAAAAAACAAAATACAGGTGAAGAATGCTTTACCTGCCCTGATTAGAAGTGAGCACAACCTTGGGCAAGTTGCCTTCTCCTTCAGTAACTCTCATTCCCATTGCAAAAGCCATACCAGGGTATCTGTTTCTATGCCCAAATTGAAATTGAAAAGAAAAAACAAAAAAAGAATACGAATATAAAATCTAAGACTCGAAATTCAGGTGCCTAAATACAGAAACTACATTGTCAATTCATGGGAACTAACCGGTTGACTCGCTGCAGGTGAGGGAAGTTTGAGGTAGGAAGCGAAAAGGCCATTGAAACCATCGCCATATCTTTTCTCCTTTTGTTCAATTGGAGAGAGAGTGAGTACCCCAAAAATTACTAAACATAAACTATACAAACTACCTCTGCATCTAACGATCGGAATATCGTTTGGCACTTGGCACACTTCTGTTCATTTGTTTCTGTTCCCCCTGTATATTCGCCTCTTCGGATATTCTTTAGCTGTTGTCCCTTGCCCTGGGCCCAGGTCGGGTTCACGTCGGACACTTGAGTCCAATTCTAAGCCCAAATTATATCAACTCATATATTGGTTTGGTATTTTTTGTTTTAAAATATATATTTTATCATTTTCATTATTAAAATTATTAAAATAAATACTTTTAAGATATATTTTAAACTAAAATATATGCTTAATTTTGTGGTTCGACTCATTTTCATAACAAAACTTAAGGGTTTTTTCGGTACATAACAAACAAACCCTATGGTTTCAATTAGTTACATTTGTAATATTTTTAAACATTTTTTATAAACGAAATTGTCTTAAAAACTTAATAACACAAATAATTTAATCATAATTTTTTGTATACGTGCGAAGAGAAATGTAACAAATCACGACAAAAAATATATAAAAAAATGACAACTAAGAATATTTTTTCTTATTTTTTACTATTAAAGATTGAAAACCATAAAAATAGTACATGATTGAATTTTTTTTAAAAATTATGGGATGTTCTCCAAATAGTTTATAAAATTTATTGGATATCAAAATGGGTTAATTTTGCGCTCAAATGAGTACAGATAAACAGTAAAGTTAATGGAAGCTCATCTTTATACTAATAGTGAAACCATATGGTTTGATATGTAATAAAAAAAGCTCAAGATTTGTTATAAAAATGAACCAAACTACAGAGTTATGTCTGTATTTTGATCTATATTTTACTAAGGAGATGCTAACTTACAACCAAAATTATAAATTAGTATTTTATACACATTATTTTGGACAAAAATAACATTATATTTTTAGTTTAACTAGAATATTAAACAGTTTGTATGTTTTTAATATAATTTAAAAAATAACACTTCTCTTTTCGGACTCAACAAATTCTTACAACATTTTTTTATTCTCCTCAAATGTCAATGTCAAGCAACCTCCTGCAACTTTTGCAGGAAACCTTACAAGCAAACTGTTGTTACACATAAAATGGTTTTACATACAAATTATTGCACATTATGAACTTTCAAGCTTTTTAAACAAAGTCACAGCTAGCATGGTGGAAGATCCTTGGGAGGAGGCAGAATATTCTGATCAGGTCCCGGTCCATCTTCGACCACGAAAGCCATTTTCAATCCCCATCCAGTGTGGAGCTCCAAATGACAATGCATGAACCAAACACCTGCACACCAAAATAAAAATAAAAAAAATATTAAGATGGACGGATCGCATGTACTCAAGATTAGTTCGGGCGAACACCCAGATAACTCGTTACCTAAAAAAAAATATTAGTAACCATTGATAGGAAGAGAAAGCAATAAAAAAATTTCTCCCACCACTATCAATAATTGAAAAAGTTTGTGATGCATAAATTTGTCATGTGCTCATAAATATCTAAAAAATCCTAAGATATATGTATACCTGGATTATCAGCTCTAAATCGAAAGGCGGTCCAGCCACCAGTGGGAACTCCAACTGTATTTCTCTCAACAGGATCAACCAAATTATACTTAGCAGGATCCTTGACAGGATCATAGTTTCCAATTCCGGTACCAACCACGAAGAAGTTATAGCCATGAAGATGGAATGGATGTGACTCAACTGTTAACAGATTAGTATCTTGCAGTACCAATTCAACAGTAGAATTGAATGCAATCTTGCTAAGTCTTGTTCCATGAGAAGTACCAAGATTTGCTGTCAATGGTGCACCAGTGTAGTTGAAAGGTTTAGGAGGTCTATCAGGGAAATCTGTCCTGAAAACTCCCGGTGTATTGAAGTGGTGAGCTTGAAGAAGTCCAATTTGAGGCATAACAAAAGAGATATTGTTCAAGGAAGCTAAGAGTTTGGTTCCGTTCACGCATGTCGGGCAAGAATCCTCCCCAAAACCAATCGTATACAACAGTTTTCGATCAACTTTGAGGGGTACGTTGGCAGGGAATTGAGCAGAGTTTAAGCTCCTGAGGTTCCTATTGTAGTTTAACGCAAATGTTGTGTCATTTGGTGCAGGCAGTTGAGGCAGAACAGGGAGAACAGAGTTGGGGATGCCTTTGTATTGGAGAATTCCAGTTGCTGTTCTATTGTCAACAGGAATTGGAACATCCATGAAAGGTCTAGTAGCCATGAAATATCTGCTTGGAACTTGATTAGCTCGAACTAGAACGTTTGTTGTCTGTCCAGGTGCAATCAGTATTGTCTGAGTGGTGAATGGTTTTGTATAGACTGCATCAACTTCAACTACTGTCACGTTGTGACCAGCGATGCCAAAGAAAAGCTCGTCATTGAGTGCCGCGTTGATGATCCTCAGAAGGTATGTCTTCCCTTGTTCAACCTCCATTACAAAAGTATCTAACATAAAGAAAAATTGAAAACGGTTTTCAAGTTACAATCATTCATATATATCTATTTTTTTCTTACAGAAAACAATTTTCTTTCGTTTTCGAAACAGTTTTTGAAAACAAAAAATTGTATCTAAGCATGCCCTGATTTGTATCAAGAAAATTTTGTTAACAATTGTTTTATAAAACACAAAACAATTTTTTGGCTCCATAATATTTTTAACTGAAATTTCAATAACAATGTTGACAGGCAAAGGCCGTTTTGAAAGATAAGCCAAACAGTAACGCCCTCTTCAGATACTACTTTAAATTTAATGAAAAGAACTTAAATTATGCCATGGCTTGAAGTTTTCTCCAGCTAATATTGCTTACGTTTCTCAGAACAAGGAAAGAGAGGCCCTGGTTTCCCATTGATTGTGTGTGCATCTGACATATTTGGTGGCAATCCCATGTTGTTCCCTTGCTTGACAATCTCTTCCACATCCTTGTGCCACCATTCTCCTACAAAACACACACACATTTGATCAAATTAAAAGCTTCAAGAACTGTAAAATTGGGAGTTCAATTTGAAATTGAGATTCATATTGATCTTGACATGAAACCCACCTAATAAAATGATGTCTTCTGCATGAGGCCGTGGGAAGGGAAACAGGGTCCCCTGTTTTGGCATGATAACAATTGCACCGTAGACTGTTGCCCTTAGCCAAAGAATGTGTGCATGCCACCACAATGTTCCTCTCTGTCCTGTTACATTGAAGTCATAAGTGTAGCTATTTCCTCTCTTGATCGGACACTGTGTTATGTAAGCTGGTCCATCAGCCCATCCATTTCGATATTGCTTCAGTCCATGCCTAAGAAAAATGTACTAAGAATTAGCAAATGCTAAGTATTTTTTCTTGTTTATATTGGTTAATTAATGCCTTACCAATGGATTGACATGTTATATTGTGCATTGTTGGTAACATTCACAAGAACTCTATCGCCTTCTCTAACATAAATAGTTGGCCCTGGAAATCTGCCATTTACAGTTACAATTGGTTTTGCATGGCACAGTCTACTCACATTCTTCACTTGAATCTGAGAAAGAAAAATTAATGCATAAAGATTAATTTTCATCATATGGAATTTCAAAAGACTTTAACCTGTTTGGGAAGTTAATGAAATGATTTCTTGGTACCGAAACTAGACCAAACACCCAAAAGAACCATTTATGAAATGATTTTTGTTTAACTGAATCAGAGAAATGATTTTACTATTGTTTTAACAAACACTAAATAATTTATAACTTTACTATTTTTCTATCAAAAACTATGTTGTGATATCCACATGTGAATTATCACACATCAGGAAAAAAAAAAAAAAAAAGTAACTTATATACAAGGTTTGGATCGAAAACTCTTAAGCTTAGACTTTTGAGTTATGTTAATGCACATCCGTGTATATCGAGCTTATATTTATGTGTGTGAAGAACTCCGTACAACCAAACGGAGTGCTAATTAACTCACATCAAATTGGTATTGCTTTGTAGCAGCTTGAGCTGGAAAAGAGATGAACCCAAGAAAGATAAAAAGAAGAAAGATCAACACAGAAAAGGAACCGCCCCGCCGGCTTGCCATTTTGTCGTGAAAATTAGAAACTTGTGATGTAGTAGTAATGCTAGCTTGTAAGGATGAGAGGTGGAGGTGAAAATATGAAGGATACATATACATACATACATATATATATGTATGTATGTAAATGTTTACAGGCAAAAATGTATGCTATCAGTCTGTTAAAGGAGAAGGAAGCTGGTTAGGTGAGAATTGTGGATCAAAGCTTGTAAGCAAAACTCTGAAAGAGACTATAGCTTCAAGGGCATTGACTGACGTAGAGGGTGAGATTGCTAAGCCAAGAAGATCAATTTTTCAGTCACTACATCAATTTTTTTTTTCATTTTTTTCTTCTATTTATTTAATATTGATTTTTTTCTTTATTTCTTATTTATGATTGTAATTTCTGAGTATGTTGAGGCATGAAAGGTATATAATACCAAACTAACCCCAAAATACAGTACTAAAGCTTTACCTTTAAGGAAACGTAATAAGCTTTAAGATTCTGATTTTTGATATTACCAATGGCTCCTACTGGAATCCAACTAGTTATAAAAGTCATCTCGCCTCCGCATGGACCAGGGTGCCTTCTGTCCATTGAAAATGGTTCATTTGGTTAATCTGTTATTTGCTTTTATTGGTCACATGTCATTCTCAAAAGATAACTCTCTTTGGTTACTGCATGCCCACTGAATCCTTGGCAATATCAGAATCGAGCTTTATAAAATAATTGTAAATTCAAAAATAAATTCAGAAGAACTTACTTCTAAGTTTTTTGTGGCATTTCTTTGTAAGGTTATTTTGCTTATGGAGGGGCTCAAATCCTGGTTAAGATGCTTCGTAGAGAAATTTCCTGTTGCTGCTGATTGAACCCGTTTCAAAAATAAAATGATAATAATAATAATAATAAATCTCAAATTAATAAACTATTTCAAGTAAGAGAAAGACTAGGCAAAATCTAGCAACTCTCAAAGCAAAGAAGTTCTTGTTTGGTACAGTATCATGAGAGATACATGCAACAAAAGTCCATTTTATTGTTAAATGATATGAGAAAATAAAAAAAAATATTTTATCTTTATTTAATAATAAGATATACTCTTATACCATCTATCTCTTATGATACTATGCTAGATAAAATTTTTTCTTCGTAACAAAGATTATCTTTGCTCACAAAAAGGAAACAAATAATGAAACGCTTTTAGGCTTCTAGCACAACTAGCACAACGGCAGTCTACATTAGTACCAGAAAATGGAGAAAATAGATCCCAAGGCAGCACACATGACAATTTTTCTGATCATATGGAATTTCTAAATTGGCCACACGGAACTTTAGGGAATTAAATTTTTTATAAATCTGGTATGTTCTAAACTTTAAAAAGTATAAAGAGAGAATTATAGGTCAGCTTGCTTTTTTTTCGACAAAAGTATCGAGATTTTGGTCCATTAATTAATCCCCTAATACATGCATATCAACCGCCATATCATAAAACTCGAAATAAATTCCGCAGATATGGTTTTAAAAGAGTTATTTGCATTTAATATTTGGAAAATGAATTCAAAACCTACAATATGCAAGACACTTATCTTGGTTGTCTATTTTAGGTTAGTTTGCCCTTTTTGTGATAGGGAGTTAGCTTGCTTTTGAGATCTTCACAAAACTTGATTATCCTCATCAATCATTGTATTGAAGTACTCTTTTGCAATCTAGCTTATTCGATGAGCATGACAAAATTCTCTCTTTTAAGTAATATTCTTAGTTAGAACATTCAGGTGTGTTTAGTACAAGAGAAAATGATGAAATGTTGTAATTATCTCTTAATATGAGCTTACATTAATTTGGGTTTATTAGATTTTGTCATAAAATAAGTTAGGTATTGGTCTAGTAGGTGAGACTTAAAGTAAGCTCAGAGTAATTTATTTATAGCGGAATTAATAATTTAATATGTCTAATATGAGCTAGCTAATGTAGATTTTAGTTAACTATTGGACCTGTAATAGGTGAGTCATTAGATCACTATATAAAATATAAGTTAGGTCTCCTCTCTTATTCTCACCCTAAAGATTTCTTACTCTCTACACAATATTATAGAGTTTAAGGCTTATCTAGTTAAGACTAGTGTGCCAATGAGAACAAGAAAAAGAAATGCCTTTCTGATTAAATGTTAGATTTTTGTCATTTAATTGAATCTATAGTGTTTGTAAATGATTAGAACACATAGTATAAATTAAAACTTTTAAATATTGTTTGGATATAAAGGAAATTAAATTTAGGCATGAAAAGTGAGTGTGAATCTATAGTGTTTGTAAATGATTAGAACACAAAAGTATAAATTAAAACTCTTAAATATTGTTTGTATATAAAGAAAATTGAATTTAGGCATGAAAAGTGAGTGTAAATCGAGAAAAAATCATCTAAGTATCGGGTTGATCACTTCTGGGTAATAGACTACTATGGGAAACCATTTCTAAGGAAAATCTTGACATAAAATCCACCTAAAAAAATGATCTCTTCGGCATGGGGTTGTGGGAAGGGAAACAGGGTCCCCTGTTTTGGCATGATGACAATTGTACCATAGACTGTAGCCCTTGGCCAAAGAATGTGTGCATGCCACCGCAATGTTCCCCTCTGTCTTGTTACATTGAAGTCATAATTGTAGCATTTTCCTCTCATTGGCAAAAATTTTTGTTTGGCATAGGATTATAATAAATACATATTACAAGAGCTATCTCATTTTTGAATGAAAATAAAATTTTTTTTTTCTTTTTTTATATTATTTAATGGTGAAATTGATCTTTATACTGTATATCTCTCATGGATCAGTGTTAAAAAACATTGTCTTTGTAAACCGATCCATCAACCCATCCATTTCGATATTGCTTCATTCCATGCCTTCAAAAAATGTACTAAGAATTAGCAAATGCAAAGTATTTTTTTCTTGTTTATATTGGTTAATTAATTAATTATTGCCTTACCAATGGATTGACATGTTATATTGTGCATTGTTGGTAACATTTGCGAGGACTCTATTGCCTTATCTAACATAAATAGTAGGCCCTGGAAATCTCCCATTTACAGTTGCAATAGGCCTTGCATGGCACAGACTACTCACATTCTTCACATGAATCTGGGTAGGAAAAAAAAAAGAAAAAGAGAACTAATAAATAAATTAAGGTTGCCGTCAAATGGAATTGCCAAAGAATCAATTAGTGCACGTACATGAATGGTAAATTGATTGTAATGTAGTATTTAATTACACATTAAATTTGGATAGTTTTGTTGCAGCTTCAGCTGGAAAGAAAAGAACCCAACAAACATAAAGAGAAGAAAGATTAATTCAGTAAAGGAATCACCCTCCCGGCTTGCCATTTTGTCTTGAAAATTGAAAACTTGTGATGCAGTAGCGGTAGTGCTTGTATGGATGAGAGATGAAGATGATCGAAAAGTATGAAGGATATATATATATATATATATATATATATATATATATATATATATATGTTCACAGGCAAAAATGTATGCTATCAATCTGTTAAAGGTGAAGGAAGGTGATTAGGTGAGAACTGTGCATCAAAGCTTGTAAGCAACTATCCGAAAAGGGAAAAATGTCATGAGTGCAGCCTTTTATACATTTTTTCAGTAAAATGGTAAACAAACTTCATCACTACAAGTATGCAAGATTATTGGTTTCAATCCTCATATCCAAAATGACTCGATTATATGGATGTTTTATACGAATTTTCGAAATCAAGCGTGGATGTAATACTTTTGACTCACTCAAAGAAATAGACTTATACGATATACGGAAATTGACCTATTATACCACTTTAGCATTGAAAAAAAAAGCTAAACAAAATCCAGCAACAGTCAAAACACTCTATACTAAATTATAGGTATGTCGAATAGGTTGATTTTGAAATTCTAATCTTAATTTTTGTCCAAGCATGGTTTTCTTAAGTTAGGTCAAGTTTAGGTACGTCAATGAAGCTTGGTTTTTTTTTTTTCACAATATTATGCGCAAAACATCACAAAAATTGTTACTCGAAGTTATTGCGTTTTCTTTTATTTTTTTTCATAAATAAAATGTTGCGGTAAAAAAATCTTAGCATTAACACATTACACGGAATAATATTGTTTAATACATAGATAATTAAGTATTTTAAATTTAAACATATCAAACTGATTTTATTTTTTAATTTCCCAAACTTGGCACATATTTTTAAATCAAACCTAAATTTTTGCCTAACCTCAGTCAGTGATTAATTTCCCTTGTAGAAGCCAACAAAGAGTACTAGTTGAACCAAGTGGATCGGATAAGCCAACGGACCAATGATCAGCTCTAGGCAACACCCATGACTATTTTTCTGATCATATAGAATATCTAAAATTGACTATAGGGAATTAAAATTATATAAATCAGGTATTTTCTGAACTTTCTCTTTTGCTACTTGTTTAATTATGATCTTAAAAAATTGAAGAGATAATAAATATCTTGTACACGTTGCTTAACCATAATGCACAATACTCTAGTATATATATATATATAATTGGATTAAATAGATTTGCATCCAATACTTAGAAATCAAACTCAAAACCTACACTATGCAAGAAACTTCTCTTGGTTTGCCCTTTTGAGTTGGTTTGCCTTTTCTTTTTGATAAAGAGTTGACTTACTTTTTAGATCTTCACAAAATTTGATTATCCTCGTAAGTCATAGTACTCTTTGCAGTCTTGATCAATGAACATAACGGAATTTTTTTTAAGTAATATTTTTAATCAAAATATTTAGGATGTGTTTAGTACGAGAGAAGATAACGAAAAACAAAAATGATTTTTTTTTTCTATGTATTTAGTAGATATGATAGAAAACTAAACCAAAATAAAATAATTATCTCTTGCATCCTTATTTAATAAAGTGAAAAAATGAGAAGAAAAGAAAATTCAATTAATATCGTTTTTACCATTATATCATTTATAAAGTTAATTTAAAGTACTATAAATTAATTAATAAAATAATATTTTCATATATTTTCTTTAATTTTTTACTGATTAATCATTTTAATTTTAAAAGATTCGTGATTTGCACATGTTATAAACACGAGAAAAATGCACTGACTCCACTCATTTTTATTTTTCCTCTTAACATATGGTTCAACATAAGGTGTGATGATTAATTGATATTGGAATGCTTTCATTGAGCAACTAAAAGAAATAATTATCCAAGAAGGTTAAGGGATTATCGTATCTTACTTCTCTTTTTGGGTGTAGTAAATTGTATATAGACAATTTCCTCGCTACCAACGTTCATGCATCGCTTGTTTGGCAAAGGAATCATAGGACAATGTGAATAAATTAGAGCTGGCAATAAAAATAAAAAAAACATTTTGAGGGTATAAGATTTCTCGAAAATCCCAAGCTCCATCACTCATCAGGCATTATCCAACTATATAATACGGGTGTTATAAAAACAAGGGCGATAAGAGCATAAAAGGCAACATGCGTTGCACAATCAACCAAGCAACTAAGGTTGCTGGGGGCGTGGACAATAAATGATTCCTTAGCTTTTAACGTGCAATGAATTGTGTTGTTATTCGATCAAGAAGTTTGTGATCGAAGAGGCAAGGTTTGCATACGTGCAACCGTGGCCCACTTACTATAGTAAGCATCAACTTGCCACTCATTAACCAATGCTATTGCCGGTGAACTCTAAGGAGAGAGCATTCGATAGTAATTTTTAAGAACTTGATAAAAATAATACAAATGTGAGAATAAAAAATTATATTATTATTAAATTTTTTAAAAATTATCAATAAAAGTTGAACGAGTTTATTAACCAAAAAATTTTCTTTTTGTTGAGGCTATAACACGTGCAACTGTAACCTCAATTTGCATTTCAGATTGTAAAGTCCAATATTCTACGTTAAGAGTCCAATTGAATAGGAGATTTGAATGAGATAAAATTGTTTTAATCTTATATAAACAATTAATTTTATGTTTGATTGAAAGCATTTGTTGCTCATGTATGATTAAGGTACAATAAAATCAATAATAATATCATATTTGTTATCACACATCTCTCCTGAGATAGAATCAATCTCACCTATTTAAGATTATTTTTTTCTTTCATCTTTTGCCCTTGAGTAATAATAATGATAGTGATGATGGATGTATCATTGTTACATTTAAAGTTTAATTAAAAAAAAAATCAATGATTTATATAGTGGTAAAAATGTAAATATTACTGTCACGCAAAGATAATTTAATAATATAATTAACATTAAAATTGATTATAGGATTAAAAGTTACAAAACCCAATTTTTGATTTTAGACTTAAATCAATTTTTATAAATTGATTTTATTTTTCGATTCATAAAAAAATTGTTTAATAAAGCTTCACTATCTTCACAGCAGAAATTGTTTGAGAAACACTCTCAAATAAGCACTAAGTAACGATATTATAAATTTCCTTTTTTTATAACATAAATTTCCTATTATTTCACACTATTTTTTTTAGCAAACACTTCATAGTTTTTTTTTTTTTTTTTTTTTTTTGTTGCAGTAGTACAGTACAACACTATTAAACTATGCTTACACCATAGGGTTACCTTTGAACGGACCAATGCTAAAATAGTCATACAAGTTTAGAAACAACAGAAAAGAAAATTAGAGACCTTACCTGGATCCGTTTTAAGGGAGAGAAATATTCGAGAAGTGATTAGCTGCAGCGAAGAACAAGGTGGTGGTGGGTGGCGCCGGCAGGTGGAGTCAGCATGTGAAGGCCGTAGAGGGATCCGCGCTAAATCGGAGAAAAAAAGCGATGGTTGCTTTTTTCCGTTTGGGCCTTTGTATCTCCGATTGATCTCTTTTGGATCTCAAATTCTGGAAGGTTCCTTCTTCTTGTTTATTGGAAGAGATTCTGCATTTCAGCTGGCTCTTTGCTTGGATTGATCTCAATCGAGGTTGTTTAGTTGGTTTTTTTTATCCCTTGTACACATTTCCTTGCTTTTTGTAAAAAAATTCTTTTTTGAGGGTCATTTTCTTTTGAATGGTTCATGATCGGTCGTGGATATACGATTTGGGTATCTGATTCTTTTCTTCTTTGTATAATTTTTGATTGTTTCGAAGAGTTACTATGATGAATAAGCATGTGGAGCTTTTAATACCAGAGTGACAGGAGTTGATAGGACTGAGAAAGAAATGATTTTTGGGTGTGATTTGCTTATCGTGGAATTTTCTCAATCAATTTATCTTTATGGGCTTGAAAGTTGGAGAAGCAAGCATTAGCTTACGTTTTGAATTTGATACCTTTAGAAAATCACAGATTTGGATTCTGTCAACATCAGAGCTCCAGATTTGGCTATCAAACAATAAAAATGGACAACAGAGAAATGCCCAAGTAATAATTTTTTTTTGGTTCAACAGATTGCCAATTGGGTGTTGATGACACATGATTTTTGTTGCATTCTATATAAACTGTTGCATGTACGGTGCTTATAGTTGATAATTGAAGAATAGAAAGTATCAAAGATTGCCAATTAAGTCCATAGAAAGATGTTTAAGATGCATTTTTACTTTAAAAAATGGAAGAATAGATTTGATGTTTACATTTTTCTGTACAAACTATGCTTGTAGTTGAGGATTGGAGGATAGAATTGATATGCTGGAACAAGATGTCC
The DNA here is from genome assembly GCA_023935145.1 of Bretschneidera sinensis. Lineage (NCBI taxonomy): Eukaryota > Viridiplantae > Streptophyta > Magnoliopsida > Brassicales > Akaniaceae > Bretschneidera > Bretschneidera sinensis. Next base: position 30,704,438 of record CM043698.1, on the reverse strand, counting down.
ATAAAAGGCATTGTACGTGAGCTGAGGGAGATGAAAGATGGAATTGGAAGCATATCACAGCGTAACCGAAAGTCCCACATTGCCCCCCATGAAACAGCGCCACCGCCTGAATCCATTCAACAGGGTCCCTGGGCAAATCTGCCGCCTGAACTCCTCTTGGACATAATCGGAAGGGTAGAAGAGAGTGAGACCTCCTGGCCTGCTCGGGCTGCTGTGGTCTTTTCTGCTTCAGTTTGTAAATCATGGAGGGAAATTACCAAGGAGATTGTCAAAACTCCTGAGCAATGTGGAAGGCTCACATTTCCTATCTCATTGAAGCAGGTAATGCTGTTTCTCCCCCTAGTTGGGTTCTTGTATTTGTTATTTGGGTTCTCTGCCTTCTTAAATCTGTCTATTGCTTCTGTTTGTGCTTATGAATAGCCGGGTCCTCGGGAGTCTTCGATACAGTGCTTTATTAGGAGGGAGAGAGCATCTTCAACGTATCTTTTGTACTATGGTTTGGTGCCTTGTGAGTCATTCTTCTATCGTTAGTTTTTATTTGTGAAAACATTATGCATGCATACTTCAATTCTTCATGTTACTGCTTAAAGTTATTTTTGTTCCGAAGTATTCTACTCTTGTAATTGAATTCAAGTGAGATTTCCGTGGTAGAGTCATTACAATACATGGATGATTCTCTCTCCCTCTCTGTCTCTTGGTCATATTGCTGAATGGTTTTTCAAAGAGCTATCACATTAGAAAAATATTTGTTACAACACTGTTAACTATGTCATGTTATCGCATCTAACATAACTGCATAGATTGTCTATTGTGGTTGAAAATTTATGTTTCTAAAGTTCCATAGTGAACAATCTCTACAAAAACATATCATTGTCACTGTTAGCAATTTGGGGGGCATCCGGCATGGAATGTGACTTTACCTTCACTAGGGAGGGAGAGTTTGCGATATATCCGAGTATAACCCAGTTTTAAGTTATATGCTGCTCCTTTAAAGTTTTTGAGCTAAATAAAAAGATCCATCAAGTGCTTTGTGGAGTTGAAAATTAACTACTTGCTAAGAAGTGAAAATTTGTGATGCTTTTGAATTTACAGCTGAAAACGAGTGTGATAAACTGTTGTTAGCAGCCAGTAGGATTAGAAGGGCAACATGCACGGATTTTGTTATATCTTTGGTTGCAGATGATTTTTCACGAGCCAGCAATACATATATTGGTAAACTGAGGCAAGTCTTGTCCGCTACACTTGTTACTTATGTTTGCCCAATTAATCTTTACTCCTGTCCCTTATAATTTGTTGACAAATTTTGTCAGGTCTAATTTCCTGGGTACCAAGTTCACCATATATGACAGCCAACCTCCGTCTGAAGTGCCAGTTCAACAAACTAATCGATCAAATCGCAGATTCCATTCTAAGCAGGTATCTCCAAGATTACCTGCTTGTAATTACAGCATAGGCACCATCTCCTACGAGCTCAATGTTCTCCGCACTAGAGGGCCAAGGAGAATGCATTGCATCATGGACTCTATTCCTGTCTCTTCTGTTCGGAAAGGGGGCTCTGCTCCAACGCCACCATCATTCCCACTGTCCTCAGATGAGCAAGTTCCTTCTTTACCGGGTTCTAAAGGAAAGGAACCAGTCATAGAAAGCAGATCCGCAGGTGACGTAGAGATACCAGTAGTGGCCTCAGGCTCAGTAGAGCCGCTGGTTCTGAAAAACAAGGGACCGAGATGGCATGAGCAGTTACAGTGCTGGTGCCTTAATTTCAAGGGGAGGGTTACAGTGGCCTCAGTTAAGAATTTCCAGCTTGTGGCAGATGTTGACCCGTCACACAATGTGGCAGCTGAAGAGCAAGAAAAGGTAATCTTACAATTTGGGAAGATTGGAAAAGACATGTTTACCATGGATTATCGCTACCCACTCTCTGCCTTCCAAGCATTTGCAATCTGCCTTAGCAGTTTCGATACCAAACCTGCCTGTGAATGATAGCCATTTGGTTTGGAGAGCAATATCATTGTCTGCCAAAATGATTCCTCCCAAATTTGAGTTATTTATATGCTCTACATGGAAGCTCTTAATACACAGCCCATTTACTGCTAAATCCCAACTATGACTTGCCTACTTTTTCTGATAGCAGACTATGACTTGTATGTTGTTGCATCATATTGGCATACTGAAATTGAATTTAAAAGGGAAGTTCAGTGAATTCCATCTATGTATAGTAGTGGAAAACTTCAATTATAACCCTAGCATCCTTCAACATCAGTACCCCATGATCTTTACACCTGTAGTTATCGTCCCGTCAAATTCCTATCCTGTAGACTTTATAGTTTATACCCATTGAACATTAGTTGGAAGATGGGTTAACTTGCGAGGGGCTTTAATTTTTTCTTTCTGTACATTGAGAAAAATTACAAGATTGAAATTCTAAACCCCACCCCTCTCCAGTCTCCACCCTTACCACAAGGTAAGCCTTTATTTGTCTTAGGCTGAAAGGAAACCGGGAGGAGTGGGAAAGAGATGAGAAGAATGAGTCTGCTAAGTATTTTCTTCTTTCTCTGTGATAAATTCGATACAACGTTGGGAGAGAAGAGGATTCGAACCTGGGATCACATTTTTTGTGTGACTATCAACGACTCAACAAGTTGCCAAGGTAAAATGCATTTACTTACAGTTGCTGATACCCAGATATGGCTAGGCGGTCAAGCAGAAAGTGCCTAATGATGTTAAAGTCTAGTTGATATTAGTGGCTGTACTGATTATGAAGGTATTAGCGCGGTAATTTTTCCATCCAAAGAAAAGGTTTAAGCATTTTACTCCAAAATCACGTGGTGGTCGTCAGATTGGTTGGAGGTTCATTTACAAATGATGACCACTGCACGTTAGTGTATCGTGCAATGAATATTGGACTCTCCTCCAAGTAGCTATAAAAAGACCTACATTAATAGCTTAATTTGCAACCGAATGCAATCAAAGTGAAAAATAAAAAGAAGGCAAAAACAAATTAGTTTTAATTATTCTTTTAGTAGTTTTGAACTTATGAAAACATTGCTTTTTCTTAAGATAGGCATGTTCACTCCCCAACAAATACATTTTATATTTGTACATTGCATATTTTATAAGCTTTACAAGGCACCCTAACTTTTTCATTCTACACGATTAAATTTATTCTCTATTTACAGCAATAAAAAAAAATTAAACGGTTCCAACAAAGTCGACCATTAAGCATCTTTTATATAACAGTATAGATATACTTGAAGGTGAAAATATTAAAATGACAACTAGAACAGCAGGGGAAGAAAATGATGTTATTCCAAGATGTTTTAGATTAATCACTCACACGATAAACACAGAGAAAAGAACGAAATAGTAACACATGCCCACATCTTTTGATATAACTTTAGCTAAAATAAGACTGTAAAAAGTGTTACTTTACATGCCTATGAGAAGCTCTTCCTGGTTCTTACAAAATCTGGTTGCTTTCAGCAATATGCTTCTCTCCTCCCCAGTCATGTCCCTTTTTCCCCTTCACTTGGTCATTATTTGTCATCTCACAGTAGAGTAAGTTATGAACTCCCTGGAAGTAAATTGAAACGGTTGATGTGGGATAGGATTTCTGCAATTGAGCATTTTAAAGATTAGAAAAGAAATAAAGTTCTAAATTAAAATATTGGTAGTTGAATGTTATGAGCTAACAAATAATGGAGAAATAAGAACCCGCATAGTCGAGGCCCGTAAACTTTGATTTGGCGCACATGAGTATCCCTCCCATTAAGGTGATTTGAGAGAACAACAATTTGCAACATTAAGGGGTTGACAAAAGTTTCCCTGTTAGAAATATTTGGTTGAAAAATGCGCATAGAAAAATGGGGCTAACAGCTAATCAACCTCCTCATGCTAAGTAACAGTTACTCAGTAATTAAGAAGCAGGCAATCTAAGCAATTTCATGTTTTAATCACAAACAAATCCATTCCAGTAACAACTGTATAGCTATGAAACTACTCACATTAGTCATCATTGCGTTCATTCACATGTAATTCCAATACACACTACCATAGAACACCATTGGCTCTATCCTATACCAAGCCCATTTCCCAATCGAAGGTATTAATTTTTCTTTTCTGCCAACAAGGAAAACAGCGTCAGAGGGAGAATATAAAATGAACAAGTTAGAACTGACTTCTCTACTATTCAAATTATTCCAGGTTTGTTCCCTTCTCCTTTTCGTTTTTACATTGTTGGGTATTTGCTGCTATTTCTGTTGAAATTAATACTCACGGTTGATTGCACTTTTAACAGGATGATTTCTATTGTTACCTAATACTTTTTACTTATCAACGTCTCCAAAAAAATAGTATTTTGATAATTTTCTATCGTGATTTTTTCATGTTTAGAAATTCCTCATTGATTCATGGCTATACCACATCATTAAAGTCGCTTGTAGAGAGAATAAATTATCAGTGGAAAGGTAATAGATAATTTCCTTTTACTCATCTTTCGGCTTATCAATTGTTTGTTAAAATGTCTATATGGTGATTGAATATTTGGTTTGTATTCATTTGAATTCATATGGGTTCTTATTAATCAACTGTAGTCATAAATAAAATTGCTTTTTGAATTTTAACAATTTATTGAGGATTCGTTAGCTTATTTGACAGAGACCAAGCGAGAAAAGCTGGCGAGGAGTGGGGGTGGTGGGATGACAAAGTTTCAGACGAGTAGATGGCAGCCGCTGCGTTTAGGCATAGCAAAACTAAATGTGGATGCGGCCATGCTTTTTGACTACAAGAGGAGAGTTGGGCTGCGTGATTTGACGGGAGCGGTGCTGGCAGCAATCTCAGACTCAGGTCCTAGTAGGTTGGATGTGGCATTGGTAGAGGCTGAGGCGATGCTCAGACTCAGGTCCTAGTAGGTTGGATGTGTCATTGGTAGAGGCTGAGGCGATGCTCGTTAGGTTGAAACTTGCAAAGATAATGAAATTAATGAGGTTATGGTGGATAGCGACTCAATGGTGGTCACTAATGTCTCTTCCAAATGTTTTTTGAGTTTTGGCAATGTTGTGGAGGATATTCAATCTTTTAGATGTTTGTTTAGCTTACAGGTTGCCTAATGTGCTAGCAAGATTATCCCGGCATCTCACAGAGCCACAAGTGTGGTTTGAGGGATTGCTGGATTTGCTTCCGCTTGTTCTAGAAGATGTGTTATGTTTCTTAATATGTTACTTTGTTCTATAAAAAAATGAATTTCCCTATTTGTCATGGTTATAAGCCAAATCACAATTTTAGAAGAAAATACATGACATGATATTTGCATATTTGGTAAAAAGAAGTTAACTTCAAATGACTCACAATCAAATGTTTTTACTTTCCAGTAACAAGTTGAATTCCGATAAGTGCTGCACGAAGTGTAAATTGAAACTCAAAAATCGAAAAAAGTAGTACTCTGTAATACTTTTTGGGATGATCTTAAGAGCCCAAACCGATTTGAAAGAAAACTATAGGATCGGCTTATTATAAAGGTCTTATAATGTGATTAGAAGAATTTTGAAGAGCATAAAAAATGGATACTTCGCCAGAAGGAGAAAATGTGATTGTTAAGTTAATCACTTAATCCCGGTACCTTTACACATGATTAAGACTGGTTTATCTTGTTGCAATTTGCTTGTTTTGTTCTGCAAAGCAAAGTTGCTGCCAATTTGCCAAACTTATACACTGAACTACAAACTTGGGCTAGTTAGTCACCCACTCACCTGCTCCTTCCCTTTTCATTCACGTCTCCCCCACATTTCTTGCCCCCACAATTGTTCAATGTTTCCAAAAGAATGCTTCTATGTCATTTTCAATCCCTTTCAGCTTTTTTATGGTTCTCATTTGAGCTCCTCACCCTCTTTCTTTTCCATCACTTCATCTCCTCAACTTGCTTGATTTGGACATTGAATTGAATATGATTAGTACAATGAAAGGGATTGGAGATATGGAAGTGTTAGGATGTGTTTAATTGTTTTGATCAAATTTAAACAAACGGTTTTAAACTGGTTTAAATCTAACTCCAAATAATGTCAATACTTTAACATTTTCTTCAATAATTTGTACATTTTAAACATTTTTTGGAAAACAATTTTTTTTTAATGTTATGTTGAAAAGATAAGTGTTGTATTTCAAATTAACGTTAAGAATGTATAAATTGTTGAGAAAAATGAAGATAAAATTCAAAAGATATTTTTCACAACTAAACATTTTTAAATTTTTTTTAAAAAAAGTATATTATCTTATGTTCAATTGAAAGTAATATAATTACCCTCTTACAGAAACTGGGCTTAAGACTTTGCAAAGATTAGAAACTTTATTGATTAATATTTATGCATAAGGGTATTATAACAATTCGACTATATATTACATGTTGAGGAAAACTATTCACTGAGAAATTATCAGAACCATATAGAAATTCTTGGTATAAATGTTGTAAGATCATGTCCCTGGCTTGAGACTGCCAGATTCCAACTAGTCCTTCAAATTTCCTTCCAGCGGAAAGCTGGTTTCCTTCTTTTACTAGGTGGAAAGGAATATGGGAGCTAGAGAAGTAAAATGTCCCCAATCTTGCAAGGTTAATGGACTTAAAACCGATTATCTGCAAACAACTAAAGGAGCAACCTTAGCTAAAAACAGCTTGCTGATAAAAAGAAATGTTTTTTTTTTTTTTTTTTGAAGAGGGGAATTGCTACTAAAAATATTTAAAAACAATTGAGTTATCAATTATTTTAAAAACTTGAGTGGTAAAGAACTCAATTATTTCTTTATACTTTAATATATCTCTCACACGCAAGTCGACTGAAAATTAAAGATTTTGTGTGTGAAACATAAATATAAAAAAGCTCAACTATGAGTATCTTAGAATTCGAAATTAAGACCTGAAGCTCTATACCATATTAAGAAACGGACAAAAACACAAATTTCTTTATTGAATATAAGAAATTAGTACAATGTTAAGCTTTTGGAATATTGGTAATTCAAGTATTCTTAACAAAAACAAAAGCAGGTGCTACCTGTAAATGTTGGAGATGAGAAAGTACTTGAGTAGTAGATCATTTTCGATGAAAACCAAGATTGTACGCATTGTAAAGGCTTTGTGAATCAGCATCCCAAGTCGAAAAGAGTTGATTTTCCTGCAATTAATTTCATAATTTTGATGCATATAAGAGATAGTAATGACACGATTCAAAAGCAAAGAAGGAACTAAACTGGTAAAACTCAATAGTGTAGGAATAATTACTACAGAGTTGCGCAATGAATCGAGGCATAATCTCCCTTTAGCTGTTGTTTCGGTGGGATTCATTGGCATATCTAATACACAACTTGTCACTCCTCGTTGCGCGGGATTAAACTGAAGGCAGCCAAGATTGGCCATTGCTGATGATTTAGAGGCTGCTGCTGGAAAATTGGCTATATAAGCAGGAAACTTCATTTGCATAATTGTTTAAACACAAGTCAGTTACTGAAGATATCACTTTTTTTTTTTTAAATATATATATATATATATATATATATATATATATATTCCCAATTAGCCAGTGAAGTAGTGAGAGAATAACTATATCTCAAGAGGCTGCATTCTTACCTCTTTTGGAGAGAAGTTATCAATGTCAAATTCTATCCATGGATTTCGAATGGCAAGTTTCATAGACAAAAACTGCAAGTAGTAAATTTAAATTAGACAAAGTCAGATGCATAAAAGGTAAGTAAGTCTGTAATATTACCTCAACTTGTCTTTGAAGAGATTGAACATAGTTAATGACCTCATCAAGCATCCCAGCTTTGCCTGTGATTTTGTTGCACCCAGGAACTAAATCTTGGAGACATTTCATCTTATTACTGATTTTTGCCCTCCTGGCCTGCATGTTATGGACAAATAAAAGTCAATAAAATAAAAATAAAAATAATTTAAGAGGGACAAGCACTCAATTCAAGTTGATTTGCTGTAATTGAAAAGTTTTCCAACTAACTCTTTCTGCTAAGCTGTGGTTGTCAGTGGCCTGGCCTCGACGTGCCCTCACATGAATGTAATGTGGCTTCTGATCCACTGAAGCTTTTGAATTTTCCTTAGAAGCGTTTGATGAAATTTCACCATTACTTTTCGCTTTGACTTTGGATTCAGCTTCCACTTCTTTTTTAACCCTTCTATCTCTGCATTCCTCTGCTACAACAAACTGAACACCAAATATCAGCAGATTTAATGATAATCGATCGTAACCAATTTTACAAACAAATTCACCAAACCCTTTTGTTTTTTAAGGGGAAGATGTTGTATCCAATTGAGTGCAACATTTACACCATAAATGTTTTTGTTTCCTTTTCTAATCATCAAAGATAAATTAGTTTTTATGTTACATGGACTCAGCTATATGTGTAGGACACGGATAGGTCTTCAAGTGTCGGACTCTTATAATTTTTCGTAATTTTCCTTTTAATTTGGATTATCCAAGGGTTCAAGTGTCGGACTCTTATAATTTTTTGTAATTTGAATTGTCCAACGGTTATTCCTTATTTGAGTGTCGACCATCCATGAGACATAAGTAAAGTGAAAAGTCTACGTGACATAGATTAGTTCAGCTGGCTGGTGAAAAACAAAGGATGCATACTCAAATTGGAGAGTAAAAGTAATTAATTTTGATTTACCCACCTCTGCTTTTCTCTTGTTCAAGTTCTCTGATCTCCCAGTTGTTGAATCTATCTTCTCCATCAAGCCCACACCTTCACCTTCACCTTCCTCTTCGTTCATCATCATAGCCGTGTCTGCAGCTGGCATTTGGCAACTATTTGTCCTTGAAATACAGTTACTGATTGCAGCCTGTGATGGCACAAAATCCATCCTTCTCTCATCAAACTCTGCTTCAGCCATTGGAAAATTTCCAAATTTTGGCAAATCAATACTGCCCAGATAAGCTTCAGGCCTTTTTAACTGAATTAACTCTTCACTACCTGAAATATTCTCAATCAAACCATGAAACTGAGGCATTGGACATAATTCAACTGAACTGTTTTGACCAATATAGCTCTGTTGTTGTTGTACCCATTTAAACCTTTCACGCTGTATATCGAGCACAGTCATGTCAACAGTGAAGCTTTCCGGTGAGACTAGATTGTTTGACATCTTGTTAATTAAGTCTCTGTTTATAACCTACAGGTAAAGATTAAAAGAAGAAGAGATAAGTGATTGAATTGCTACTACTGTATCCTTTACAAGTCTTCCTTTTCATGCAAAAAGCATGCTCTAAGTGGGTGATGCTCTGCCTTTTGGTGATTTTTATAAGCTTAAGAGAGAAGAAAGGCTAGAATAAAATTTAGATAATTCTTAATCAATCTTTGTAGACATAAATAGAGAGAGAGAGCAAAAAGAAATGTAAGCCATAAACAAGAGCTGTGGGCAATGGTCCCCAGTGACATAACAGCCATGTGGGCATGTCCATTTAACAGAAAACGGAGAGAGTTCAATGGGGTTTTGGTTGGGTTTTAGCCATTCGAAGGTTGGTAAATGGTGAGGAGCAAACTGGGGACCAAAAGGCAAAAGAGTTTTGTCAATTCTCTCATGTGATGTGGACAAGAAGCAGAAATGCTTATTTTGTTAACTAACTAGCAAAAATTAAATTAATTTGTTTGGCATAAATAAAGTTTTAAATTGACCAGCTGATAATTACCCACCAACGAACGTTTCATGCTGCAAAATATATAAAAAAAAAAAATAACTGGAAAAAAATAACACTAAAGAAGATGGTTAAGAGTCACACCTAGCCAACTGAGCTACTAAAGCTACTGTTGTCAGTTATTGTATGTCAATTTACTTAAAATATTAATTCGTCAAGAAGGAAATAACATCATCACATTTAAATCCAAGTGATTAATTTGTGAGTCAGAACGGGAGCAAAATCGTGAAAATATTATTTCTCATAGTTTTATATAATAATAGTGTCTTGAGTGCGTGTATATTATATTTTTATTTTATTTTATATTGTATTATATATATATAAAGATTTATTTCACATAAATATTATTGTTAATAACTGTAAAATATAAATTAAGTCTAATTTTAGTAATCTTTTGCATTTTTACCTTGAATTAATGGGATCTATGATTATGATAAATTCTAAAGCAAAAATTCATGGTAATTCGCAGATTTATCTCCTAATTTGTCAAATTTACCAATTTGACCCATTACGTTCCTATAGTCAGGTGGATTAGGGCACTTAGATTTAAATAAGTAGATAAATATGCCTTTGATTAAATTCACATATACATATATACATATATATATATTTTTATCTGCTAATATATTTTTTAAAGATAAATAACTCATTGGTCTTATTAAAAAAAGGCCCCAATTTGTTGCAGAGTGGAAGGTTTTTTTTAAAATAAAATATAGTTATTATTTTATTATAATTTATAATGTTGCAGAGTGAAAGGTTGAATATTATAAAGGATAAGGAAAGGCATATCCAGGGAAAGAAATATATGCATGGATAAGTGAATGGATTATATGGTTGACCCACAGACAATATGTGCCAAATTTTAGGCAGCAGCAAACAAGTCCCACCAAACCTCATTCCTCATCTTTCAAATAAAAAAAAAAATACATATGAACCCTAAAAATTACTTCACAACACTATACCATAAAAGGTAGTGATTTGTTTAAGGATTCTGCTAGACTATCTGATAATTCACTTTACATTTTCATGGAATGAACTCTTTACTCTTCAACTTCAACAGATCATGATTTGATGAATTATGAATATCTTGCAGTCTTGTTTACCAATGGAGATTATTAGCAAGAAGCTAATGATAGACAAAATAAAGTTAAAATGAGAGACAAAAAACAAATTAAAACCTAATGGGTAGAGATGTAGCTTCAATACTTAATAAAAGGCCCATCCATTTATTAAATGTATAGTTTTAATTTTAAACATCTTTAGAATAAAATAATGGGTCCTAAGGATAAGTGATGGGGTGGTAGGAGACCATGGGTTGGCAGAGTGTTGGGCTATTCATATGGAGTGTCTTCATTCGGCCACAAATAGCACTCTTTTACCTAATGATTGATTGAATCTAGATCAATTCTTAAACCCCCAACCCAACCATTGGCTACTGTCCCCTGTCAACACATCCATCCACCTACGGATGATCAACACTTGGCAACCAAATCCTTCTCTTCATGTTTACATTTTGTTAAATCAATTTTTTATTTTTCAATTTGGATCCCAAATATGCAACCATGCAAGAACAGTCAACAAAGTTTTGCTTAGGAGGGATTCACTCTTCTTCTTCTAATTGCTTTGCTTAGCAGAAAAAAGATATCACAATTCACAAAGTTATGCAGAGATTTCATGCCGCTTAAATTCCAAGAACTTGGGTGTCAGGGGAGGGAGAGGGAGAGGAGGAGAAAGCCTCAGGATCTCGAGTAACGTATCGAATAATACCATACATTCTTATCAAGTATACAGCTAGGGAATGGCAGCAGATGCATCATAAAAAAATTGATTAAAACTAACAAAATCATTAACCAGTTAACGTACAGGCTACATCTAGCTACAATAAACGATATTATCTAAAAGAAAGCTACAATATGATGATATCCTGCTGCATCCCCGCTAAAAACAGGAAGCTCTCCTGTCATTGAAAAACAAAGAATTTTACCTGACAGATTCTATTTCATTCACCATGATATGTCAAAAGGAGAGCGGAAGATCTAGTTTCATTTCTTCTTTGGTGCAAGAAAACTGGGTTTAGAGAAAACAGATAATTTCATTCCAAAAAATCTTGATTTCTTAGAAGATGACTTCTCATCCTTGGCGAGGTTGCTAGCATCTTCAAAGGCATCAAGATCAGATCCAATACAATCTTGTTCATCACCATATTGGTTATCTCTTAAGATTTGGAGCAATTCCAATGCACTCACCTTCGCTTTGTCATTCCCATTTATAGATATACCAACAAGGGCAGGGATAACACCCTCATCCATGACTAATTGACAATATTGATCACACTGAGAGCATAATGAAAGGAGGACAGCCACTGCATGCTCTTGGTCCTCATGACTGCCAATCTTGATTAGTTCAGCAATAGCTGCAATGCATCCACTAGTTTCAGCTACAGAAACCCTACCAGCCTCAACATTGCACAAATTTTTCAACACGATTATACAATGTGTCGAAAGAGTGCTATCATGTAAGAAAGGAACCAGTTTCCGGATGCACTTCAAAGATACCAACTCGGAGCAAATCTCGTTATTTGATGACAAATTTTGCAATATTCTCATGGCTTGTTCCTGGAAATCTCTGACCTGGGAATCAAGGATCTCTAAAATGGATGCAAGAGACCCAGATGAAGAGATTTTCAATTGACAATAAGAGTGGGCAGACAACAATTCCATTATGTTGAGAGCTTCTTCGGTTACTTCTGAATCAAGAAAATGCGACAACAGACTAAATGCATCTTCACTCATGGATTCTATCCCTCTTCTGGATGAAACAGCACAAACTTATTAAATTATTAAGATACATCATACATGACTGTAATTAAGGCTAAACAAAGCAAGGACAAGCACCCAATTAAGTAAATGTCTATACTACGTATACCATGGTACTAATGAACAACCAACAAATTACCTGTTTTTGCTCACAGATGCCACTAATAACTGAAATCCAGCTTTCTCAGCTTTTACGTCTTGCAGGTCACGTGCATTCTTCAGAAAATTAATCAATGATTCAACAATGTTCTCAGCTGACATAGAATCAAAAGCTTGATCATTGTATTTTAAATGACTTTTGACATCTTCAACCACCTTGAATTGTGATTCCCAACCAAGCTCAGTACGTCTACACAGAGACTTCAAATCCGTGTCATTTATATTTGCAAATGGTTGATATATGTGATGATCATCACTACTCTGCTTTAGCATCAAACTTGACCTGTTCGTAACCTTGCCATGTGAGGTTTCTGAACAGTAACTAGAATTTAAAGATTCAAGTAATATGTTGCTGACATCTGACGGAAGGTGGAGATCATTCATGGAACTGCCAAAACTAGCAATTGAGGTGGAAGAAGTTTCCAAAGAGTGACAGGCTCCCAGTTGCATGCGCGGGTCATGAATAGTGATTCTATACTTCAAACTCCACTTTGATATGAGATCCTTCATTGCTGTATTTGGAGTCAATGATAGATGGGCCAATTTCGTTTTAGTTTTTGGACATGTATCATTACCTTCATCAAACCACTTCTGTATCCACATCCTTTCAAATGTTTGCCCAGAAGCAATGACAACAGGATCATACATTAACCTCAAAGATATGGGACACTTAAGTTCCTCAGGAGGTATTGCCCTACTTAACACGTCAAGCCGAGGATTACATTGCTCATGCCCCGTACGAGATTCCAGTTCAACAGATTGAACACCTACAGAATCATTACTAGAGCTCCTAAATGCAAATGATTCTTCATCCTGAGCGCAGGATTTCTCTGTTTGCTCTCCCATAATTAAGTTTCCATACTTCTTCAATAGATACAGAAGGTATCTTAGAATCTTAACTTTAGTTGAGTCACTTTCACCAACTTTATCCAGTAGCCTCTTTATCGATCTTTTCTCTATTAAGACAGCCTTTGGGGTCGTAATTTGAAGCCTCAGTGCTGCAAGTTGAAGAGCTTTGCTTTCAGAATTTTCCATTGTACTTGACGCAGAAGCACCTTGCTGCAGCGATTCTCGCACAATTTCCCCAACCTCCTCTTCAGATGAGTCCAGGACAAAGATTGCAGCCCTAAGATCATCAATTATCCGAGAAATCTGCAAATAAAACCTCATTATCAACTCTTCCAAGGCTTGGGAAACAGTAAGACTTGGACAAACTGAGGAAAACAAATTATAGAGTAAAAATAATGTGACCACAGACAGATTGATGCCCCACCACCTTGTTTTCATACAACAAATATCCCAGTTAAGCAAAACAGCTAGAACGCAATAAAATGTACCATAAAAGAGCAGGATTTAAGATTTGTATGCAATAAGATTATGATTAAAAAGTTAACTGAAAGCAGGTAAATAGATGGAAAACTTAAATCACAACCGGACTGAAAGCAGGTGAACTGGAAAAAGATAGCTCAGTTCAATTTTCATATCACTACAACTATATCCAATTTTCATATTCAGGCAATAACCAAACAAAGCATGCCATATCAATGCATTCAGGGGAATAAAACACTCAAAGCACAGTTAGGTGGGGAAAGTGCAACAGTATAGAACAATAATACCCAAAATGCAGCACAAACAATACTGAGTGGCTAAAGTGGGGAAATAAGTAGCAAGTGAAAAGGAAGGTTACTCAAAACAAAATACACAAGTGCATAGAATTTGGCCCATCGTTGGTCCATCACACCATCTACATGAGCACATTCAGGGGAAAATAGAATGAGAAAATAAGGAGGATCAAAGGAGCACGTGGTTTGACAAACCTCAACGGACAACATTACTGGGACCATATTTTGAATTTGGCCTAAACTCTGTTCCAACAAGTTCCTTGATCTTCGAAATCTTGAGACTATCACATCTCCTGTTACCACCTGAAAGTGATCCAAAAGCTATTAGGTATAAATTGTCAGGCATGTGGATAAATCACAACTGGATCAGTTATGCCAAATAGTAACACAAGGAAAAATGAACTTTTGATTTTATCAGATTCCACACAACAGTAAAATGTGATCACTGAAGAAGAGCTTATCAATGACAACAAGATAATGTTTAATTTATGATAGATCACTGTTAAAGGGCTAGACATTATCAATGTGATAAAGAATCAGTCCTTGCTTTGCAAGGACATTTTCTGAAGAAACATGGAAGAAATGACAAATCAAAGAAACATATAATTCAATTGTTCTGGACAATAAAAATTTGAGATTGGTCTTTGTTGGCCACTGTTCACAGATGGTAACCTCTGAAAAGTTTAATTGATTAGATGAGCATACCCACCAGATAGAGTTTACTAGACTCACTGCAGTGCTGAAGAAGTAGCTTGGCTTTCTCAAT
Source organism: Bretschneidera sinensis (assembly GCA_023935145.1). Taxonomy (NCBI): domain Eukaryota; kingdom Viridiplantae; phylum Streptophyta; class Magnoliopsida; order Brassicales; family Akaniaceae; genus Bretschneidera; species Bretschneidera sinensis. The sequence continues at coordinate 30,689,380 of CM043698.1, read as the reverse complement.
CGCACGGTTCAACATGCATAGCGCCTGTATTCCTGATGAGCACCGAGGTCGAGCCGCTTCTATTTCTGGAAATATATTTGTGATTGTATCAACTAATTTCTTTAGTTCAGTGCACATTGCACGATGCACCTTCAAATGAATAACAGTTCATTAGATATTCTGATCTAATATGATGGAATAACTGAAATAAAGCATTGAAAACATGTGAGACACAAACTAGCTCGAATTTAAACATCATTAAATGATATCCGATTAGAATTGTACATGCAAACTTTTCTTTTTTATAAGTAAAAGTGTGTGTGTATATATATATATACATATATACATATATCAAACGCCGTCAAGGGGGGTGCCACCCATCTATAAAACAACTATCTACAAGATTTTATATCAACGAAGTCTAAGAATTCATCTTGATATACAAATAATTTCCTTATTAAACCACCTTTCCTTAATAAAGGCAATAGACTTTTCAGCTCCATCAAAGGCTTTCATATTACTTTCATTCCAAACCAACCGATAAATTGAAAGTGGAAGCTCTTACCCATCTCAATGCCCACACCTTCTCTTTAATGAAACCGACAAGCACGCAAGAGAGCCAAGCACACTAAGAGCTATCTCCTCTCCCATAAGTGTCGAGTGAAAGCGCAAACCCAAAAGAAGACAATAGACACTCTCAGCCTCATCATTACAAAGATAACAGCGGTTAACCAACACTCTCCCTCTCTTTAAAGATTGTTAATAGTAAGAATGCCACCCCAGGAAGTTTCCCAAGCAAAAAAAGCAGCCTTCAAAGGAGCAACAGTCTTCCATATAGATAACCACAGAAAGTTGGCCCTCCCCTCTCATGGCATCCTTTTTGTTTTTATTCTGAAAAACAACATTGTCATGCTTCTCCATCTCTGTTTGAAAACATCCTAACCTATGTGAATCTGAGAAAGGAAAAGGACTCCACTGTATTTTCTTGAATGAAAAGTAGCAGAAGCTTTCTGATAGTTTTGCCATCTTCCTAGATTTAATCAACCGGTAGGATCTGAATGGCACCAAAGAGGAAACACATCACCTTTTTTTTTCTTTTTTCTTGTTCTAACAGAATCATACATTAATTGCAAAGTTAGATATACCTATGCGATAAATGCTTGCGAGTTTATCTTACCAAACTACATATTCTGTTGAACAGAACATGGTTACTATAAATTAATTCTCCGGTGGCATATGGAATAGTCTATAGAAATGCTAATGCTAATGCTAATACCGCAAATATATTAGCACTGTATGTTTGAAGCCAAAAATTCCAAGAGGAACATGATAAAGAGACGTCCATGAGACATTTATATTTAAACCTTGAAGGAAGAAGGATTCGACAGAGTCTCTACTACTTCAGCAACATCAGTCCCCATTCAAAAGAGAAGTATCCTGGATCTGCACATTCATTAACAATAATAAGATTCTGAGACATATTTATCACATATAGCAATCCATATCATCTAACAAATAAATTATTTATGAACCATGATAGTGTCATATTAAGATATTTAAGGTAACACATACAAAACAAATTAATGAAGAAACAGAATTACGGACAATAAAATTGTAAACTGCAAGCATACAATTAGGAGACAGGATTGATAAAAAAATTCCTACCGAAACCACATATAAAGACTCGCAGCGAGGGGGGGACTGAAATTCATAAATTGCTCATTCAAAAGAAACTGTAAAGAGCACATGTAAATGCAGTTGTACCATGCCCATCTTCTCTTGGTTCACCCTCTCTTCCAACCTTTCTGTATTTCTTACCATAAAAAAATCATTAAGTTATAGCATTATCAGAAGATGAATTCTTGGGTTTTTGTTTACTTATTTCTTCATTAAGCAGGAACCACCAGCAGCAGCACTTTTTGCCACAGGCCCCAAGGGCTTGAAAAATTACTCCACACTGTATATTTGGTTCTCTCTAAAAAAAAATGTTACAAGCCGGCCGCCCCACCCCCACACAAAAAAAAATCAGTAAAATTAGAGGCATCACAGATTACAATTTTTTAGATAAATTAAAGTAATGAAATAAGATTCAACAAATGTCAAGTTTATATGTCTATAGATAAAAGAATTAAAAACAAAGAAAAAAAACTTAACAACCAATCCAAACCCAAAAAGAACCTGAAAAAGGAATAGGAGTATGAATTTATGGCCCTTGAAAAGGCTTAGCTACAATGTGCATCACAACATTTTCTTAAAGTTATAGCTACTACGGTCAACAAACTCATGCACGAGTTGGCAACCGGCACTGACATTTGTAAATTGTTTCAAGTTGAGACTTGAGATTGTTTCATCGTGTGATTTATTTCGAAATTATAATGTTTTCTTATAGAAGATAATACATATGAATGTCAAACAATATGATTGTAGTAATATTACTGTACTATTATATTTTGACATATAGTTATATGTATATGCTATATGTTTATACACTTTGAATTGAAGTTTAAATTTATACACTTTCACATGTTCCAAAACAAAAACCAGTCATGAAACTATAGTACTTTCCAGCCCCCCCAAGTTACAATTCTTAACGCCCTCACCCCAAAAATAAATATCAAAAGCTTAAACTCACAAGTTTTTCCGTCGAAACCATATATATATAAGTCACTCTTATTTATTATTTTTCAGACGTGGGATTAACACTCTTAGACGTTGGGATCAACTTTGCACGCTGCGTTTCAATCACAATTTTAGGAAGCTATCATATCACAATACCATGATAATATTCAGTGTCCCTATATATTCCATTCATCAGAATCTAGACATTTAATTAAGAACATAATTTAGGAACTTATCATAATTATAATATTGAAAACAAACAAGGAGGAATACTCACCGGGTAATGTGGAAAACACGGTAATGATGAGAAGCTCCTTCTTTAATGTATAATGTATTCGGATACAACTGAACATAAACTCACTTCCTTTCCCTGAATTCAGTACCAGATGAACCACTAGAAAAGATTCTAAAATGTGCAAACTGACCAAACTCAATTTTCAGAGCAGTAAATCTCCCTCAAACATACTACTTTCGAGATAATATCAGATTCTTACGGTATTATTCGAGTCACCAGAGAGGAACAGACACTACGCAAAAGCCATAGCCCAGTTCTAAAAGCCAGCGAAGAAATATATAAAATTCAGGTTACCAAAATGTATTTTCCGTGTAGCTCACCCGTATATGAGCAAAGTGATCTACCAAGATTGAATTAACTAACTAATTATTTAACCAGTATTCAGATTAACTAATTGATAGACTTCGAGAGAGAGACCCGTCAACTAGCTATTTTTGTAGTGTGAACTTAGCCCGGAGTGGCAACAATGTTTTCTTAGTCGAGAAAGAACAGAGAAGTGAGAAAGATAAAATTCAGCGTGGATCTGTATTAGTGACAAAACGTCAACAGAGTCAACAAAACTGGGTTACGGGTCTGTGATGACCGTGATGAATGTGCACCATTGATGTCGATAGTTAAGGGAGAATAATGGACCCCGCCTAAATATCCTTTCCAATCAAATACTCTACACAAATGGGCTATGACGTCTGCGAAGGAGATGACTTTGAATTCTGATTCCGCTAACCATAAAGAAAGCTGACTATGTCAATCGAGAGATATTCTTGATTAGTTGGGATTTAAGTTTTTAGTTATAGTTTAGTTAAAATTTTATCAATAATATTAATTTTTGAGTTATATATATATTGACATTATTAATTAAGTTTTTTAACATTACTAGTAAAGTCTCTAAATAATTTAAATCATTAGGTCTAAAATCGAATCAACCAAATTTTTTGGCAATGAATACTTCGAATGGTAAATACTTTTCAAAGATAGCTCAATAAAAAAAAAGTAAAACTTTGAAGAAAGTTCCATTTTAAAAAAAAGGTGAAGATATATCGTGTAATTCAAAGAAAATAACTTACAATTTGATAAATATAATGTTAACATTAATATATTTAAAAAAAATCAAATTATTTAAGATAATAATGATTTTTAAAAAAATAATATATTTTTTTATTCTAATTTAACTAATTCCAACCAAGAATACTAGTGGGGTACTTTATTGAAAGAAGTCAAAGATGTTAATTTTGTTTCCTGTTGATTGAAACATTAGAAATCTTTTGGTTAGGTAAGCAAAACGACATATCGAATCTTTTTGTTTGATTCAGTCGGTTTTAATTTGTTTTGATTTATTTAAGTCCCTTCCATATAGTTGGGACTTTTTTCAATTGACATTTAAATTTAAGATTATTTTTTAATTTTAATTATAGATTAACATATTTTAAAATTAAAACATTCAATTATCTGTCTAACTCTTTTTTAATGCTTTTTAACTATTTAAAAATCAATATTAAAAAGTTTGAATATTAATATCATTTGACGTTGATTAATTTATTATCTTATATTTGATGATATTTTATTACGATATATTTATATATTAATAATAATTAAATGTATGTGTTGATGTTTAAAAAATAATTTAAAGTATTGTTTTTTTAAGTTTAATCTTAAATACAATTCATTTGTTTTGTTAAAGTTGGATCCACGTAAGCACAACACAAAAACACCGGAAAAAGAAAGAAATCGCTCGAAAATTTTATTTTCTAGGAAAAATCTCTTATGCTGCTTAAATCCGTAGATAACTAAAAATAAGGTGAATGCAGGTAGAGATAAAACATTTTGAGAAACGTGTAAAAAATGGATATATCTCCAATAACGAACTCTAGGATAAAAAATGAGCCCTTTGATCGAAATTACCTTTTTGCTCTGTAAATGAGGCGATTCCTTTGCAAGCCAGATGTTCTTTTGATTTTTGAACACTATTCAATTGCAAACAGAGAAATATAATGCTCCAGTCTCCATACAGTCATTCATTAATTGTTAGGGTTACTTTCTTGCTATATAATCTGTCTTGCATTAATTGTAAGGGCCACTTTCTTGTTATCTTTCCTTTTCCTCGTTTTGTATTGATTGGCTCAACAAAAGCAAACAGAATCTGGAAAATATAAGAATTTGGGGTTTTACGATTATCACCTTTGTGTTTTTGACAACCTCTCTTTCTTTTCTTTCTTTTTTTGGTAAAGCAGGAGGAATGATTTAGTGGGCAAAAAGTTTATGTTTCAAGTTTATATTTAAATTTGAAATCCATGATAATTAGGTAATAATATAAAATACCTCTTAAGAAAAAAATTATTATTGTACTATCAACTACTGAAATCTAGTAAGTTTTTACGCTTCACTATAATTAAACACTGTGATGAGAATTGCAAACCCTTGTAACTTGATTTTTCGTGACCAAATAATCTAAATAATACCCTAAAGAAAAATCTCAAATTGATGTATCATTTTTCTCTCTTTTACTTTCTTGTTGGGGTGTGCAAACGGTCGGTTAAAAATTTTAACTGACATTTTTCGATCAACTTTTTTTAACTTTTTTGACCGAATTAACTTAAGTATTTCGACATTAACCGATCGAATTAATTTCGATCAGTACAGTCGATTAATCGGTTAACCGATACTGTTTATATAATTAAGTTTTTTTTTTAATTTATATATATTATATATTTAATTTATCCTTGAATTTTTTTAGTTTATTATATATATTATATATATTAATCATGTTATTAATATTAAAATTAATATTAATTTATTTTTTAATTGATTAAACGGCTGAAATGGTTAAAAAATCAATCGCTAATCGATCGATTAACCAATATATCTTAGTTGGTTAACCGATTTTATATCAATTTAATTGATTAACCGAACCGTTTTAACCGAATTAATTCGAAGCGTTCAGTTAATCGGTCTTAACCATACTGATAGAGCCACCGAGACTTTCTCTGATACTGTTTTGAATTGGTTTGTTTTTTTCTTTATATTTGTAATTTGAATTTTGTATCTTTTGGTTCATTGTATTCAGGAGTTAGTTTAGGCAGACTTATTATTTGAATTTTTCTGTTTTATTGTATCTAGGAGTTAGTTTAGATAGAGTTGTTGTATTTGAATTTCCTTGTAACATATAAATACTGATTAATGCAAAGCCATCTGGTGTGGCCTTTAGTTACTTTCCTATCTTCTATGTTTCTCTGTATATGGTATTAGAGCCTTTGATGTTGAAATTGAACCATTTCTTTTTTATTTTATCCTTCCCATTTGAGCTGCAGCTCTAATTGGAGTTGACAATGCTTCCTGGATCTATTCATGTTTTCAGTCTGCTCATTGATCTCATCCATGGTCTTCTCCACATCATAAATATTCGTTGCTTTCTACATAGCCCACTGAAGGATGGTTTTGCAGACAGGTTAGTATAATGACTTTCAGCAAAAGAACAGTCAACGTTAATCAGCTTCAAACCTTTTAAAGAAAAGCCCTTCTTCTCAAATATGCTAATGATCTCACCAACTAGGCCTCTCTGGACCCCATCAGGCTTGATCATGATGAATGATTGCTCCATCTTTTCATTGTTGTTGCTCCAGTCCTTAATGTATCTACAGTCTCAGTAGTTGCTTTTGCACCTTCTAACATTATCAATTTGATCATGAATGCACAACTGGAAATTTCCAAGTTGCTCAATTTGTTGTTCGTATAGCCTCTTCCTCTTTAAACACTGTACAACCGTCCTTTTATTCTTTGCTTTGGAGAATTCTTTGCCTTTTCAACCTCTCCAGCAGCCTTTTTCAGGAGCATTCATAAGCTTAGTACTTCACCTATCTTTTTCCTCCCTCTCTATCTTGATTGAGAGTAGATGATGGAATTTTAGCATCCCAAATCTTATTTTCTATTTTTCTAGAAAATAATTCTTCTTCTCCAATATCATTTTTTCTCCACGCCACTTAACTACTCTTTCATTTCTTTACACCCTCTCTCAAACACAACCAATGACTACAATCACTTTTTTTTTCTTTCTTTAATCTTCCTTTCGTTAATTTTCTATTCTTTCTTTACTTAGTTTTATTCCCTTCACGCCACCTACCCGTTTTCTCCTTACTTTTTTTCTTCTCCAGTCATTTCTTCTCTACTTCTTTTCTTCTTCTTTAAGCCACTACAGTCATGACTACAAACAACCAATAAAATTCTTCAACCTCCCACCCTGAAATTCACAACACCAACAAGCCACATATTACCTTAATCATCATCAATATCTCAGCTCAGGCCCCATCAAACTCACCAACAACAATTACATCTCATGTAAGCTTCAATTTCACACCCTCTTTATTAGATATGATCTCTTAGGCTATGTGGATCAAAACCATGTCCATCAGCCATTGTTCCTACAAACAACACCACTACACCAAATCCTGCTCACATCATATGGGTTCGACAAGATTAATTAATTCTAAATGCTCTTGTTGGATCTTTTTCTCCCACTATCATTCATTTCATTGCTCGAGCTAAGACATCGCAGGAAGTATGGAAAATTTTGGCAAACATGTATGCCAAGCCATCACAAGGACGCATTAAGCAAGTAAAAAGTCACCTGAAAAATCTAAACAAAGGCTCTCAAAGTGTTACAGATTTCCTACAAACAGTGAGAGCTCGTGCTGATGAGCTTGCAATTTTCGGAGCACCAATGGAAGAATATAATCTCATAGAGAAAATCCTTGATGGTTTTGGTAATGAGTACAAAGAACTTGTTCGTGCAGTCTAAGTCTGAGACACTACGATCAATTTTGACGAGCTTCATGAAAAACTTCTGAATTTTGAAGCAACTCTCTCTGGAATAAAATCTGAACCTACTCACTTTTCGGCATCGGCAAATCCTGCAAATTAAACCAACAATGGTTGGCTTCCTTTGAACATCTCCGAGAACAAAAACAATAACTATTGGCATCCATCATGATTCACTAGAAATAGCAACACGGGCTGGTGCTCGTCGCCAAACTACAATAATCGCTTATTCGCATCCTCCAATACCGAGCCAAACTCCAGTCGAAATGATTGCCCTCCTCGTACCTATCTTGGACACTGCCAAATTTGTGGGATTCAGGGACATATGGCCAAGAAGTGTCCATTCTTTCGCCTTGTTCCTATTCAACTATCCACCACTACAAGTGCTTCAATGACCAACTCTCCAACACCATAGTAGCCTCGAGCACACTTTGCTGCGAACACGTATTCCAACACTCCAACGTGGCTACTAGATAGTGGTGCTTCTCGTTATGTCACTTCAGACTTGACCAATCTATCCCTTCATGCATCTTACATAGGTTTCGATGACATCATGGTCGGCGATGGCACGAGTCTCCCCATCACTCACATTAGTTCCACTTCTTTTAACACTCCTAGCACCTATTTTTAATTAAATAATGTTCTTCGTGTACCTAACATGAAGAAAAACTTAATCTCCATTTCACAATTTTGTCTCTCAAATAATGTGTCCATTGAATTCTTACCCTTTTTTTTTCTTATGAAGGAACTGTGCACAGGGGCACTCTTTTGAAAGGCCAAATGAATGATGGGGTGTAGGAATGACCATCATCTTCTTCAATAAATTCTCCTATGTTAGCATTCTCTAATGTCAAGACAACTTCCTCTGAGGTTAGTTCATGGTTACATTTAACTCACCCACTTTTTAGAATATACATGTACCTACCTGTCGTTAGCTTTCCGTTAGCTTTTCATTAATTAATTGTTCAAAATCTAATCAAACATTATGCTAACTCATCAAAATTTATTAGAAACCCGACTTTACCCTTAATACTTTCAAAATCCAATTAAATCTTTTACTTAGTATCCAAACTTGAGGTGAATTTTAAAATTATTAAATTTTCAATAGATAAATCAGGTTTTCAAACGAAAATCTAACGACACTAGCAAAATCTGTGTAATTGGTAAAAGGATTAACGTCTTTTTTATAGCCACACCAATGACTCTTTATTTTCGAGGTGTCTGTGTCTTATTGGTACCAATTTTCGTAGCTGACAATGAGTTTGAGAACAACTTTTCGTTAATTGTAACACGTGCCCACTAGACTTTTTGGCTTTAAAAACAAAACATTACTTACTTGGTGCCCACTAGCCTTTTTGACTTTAAAAACAAAACATTACTTATGTTTGCTATTTATTTTTTCTGTTGCTTTATTTCTAACAAACTGGTAACAGAGCAATTAACTAAATTGATCTGGGTGCGATGTCTCCTACCACTTTGTACGAGAGACATAAGTTTTATGGAACTAACAGTTTCAATATTTAAAAAATAAATATGCAAGTTGTATTAACCCAAAAAGGTTTGAAAAAATGCGTTGCTGGAGAAGGTGAAAATGCCTAGTACAATGACAGATGAACAAAAGCTGGAGATGGAGGAGAAGGCCTTGACTGTGATTCAATTATGTTTGTTAGATAGAGTCTTGCGTGGAGTTTTTATAGAGAAAATCAATGATGACTTGTGGAGAAAGTTAGAGTCTTTGTACATGACGAAATCCCTCACCAACAAACTGTTCTTGAAGCAGCAACTGTATTTGATGCATATGACAAAATGTACGTCAAAGAAATCCCACGTTGATGAATTTATCTCCATTTCTACTGATTTGAATTCAATGAAAATTAAATTAGATGATGGGGATCAAGCCCTGCTATTATTGTGTTCCCTACCACCATCATTTACACACTTTAGGGAAACTTTTTTGTTTGGTAGAGATACAATTTCTTTAGAATATGTTATAGTCTCTCTATTTTCTAAAGAATTGCTTAAGTGAAATATGTCTGAGAATAATTATGAGAAACAAAGTAAAGGTGATGCTCTAGTAACTACAGGTTTTAGATGTAGATCTAGAGAAAAATGTTCAGATAATAGTAGCCATAAATTTCAATCTAAGTCCAAGAATAAGAATGTGACATATCATTGCTGTAAGAAAAAGGGGCATTACAAGTCTTAGTTTTAGAATTTGAAAAGAAAAATTCAAGAAGAAAACAAGCAGAATCAAGGTCAAAATTGGTGTCAAAATTAGAATCAAGATCGGGATCGCAAAGAGAAACAACTTGAAGCTAATGTTAGTGAAAAAAAACTCTTATGACTATGATCGTGTCCTTGCTATCAGTGGTAATGAATTCTTTATGTCTAATTGGATTATGGATTCATCTTATTTCTACCGTATTGTGCCGAAATAAGGATTGGTTTTAAGAATATAAGTTTTATGATGGAGTTGTCTTGCTGGGTGATGATACAGCTCGAAAAATTACTGGTATAGGAATTGTCCAGATCAGAATGCACGACGTTGTAATAAGGACCTTGGCAGAAGTTAGGAATATTCTTGCCTTCAAGAAGAATTTGATTTCTTTGAGTACTCTTGATGTTAAAGGGTACACGTATTCATTTGAAGGTGGAGTTATGAAAGTCAACAGAGATGCTATGGTTGTCATGAAAGCAAAGATAAACGTTGCCAAATTTGTATGTTCTGCAAGATACTACTGTTGCTAGTTCAACTGCTGTTTCCACTATGTTAGATTTTGCTGTTACAAAATTGTGGCATAAGAGATTGGATCTCATTAGTGAAAAAGGACTAACTTTGATGAGTAAAAAAGGTTTGCTTTCTGGACAGAATACAGGGAAAATGGAATTATGTGAGCATTGTGTTTTTGGAAAATAGAATAGAGTTCCAGTACAACGATTCACAAAACCAAGAGTATTGTGGATTACATTAACTCTGATATTTGGGGACCCTCACGTGTTCCATCTAATAGTAGTGCCAAGTACATGCTTATTTTCATTGATGACTACTTAAGAAAACTCGGGCTTTATATTGAAGACCAAATATGAGGTTCAAGCGTTTTAAGTAGTGGAGAACCATGATTGAGAAGCAAACAGGGAATTAAATCAAAAGTATAAGGATAGATAATGGCTTGGAATTTTGTTCAAATGAGTTTGATGACTACTGCAGATATGTGGGTATTGTTAGACATATGACAATCAAAGGTACACTACAACAGAATGAGGTTGCCAAACGAATTAACATAACTCCTTTGGAGAAAACTCATTGTATACTCTCAAATGCTGATTTGGCTAAAGAGTTTTGGGCAGATGCAGTGTCCACTACATGTTATTTGGTGAATCGATCTCCTGCTACAGCTATGTAATTCAAAACCCCATGTGAGGTATGGTCTGGTACCCTCCTAATTATTCAATAGTAAAAAAAATTTGATGTCCTGTATGCACATGTTAATGATGGTAAATTAGAGTTTAGAGCTAACTTGAAAATCAAATACATGTAAAGTAGTATTTTACTATTGTTTGGCTTATATGAAAATCAATTTTATGTAAAATAGGATGTTACACTGTTGGGTGATAAGCTTAACAAAATAACTTCTGTAAGTTGCTTTACAAGTGATTTGAAAATGGTTCATAGGATTTTACAGTGTTGGGTGATAAATTTAACAAAATAACTTCTGTAAATTGCTTTACAAGTGATTGGAAAATGGTTCTTTCTTTGTAAAAGAAACTACTTTCTCACTTTTCTAAAATTCCTCTCACATATTACACCACTAATTTTCTCTCTTTATTTACTTTTTACATTTTTCATCATTTAATTTTAGATTTCAACAAACAGAGAAAATTTAATTTATAATTTATAATTTTACATAGAACTTATTTTACATGAAATTTGTTTTATGGTGTAATACATTTTACATGAAAACAAATGAAACTTAAATAAAAATAAGCATTTTTCAAGATTTAAAACTATGATATGAAAATTTAATATCATATTAAAAAATAATAATTAAGTTATCAATTATCTAAAAAAATATTTAAAAAAAAATATTTTACCTCTCTAACGAATCAACATACCATTTATCAAGTTAAAATTGGTCTAAAGGGGACATTATCTAAATCAAAATTAAAACATGAAAATTGAAACTACCACTCCAACCACATCTATTATTTTTCTAGAAACTTTTTAAAACAAAAAACAAAAAGAAAATTATTGATAAGTTTTGTGATCAGAATTAAAAGAGTAAGCTCCAGCCCCTGTCAAGAGAATATCATTTGTCCAAAAAGGAAAAGATAAAAAACAAAGTGCCAGTGGCCATTTGATTTTTCCTCCTAACAAATGCTTCAATATCATTTGTTTCAAAAGGAAAATGTATCATGAATTGTGAATTTGTGACCATGTGATCTTCTCACGTGACACACATTTACTTGTCCTTGTATGTTTCGTGAAACAATTTTTGATATATATGGCACCCGTGTTTTCATAGAAGCGTTGAGCAAGCCGTTTTATTCAAGTGAGACGTGATGTAAATCCAAAGAAATTAAAATGTAAATTTTTTAAAATGTTAGGGCCTTTTGAAATTATAATAATAAATAATTAAATAAAATAATATAAATAATATACAAATAATAATAATAATAATTATGAAAATTAATTATTTTTCACCAAACTTTAATACTTTTACTATAATTTATATTTTTATAAATACTAATATATATATTTATATTGTTGTAACTTATAAGTGATTAATTAAATAATTTGTAATTATTATTAAATTAGATAATTAACATGTAATAAATATTTATAAAACACAATCACGTTATAACATGACAGCTAGCTCAATAGTTAATGTTTGTATTTCTACTAATTTGGGCATGGGTTCAAGTTTTAGACTTGAAAAAATTTTTTCTTTTGATTTTTAAGGTTTTTATAAAAACTTCAACGTGGAGTATGCCTCGATCACTAGGGTGTAAAAGGCGTACGTGTAACGACCAATCTAGGGTTGACCACCCTCAAAACAGTATCGTCACTTTTTGAAATCCTAGCACGACACATATATGCAACAATATAAAAACGTCAACTGAATGATCTACATACATAAATCATCAATCGTCAACAGGGAAGTTACATCATTCATATCTTAACCGATCAGTATATACAACATAGTATACATAAATATTTATAAATATTATTTTTTTCTTTCCATTAGTCTGAGGATATGGACCATGTGGCTTACAGATAATGACTCTGTCTGAATTTCAGTTCATCAATCTATCTGTCATGTCTGCTATCTGAAATTTTTTAACAATGAGGAGTGAGCTTCACAAGCTCAGTGAATTAAATTTACTAGAAGTACTCGATTTGTATAAATAGTCTTCCAATATTCATTTATCTATATCTCATATAATTTGATAATAACATTCTATTATTACTACTCATATCATAATCCCCATTCTTTATCAATATATTCTTCTCATATATTTAATCACTTTGAGACTATCAATTCTATCTCATAATTACCTCGTTATGAGCTTCACAACATATAATCAATCACCCAGATAATTCTCATCATATTATATTTCTATATTTCTTTCTCAGCATATTTGTCTCTTTGCGAGACTCATTCATCTATCAATAAATTTACAATCATGAATAGTGATTTAGCTTCTCAAGCAATAACAATCAATATTTAAAGCAATGCGTGCATGAATTTAAATATTATTATTATTTGGGAACATCTTCCCACACGTCGACATGTTTTTATCTTAGACCGACTGTCTTCCCGGTTCTTTTATTTTCATTTAGAGTGACTGCCTTCCTGGTTCATTTATTTCCAACATATACCAGTTGTCATGGTTTTCATTTAGACAGGCTGCCCAACTGGTCCTTTTATTTCCAGCATATATCAGCTGTCATGGTTTCCATTTCTTTCCAGCATATGCCGATTGTCACAGTTTTCATTTAGACCGCCCCCTCCCGGTTCTTTTATTTCATGCATATGCATACGAACAATAATATAAAAACAAGCATACATTCAGACATTCAATTTAGCTATCTAGCCTTTTCTTAAAATTATTAATTGATCATATTCAATAAATTTTCTACTCATATATCATATCAAATTATCAATCATAGCTTGTCAAGAATTTCATTTATCCCTTCATTATATATTTAATCAACTCATTATTTCAATAATATTACTTTTCATATAATAATCTCTAACATATCAATTATTCATATCATACCCATCAACCAACTTTTATCTATCATCAAATCATAGGTTAATAATTAATTCAAATATCATCACTGTATATTTCATATTTATCTCGATTACTAAAAATAAATCTAACTCACCACGTAGCACTTGAAGCTACCCATGGATCACCTCCTTACCTTTCTTGTTCTTTTCAACAATTTCACCCGATTGCTGATCGTCAACACCTGACATAATATTTATATTAAAATTTTTAATTTATTCTTCAATCTTCCATAATTCATAACCCTTTAAAAATTCACATATTGAACTCCGAGAAAATTTCATGTATGCTAAATTTTCAAAATAAAATTCATATTATTATCTTTTGTTTTTCCTAAAGCTTCCCTCGAATCTCTTTTAAATTCTCCCATAAACCTCTTCAAAATTTCAATATTTCAACCTTTTTTTGGGTCTCCAAATGTTTAAAGAAAAAGAGTAATTTGAATTGAAATTGAAGAAAACTAAACATGATTTGGTAAGATTTAAATAAAAATAAAACAAAAACTATATATATATATATATATACACACACACACACGATTACTCCTCACCCCACTAATTCTATAACTTTTGTGTTGTAGCTCATGCAACATTTGCATGATTGGTGAGTGACACCGGGACATCCAGGTGTTTACACGCCATTTTTTTTTTCAAACATCCTAATTTATTTATTTATTTTATTTATTTATTTCTTATCTCCCACGCAGTCTGTTTTTTTTCTTCTTATCCTCCATGTGGTTTTTTTAAAAGAATTATTTTATTTAATTATAAATTTTTTCATATATTATTTTAATTCCATATCATATTTATCAAATTATTTTTTTATCCTTACTTTAATAACACATGTATTACAGTACATCCCAAGCGTGGGTATAAATCTCGGAGTAAAAAGCGTACGCTTAATGAAAGAAGTGTCTAAAATATTACGCCTCGAGATGTTTTGCCTACGCTCCGCCTCTAAATGAGTCCCATATGAGTCAAAAAAAAAATGCTTTTGAAAACATTGATAGCCACTTTAAAAAAAATACGTTATATTTAAGAATACCATACATGCCTCTTAATTCAACATAAAAAAAAATAGATGATACATGTTTCTGAATTCAACATTTATTATAGTTAAAACTTGGATTTATTGTAACTCTTGCACCTACTAATTTCAAGACATTAAGACCCATTAACAGTAATAAAATCCACTAACATGCTGATGATCACCCCATGAAGTCATGAATCATATCTATTTCTTAGTCATGGAAATGACAATGCTGGTGTACTTTGTCTTCTCCACACACAGATGTTCAGCTACATGCTTTGAGTACCTTGTGAATAAACTGTCAATTATGGTGTCTCCAAAATGAGTAGCAAGCATCGGTTCTGTAACAGCTCTTACAGTTTTGGCGACAGTTTTCCCACTCTTCTCATATTTGTTCAACGCAAAATTCTCATTACATACATCATCATCGCTAGGATCCCAATTAACTTCAAAAGTTTCTAGCTTATCGAGATTGAAAGATCCCTCACTTTCAACAATCTCCTTCACTTCTCCTTTATAAGGAGTATAACAAGGTAGATTGAATGAATCCACGTCACCCTCTTTAACAAGCCCCTACAAATTAAAAAGTAAATAATTTTTTCATAATTTCTTCTTTTAATAACACAATTATAAGAAAAAAAATGAAAAATTGACCATAATTATGACTTTAATATTGGTTAATTTTAGAGTAAAATATAATCTCTTAGATTTAGTAATAACTTTTTTTTTTTTTAAAAAGAAAAGCTAAAAAACACGCATAATAACGTGATTTGTTCTATTTTCTTAACAATCCCTGATCTTTATTTTTCTTGACACATAACAAATCTTTTGGTTTCAATTAGTTATAATGTAACAATTTTAAATTTTATTCATAAATTATTTTTTTTTTAAAAATTAACAATGTATACAAGGAATTTGATTATGATTTTTCTTAACGGTGGGATGAGTTTGTCTTAGTATATATTTTTAAAAACTTAAAATTGATAATTACTAGGAAACCTAGCTAAGAGTTGTAATTATGTTTTTTTCTTTAATTTTAAGGTAAAAGGAAAAACCTCAGTCACCAAGTCGAGAAGTGATTTTGTTAGCAACTCCCAGAGGTAACAACAATCTCTACTTGTGGGATCCGCGATACTCCTGCCCATAAAAACAAG
Organism: Bretschneidera sinensis; assembly: GCA_023935145.1. Lineage (NCBI taxonomy): Eukaryota > Viridiplantae > Streptophyta > Magnoliopsida > Brassicales > Akaniaceae > Bretschneidera > Bretschneidera sinensis. The sequence continues at coordinate 30,673,201 of CM043698.1, read as the reverse complement.
AAACATACGACCTTTGGGTATTATTTCTTCAGAGCGTAATCTTAAGAACAATGAAAAATCCCTTTGAAATTGCTCCAAGTAAGCCTTATATACGTTGGGAAGGCTTGAGTTTGCCAGGTATATATTGCCTTTGTTATTATTCCCAAGCTCGTCTGGAACCTAACAATCATAAAACATTACTTGCATGGTTAATTAGATTACAATTAATTGCCATGACATGATGATTAGATTATTCACATGATTTTTTAGTGAGAAATTATTGTTTAGATCATCTTGACTTATACAAAATTCTTATATAAAAATATTTTTAATCATCAAATGGAGAGGGAGGTTGATAAATTTTCTCTCGATATCTAACTAAATTTTTTTTACTTAAACCTATATGCCATTGAATTTTTCTATCTACCATCAAATAGAGAAAAGTAAAAAAAAAAAAAATTGTCTTTTTTTTTCATTATTTAAGGGTAGAAATTTTTCGTTGGTAAAAAAAATTTCATAGATCGAGTTTAAACAAAAATCTTACTTATATGTCAGTGAAAAATATTTTCGATCAAAATTTTTTATAAATCAAGCCAACACAATAATCCATGCAATATCTTAATTCTCAGTCATGTGACAAACATAAATGAGACGAAGAGTTGACCGGAAAAAAAAAAAGAAGAATAAAAATAATACTAGAAGTGTGGTGGGCCTAGATGAAAGGCATGGAGATCAGAACTATCATCCTCATAAAAGATAAGCTAATTATTACCTTGGAAACCCAATGAACACTGTATGAAGAATGTACAAAATGAAGACTTTCAGATGGAAAAAGCCTCCCATAGAAAGAACCAGGTACTCCCGATATGAAACACGAACCCAACTTGTCTCCCTTATCTTTCTCGAGCCTTTGATAGAAGGCAGGAACAGACTTGAAGATGGTGTTGAAGTCATTCTCAGGAAGATCATTCAGTAAAATATCGAAGTCAGGGGATTTGCAGTTCAGTTTTTGGCAAATCTCATGAATTGTATCAATAATCTGGGAGATCAAAAAGAATGTGTTTGGTCCTGAAGAGCAACCCAAGTCTGCCACTTTAAAACAAGTGGGCAAAGTGTTGTTCATCAACATGTCTTTGATAGTCTCTATCAAGAATGGCCTCGCTTTCGATATCATTGTTTTCTGAAAATTAACATCAAACCCAAAACAAAAATTTAAAAGAAGAAGGGTTGAGGATATATATCCAGTGATAAAATCATGAATCAAGCCTGAAATAAAAATTGCATGTGTGAAATATATTCTTTGTGACAAAGAATAAAGAGACCGCGACGAAGGAATTATTGGCATAGCTATTTTCTCCATCTCCTGCATTCATCGGAAGAACGTTTGCTACAACCATGATTTTCCAATTTCTAGCTTAGGATATATCTAATTGTGCTGTTAGTTCGTTCCCTCTCCTAAGTGATCCATCTCTTTATATTGAAGACTTCCTGTAAATGTAGTGGTACAATACTGTGTTAAAGGTGGAGACAAAAAGGGACAGCAGGCCATGCGGTGAGACTTGTCTATAAAGCCAAAAAGAACAGCAACCCATGTGAAGTAGCGGCAGCTTTGAACTTGAATAATAAGAGTTGTAAATGCAACAACAACTCTTATTAATGCCCAGCTGTATTTTCAACCTTTTCATATAATCGGTGCTGTGTTTCTGAGCCTATAAATTGGTGTTAGTTCTGTAAAAGAAATATCAGTGTGTAGTGAATTAAAGAGAGCTTAAGAGAAAAGCCAAAAATACAATTGGGTGCGGGTTGTGAGTTGTGAGTGTTGTAAACACTTTGTATATTTTCTCCCTTTAGTAAAAACGATCTGCAGCAGGTTCGGAGACGTAAGCACAATTGGCTGAACTCCGTTATCAAATTTTGTGTGTGTGTTATTTTCGCTGTTATTTCGCATTCTCATTAATCTGGTTTTATAGGGAAATTCAATCAGAACCATCATTCTCATAGAAGATAAGCTAATTATTACCTTAGAAACCCAATGAACACTGTATGAAGAATGTACAAAATGAAAACTTTCAGATAGAAAAAGCCTCCCATAGAAAGAGCCAGGTACTCCCGATATGAAACACGAACCCAACTTGTCTCCCTTATCTTCCTCGAGCCTTTGATAGAAAGCAGGAACAGACTTGAAGATGGTGTTGAAGTCATTCTCAGGAAGATCATTCAGGAAAACATCGAACTCAGGGGATTTGCAGTTCAGTTTTTGGCAAATCTCATGAATTGTATCAATAATCTGGGAGACCCCAAAGAATGTGTTTGGTCCTGAAGAGCAACCCAAGTCTGCCACTTTAAAACAAGTGAGCAAAGTGTTGTTCATCAACATGTCTTTGATGGTCTCTATCAGGAATGACATCGCTTTCGATATCACTGTTTTCTGAAAACTAACATCAAACCCAAAACAAAAATTTAAAAGAAGAAGGGTTGAGAATATATATCCAGTGATAAAATCATGAATCAAGCATGAAATGAAAATTGCATGTGTGTAATATATTCTTTGTGACAAAGAATAAAGAGACAGCGACGAAGGAATTATTGGCATAGCTATTTTCTTCATCTCCTGCATTCATCGGAAGAACGTTTGCTACAACCATGATTTTCCAATTTCTAGCTTAGGATATATCTAATTGTGCTGTTAGTTCGTTCCCTCTCCTAAGTGATCAATCCCTTTATATAGAAGACTGCCTGTAAATGTAGTGGTACAATACTTATATGGAAGACCACCTTTTTCTATTATTCCACCGCGTTAATAACATGTAAATATATTTAAACTTTCAAATAATTATCAAATTATTATTTTTATCAATTATCACATTTTTCATTTTGAGATGATTAAACATATTAAAATCGACTTTCAATAACTTTTAAAAACTATTTAAAAGTTATGTAACAAATGGTGTAAAATTTTCAGTCACTTGAAATTGAAAATTATTAAGTGGGTTGCAATGGTTTTTTTGGAGTAAAAAAAAAAAAGAAAGGACAATCCACTATTTTGGCTTGCAATGAAAGATACCTCCATCCTTAACGGATCCAGAAATTTTTATCAGTGAAAGCAGCATTTATAAATAATAAATATACATATTTGAAAATAAAAATAATATAAATATCGATGATACTTTTTTCATAAATAAAAATATATTTTTGTATTTCTTGATTCGAATATATGCTTTTTTCATGCTGTTCAAGATTATTAACATTTCTTTTCATTATAAAAACTAACAAAAAAAAACATTTGTAACTACTTGTCGTTATTTACAATTGTTCTTTACCTTAACTTACTTGAAGTTAGTCCATGGTTACACTTTACTCATTCAGTTTTTAGAATATACACGTAACTACGTGTTGTTAACTTTTCATTAATTTTTTATTAATTAATTATTTAAAATCTAATCAAACATTATCTAACTCATCAAAATCTATTGAAAATTCGACTTTACTTTTAATACTTTTGATATGGCCTAAAAAACACTGGCCCAAACAAACACCAAGCCCAGCAGGCTTGTTCTGGCCCAAACAAACACCAAACCTGGTTCAAACCTGTGGCCCAGATAAGTTCGGACCCCGGAAGGATAATCTAGCCCAGCTGACTTGAAGAACACCCCCGGCCAGAACAAACAATCAGTGTGTTCCACGGCCCAGCAAGAATCCCCAAACCCGCGAAGAATGACCGAGCCTGCCCACACCAAGATACCCCCTATCACCACTGCCACCCTACAGAGACTAGCCACTCCATAACCCTATGGCCGCCCGCCACCCTACGGCGCCTCATCTCCTAGGCTTGCAATCATACCCTCTCCACCAGCAGACGACTATAAATAGGCCAAGGTATGGACATAATAGGAGAGATTCAGATTAAGGTTGACATACACACACTCCACTTAATTTTCTAAAGAGTCCTCGGTTCCTCTCTCGAACCCGCGACTCCTCCCTTGAATATTTGCTAACTTAAGAATCGAAGCGCCTTCGGAGGTCTCCCCCTCCCCTCCTTCCGAGGGCCTTCAGTTTGTACTTGTCACTTGTGCAGGACCCAGGCCGAATCGCCCTCCGGGCCGAGCCCAGCTCACAAGCCACGCAGATCCCAGCCCACACCAGCTCACTAGCCACGTTAGCACCAAACAGTATACGGCATCAACAGATTGGCGCCGTCCGTGGGAATCCACAATCTCTCGCTACAATAGAAGCGAAGAAGTGAAAGAACTCATCTGTCACGATGCCACCAAGGAACGGTGCTAGAAGAGCCAACAAGGAAGCCCCAGTTGCGTTCTCGGCTCCTATCCAAGGCGAAGTTCACGGTCACCGATCCATATCCGGATTTCCAACAATCCCAGAGCATGCCACCCCCGCCAGGGAACAGTGTCCCCACCTTGCTGAAACCGACTCCCCAGACGACGAGGGAGCCCCTGCGCACCTCCAAGCTCCGGCAACCCAAGCTCAGTTCCTATAACTGTCCAGAATGATAGCTAATCTGGCGGCTCAAGTCTAGGAAGGGGGCCGGCAGCCTTCATATCCTCCCCACCAACCTCCAGGAGAGGCCGAGTCATCAGACAGGAATGACCCAACACATAACCAGCCCCGTGCTGAGCCCTCACCGCGCCATAGCTGGCCCAAAGAAAGTTCCACCTCAAAGGGCAACCCCAGCCTCGATAGACGATTTGAGGAAATGCAGGAAAGAATAAACTCGGCTCTGAGATACAAGAATCTCAGTATTATGGACGAACTTTGCGCCCAGGACCCCCCTTTCACGGAAGGCGTCCTAGAAACTCCTCTCCCACCAAACTTCAGGATGCCCCAAGTCAGAATGTATGACGGGACCACGGATCCGATGGACCACCTCTAACACTATAAAACGACGATGGTGCTGCACCGGCACTCAGACCAGATCATGTGCCGCTCCTTTCTCCTGACTCTCGAAAAGGCGGCAGGCACTTGGTACTCGCGCTTAAAGCCAGGAACCATTGGTAATTTCAAAGAACTCAGCTATGCTTTCGCTTCTCACTTCTTCAGCAGCAAGGGGCCCAAGAAAACCTCGGAAAGCCTCTTCAACATTATCCAGCATAAGGGAGAAAGGCTTCGGGCTTACATTTCCTGGTTCAACACAGCAGCTTGGGAAATTCCAGACCTTGATCTCAACATCCAGGTGATGACCTTCAAAAACGGATTAAGGTCGGGAATCTTTAGCTCCAAGCTAACTCGGCACCCGCCCCGAGACATGAACGAAATCCTAGCCCGGGCAGAAAAGTACATGCTGGCGAAGGACGATCAAGCCTTCAGAAGAGAATGAGAAGGAGAAACTGAAAGAAAGAGGAAAGACCCTGCCCCTCAGAAGGGAGTGGCCAAAAAACCTTACCAAGAGAACAGGTATAGGCCCCACCCTCGGGTCGACAACTTCACTCCCCTCAACACTGCTAGGACTGATGTCCTCATGCAGCTTCAAGACAAGTCTGTCCTACAGTGGCTACCCAAGAAGCCCCTTGGAAGAGACCCCAAGAAGTGGTGCCGGTTCCACCAAAGTCGTGGCCACGACACGAAGGAGTGCCACGACCTGAAGGAACAGATTGAGAAATTCATCAACCGAGGGCACCTGAAGGAGTTCACTGGGCCTCGAAGGCATGAAAACCCCGTGTCACCAAGGAGAGATGACAGACGCCCTTATCAGCCCTACCAAGAGAGGCCGAATCCTCGAAGAGACCCCAGGGCAGAACAAGAGAGGCCCCGCCAGAAGAAGCCAGAAGTACCCGTAACCACCCGAATCATCAAAACGATTTACGGAGGGACGACCGCAGGAGGAAATTCGGGGCAGAGCGGTAAAGCATATGCCAGGGCCGTGGCCTCAGTCAGCGGCCCCACAAGAAAAGGAAAACGGAGCCGGTGATCTCATTCACAGAAGATGACCTGGAGGACGTGCAGATTCCTCATGATGACGCTGTAGTAGTCGCGCTCCTAGTGGCCAACTACGAGATACGACGGGTCCTGATCGATAACGGGAGCTCCGCTGACATACTGTTTCACGATACCTATCAGCGCATGGAACTAAAGGAGGGACGTCTAGAGCCTGCCCCTACGCCCCTCTACGACTTCGGGGGATCCCCAGTCTTCCCAGAATGAAGCATAGTCCTCCCGATAATAGCCTGGACAATACCAAGAACAGCCACTATACGGGCCACTTTCCTTGTGGTAAAACAACCCTCCTCCTATAACATGATAATTGGGCGGCCTACCCTCAACAAGCTAAAAGCTGTCGTCTCAACCTATCATCTGAAGGTCAAGTTCTCCACTAGCAAAGGTGTATGGGTGATAAAGAGGGATCAGAGAGCCTCTCGGTCCTGCTACCTGAACGCCATCAGAGAAGGGAAAAAGACCGAGGCCCTACCACTTGAAGTTGAGGATCTGCGGGACGAATTGCAGCCCTGAGCTGTTTCATGTCCAAATCGGCAGAAAGATGCCTCATTTTCTTTCAGGTTATCAAAAAGGCAAAAAACTTCGCCTGGTTCGAGAGCTGCCATGAAGCGTTTGAAGACTTAAAAAAGTACCTAAGTTCGCCACCCCTTCTAACCAAACCACTCCCGAATGAAGAGCTTTTCCTTTACCTATCCGTCGGACCAAGCACTGTAGCCTCTGTCTTGGTATGAGAAGAAGATGGTATCCAGAAGCCCATCTACTACATCAGCCGAATTCTCTATGAGACCGAGACAAGGTACCCTCCTATTGAAAAAATGGCTTACGCTCTGGTAATAGCCGCCCGAAAACTCTGGCCTTATTTTCAAGAGCACACTATCGTCCTTTTGACGGACCAACCTTTGAGGCAAGTCTTCCACAATCCGAGCGCTTCAGGAAGAATGGTAAAACGGGCAGTCGAGCTAGGGGAGTTTGATATCCGCTACCGACCCAGGCAATCTATCAAGGCCCAGGCCCTAGCCGACTTCATCGTGGAGACGACTTTGCCCATAAATTCGGACGAACCAGAAGCACATCTAAGCAACAGTCCCCCTTTGGGATGGAGTCTCCATGTGGATGGGTCTTCGAATTCACTAGGGAGCGGGGCAGGACTCATCCTCTGCAGCCCGGAGGGTTTCTCCATTGAATATGCGTTGAGGTTCGGATTCAAGGCCTCCAATAACGAAGCAGAATATGAAGCCCTTCTGGCTGGACTAAGGTTAGCCAAGGCTCTGGCAGTAGAAGCACTAGAGGTATTCAGCGATTCTCAGCTGGTGGTAAGCCAGGTGCAGGGAGAATTCGAGGCCAGGGGCGAGAAGCTCTCCCGATATCTCCAAAAAGTGAAGGAGTCGGTTACCCTGTTCAAAACATTTCGGATAACTCAGATTCCCCGAGCCGAAAACTCTAAGGCAGATGCCCTTGCTAATTTGGCCTCTTCCCAACAACTGGTGCCTAGTTGTGCTGTCTATCAGGAAACTCTCCCTGCCCCAAGTATAGATGAAGCCTCGGTCCTGTCAGTGGAAGAGGGACCCTCGTGGATGGACTCGATTCTCAAGTATCTGAAAGACGGCACCATGCTGGAACCCAATGACCAAGCCAGAAAGGCGATATCCCGTGCCTTGCGTTACACCCTTATGGAAGGGTAATTATACAAAAGGGGTCTAACTACACCATATCTACGATGCCTCGGACCCGGAGAGGCAGACTATGCACTCCGGGAGGTCCACGAAGGGATATGCGGGAACCACCTTAGAGCTAGGGCCTTTGCCTTCAAAATCCTCCGCCGGGGGTACTACTGGCCCATGGTAAAGGATGACACGGCAAGTTTGGTCAAGAAATGTGAAAATTGTCAATGGTGGTCTCCGACATCGCATCGACCTGCTAACCCCCTCGTCTCCATCACTAGTCCCCTCCCCTTCACCATGTGGGGGATGGATCTCCTGGGCCCATTCCCAACGTCCGTTGGGCAGAAGAAGCACCTCATCGTGGCCATTGACTACTTCACCAAATGGGTCGAGGCTGAGCCATTGGCAAGCATCACAGACCACTAAACCAGGAACTTCTTCTGGAAGTCGATAGTATGCCGCTTCGGGATCCCTCGCATGCTGATCACCGACAATAGAAAGCAGGTCGACAGCTCCCGATTCAAAACATTTTGTGACGACCTCCATATTGACCATCGGTTCTCCTCTGTGGGGTACCCGCAAGCCAATGGCCAGGCTGAAGTAACCAACAGGACGCTCCTCTAACGAATCAGGAGGAGACTCAACGAGGCGGATAATCGTTGGGTAGAACAGTTCTACCACATCCTTTGGGCTTATCGAACAACGGCCCGGACGCCAACAGGCAAAACTCCCTTCTTCATGGCATACGGGTCAAAAGCCGTCATCCCTCTCGAAATCGGGGTCCCATCACTCCGAGTACAGTGTTTTGAGCCAAGCAGCAACGAAGAAGGGTTAAAAATGAACTTGGACCTAGTTGAAAAAGCCAGGGACAAAGCCCAAATTCGCCTCGCAAACTATCAACGAAGGGCCATTCGGTACTATAACTCCCGGATACGGCCAAAAGACTTCAAAATTAATGACCTCGTCTTCCGGAAGAGTGAAGTCTCACGCCCCTGACACACGGGTAAGTTGGTCTCGAATTGGGAAGGTCCTTACAGGGTTCGAAGGATCTGCAGGATAGGCACCTATGAGCTAGAAGACATGGAAGGAAAGCCCATTCCTCACACCTGGAATGCGGAGAATCTCCGTAGATTCTACCAATAAAATGTAAAAGCACGAAAATCAATAAAGAATTTGAAATTCCGAAACTTTTTTACTTCATTCATAGGAAAAAAGGTGTATAAAGGGAAGGCGTTGTTGGCCTTGGATACAAATGACTATTTTGGTACAATTGAGGCCCTGAAAACCTCGTAGTCATCCTAGGATTGGGCCTCGCTTTCCCTCCAGCTTGCACCTCCCCCACATCGCCACTTGGGGCAGGCAAGGCTTCACCTGTACCCTCTGGACCCCCATTCTGAACAGCTGCATCATCTTCTCCTCCTAAAGAATCCGCACTAGAGCCTTCGGAGTCGGCCGCAAGATCAAGACCTAAGAAATCCAACCCCAGGAAAATGAGTGTAACCCTCCTCTTAGCTTCATCGAAATCTTCGAGGTACTGAACTGTCCCTTCCTTCGTCAAAGAAGCCTTCTTTTCAGTGAAACGACGTCGAACTTCCTCTAGCTCCTCTCTCAGGACCTCTGCAGTCCTACGGTGATGATCCCTGTAAAAAATTACCTCTGCCCTCTCCCTCTCCGATGTCTCGAGGGAAATGGTCAGGTCATGGGCAATATCCTCAGACTCCTTCAGTTTTTCCTCAGAATCCTTCAGCTTAAGCTCGGTCTTGGACAAGCGATCAGCCATCTCCAGGGCACGCCGAGAAAGCATCCCTTGAAGAACCCTGGCCTAAGAAGAAGCAACCTCCGCCGCTGAACAAAGCAACTCAAAAGGCTTCGACAAAATCTCCGCCTTATCGTGGGGAGAGATCCTTAGCACCAAGTGCTCTCAAGCGACCTTGGTGCTGGCAAACACCGAGTCATCCAGCCTCAGAACCCACCGAGGGGTAAAGAGAGGGGCCATCTCAGATCCTTCCTGAGGCAAGAGAGCCACCGAAGGAGAAGGGGCCACCGAAGGCCTGGGAGGGCTATCCACCGGAATCGCAGCCACGATCGGAACCTTGGCCCTTTTCTTCTGCCCAGAACTGCTAGCTTCGGCTGCCTTCTTCTTCTCGCGGGCCAGTTGTTTGGCCATTGCCGCCATCTCCATGTCTACACAAAAAGAAAGAGCATTAAAAACTTAGAAAAAAATAAATAAAAATTCCTATAAGTCGACGAGCCAGCGACTACCATGGAAGAGGCGCGAGGGAAGGCGAGGAGGACACAGGCTGTACCTGTGGAGTTCCTCATTGTCTCCAAGAACATCGATCTCCAAGGGTGCAGCCAGCATTGCCCTCAGTGTTTCCTCCTCACGAAGGGAGAGGTGTGGCCTATTGTATTTGACAACACGCTCCAGGCCCCAAGTGAGGGGAACATCAAAACTTTCGGCAGATTGGACAAAAAAAAAGCCCCCCTTCCATCCCTTGATTGAGGAAGGCTTCTCCTTTAGAACACTCTTCCCTCTCCTCGAATTGACGATGACCCAGCCCGAGTGACCTAACCGGGCTAGTTGAAAATGGGCTTTGAACACGTTAATGTTCATCACCCCCTACCTCCTGGCACACAGCAATGAATGCCAGAATCAGCTGAACTGAATTGGGCACCAGCTGGCTTAACGCAATACCGAAGTATCTAAGTATTAAGTAGAGGAACGGGTGGAGAGGAAGCCTGAGCCCCGCCTTAAGCTGATGCTCGTAGAGGCACAACTCATACGGTTGCTGGCTGGACAGGACATCGCAATCTCTCTCTCCACCCTCGGGGGCCCTCATGTTAAAATCCATGGGGATCCTATACTTAACCCTCATTCTTAAAAGGTTGGATCCCGCCATAGTGCTAGGAACGGTGTTCACTTCGAACACCCATTCCTCTCTCTCTGTGTCCCGAGCCTCGTCCCTGATAGATGCAAGCGTCAGGTCCTCATCTCCCCCTGATGATTCAGACCCTTGCACCTCCCTTCTGTCTCTCGCGTACGGGACTAAGGCCCGGCCTCCACCCCCAGAAGTCGTTTCACGAGAAGCAACCCCTTCGCTGGACGAAACACCCATGGCTTCACCCAGCTGCCTGGACAAGGCTCCGCTAGACTCACTACTGACAGATATTACTCACCAAGGAAAGGAGGAAAGCTTTTATGAAAAAACCCCTAAGCAATGCCGAGCGCTCTCAGACTCACTAGATGAACCTAAAACCTCAAAATCTCTCAAAAATGCAAAGTGAAAACTGAAGGGAGGGGGTACCCCTTTCTATAGGGGTTATGGCAGCAGAAACGAGGGAATCGAATCACGCGTCAGGAGAACGGACGCGTCCTTTGCAGTTTCCTAGGGCCCATTTCAGGTTCCCCAGGCACCGCCTCCAGTAACCTAGGTGCCAGCTGTCACTAGAGCGTGACCTCTACTAAAACTGACACGCCGTTATTTCTTATCAAGCATCGCCATTTATCGCATCTACTTAATGGACTTAAAATGGGCCAAAAGGCCCATACGCGAAGAAGAAAGTCGCGACCATCTAGCAGACCTAAAACGGGCCAAAAGGCCCATACACGAAGAAGAAAGTCGCGACCATCTGGCAGACCTAAAGTAAGCCAAAAGCCCTTGTGCTCAGGACTGTTAGGAAATCCGAGCCCCGTCAACGCTCGGTCGAATCTCCAAATAAGTTCGAGCGTATGAGCTGCTCTGCTCACGCTCGACAAATTTCTCCAGGAAATCCGAGCCCCGTCAACGCTTGGTCGAATCTCCAAATAAGTCTGAGCGTATGAGCTGCTCTGCTCACGCTTGGCAAATTTCTCCAGGAAATCCAAGCCCCGTCAACGCTCGGTCGAATCTCCAAATAAGTCCGAGCGTATGAGCTGCTCTGCTCACGCTCGACAAATTTCTCCAGGAAATCCGAGCCCCGTCAACACTCGGTCGAATCTCCAAATAAATCTCTAAGTACGGGGGCCTTTGGACCCTCCCCCCCCCTTTCGTTCCGTTAAGTTTGCCATCAAATTTGAACAAGTATCAGGAGAAAGAAAGTTCATACGAAAACATGAATATTTAAAAAGGGGTAATTTATTGATGTTAATAGATTACAACCATTTACAACTAACGACCTCGAAGTACAAATAAAAGAGGACCCTAATGGCTTCGAAGTACAAAGAAGATAATGAAAACCAAAAAATTCCAGGCAGTGCCGATCACGAACTTCTTCACCCACTTCAGACTGAAGAGCTCCCGGCACGAACCCTAAAACTTCGTGGGCTGAACCTGAGACTGAAAGTGCGGACTATGATCATCCCTAGGTTTAGGAAAACCCTCGCCAGCTTGCAAGAAAATGATGACAGCATTTCCCCTTATCTTGCTGCCACCAGAAGAACCGCCGGAAGAGAAGCTGTAGCCTTACTCTCAACTTTCTAGGAGTTTGCAGCCACGCCCCTCTTCTTCTTCCGTTCCTCGTAAGCCAGGGCATGAGGGGCTCCCACCATCCAGAGACACGACACTCTCCTCTCTCCATTCCATTCGGAGTCTGGAAGAAGCCCGTATCCCCATTCAGAGTCAGGAAGAAACCCGAACCTCAATTTCAAGGCAAAAGTGCCGTGATGGCTATCCTCAGAAAATGCTTTTCTCTCCTTATTTCAGAAACCACACTTTTCTGCTTAAAACAAAGAGTGCCAGAGGACCCTATTTATAAGGCAAGGAAACACGCTTAGCGAAGCAATAAATATCATAAACGGAAAAAGAAATAACCCCACGATTTTTGAGAAGACTCTTCGCTTCTCCAGGCGGCTTCCTACCTTCCAAGAATGACGATCCGATTCCCAAAGAGCACCACTTAAACCACTGGTTGACCTCGCGATCCGGAGACGGCTCTTCGTCCTCCCTTGAAACTTTCCGCCTCCCATAAAATGACGATCCACAGGAAAGCTCACTCAACTTCCATGAGCAGCTCGGCCCAAGAAATACTTCTCGGAACACATAAATGAACTTCAGGAAGTGGGGGGCCTGTGATATGGCCTAAAAAACACTGGCAAAACCAAACACCAAGCAACACTATCCCAAACAAACACCAAGCCCAGCAGGCTTTTTCTGGCCCAAACAAACACCAAACCCGGCTCAAACCTGCGGCCCAGATAAGTTCGGACCCCGGAAGGATAATCCAGCCCAGCTGACTCGAAGAACACCCCCGACCCGAACAAACAATCAGTGTGTTCCATGGCCCAGCAAGAATCCCCAAACCCGCGAAGAATGACCCAGCCGGCCCACACCAAGATCCCCTCTATCACCACTGCCACCCTACAAGGACTAGCCACTCCAAAACCCTATGGCCGCCCGCCACCCTACGGCCGCCCTACGGCGCCCCCTCTCCTAGGCTTGCAATCATACCCTCTCCACCAGCAGATGACTATAAATAGGCCAAGGTATGGACATAATAGGAGAGATTCAGATTAATGTTGACATACACACACTCCACTTAATTTTCTAAAGAGTCATCGGTTCCTCTCTCGAACCCGCGACTCCTCCCTTGAATATTTGTTAACTTAAGCATCGGAGCGCCTTTGGAGATCTCCCCCTCTCCTCCTTCCGAGGACCTTCAGTTTATACTTGTCATTTGTACAGGACCCAGGCCGAATCGCCCTCCGGGCCGAGCCCAGCTCACAAGCCACACAGATCCCAGCCCACACCAGCTCACTAGCCACGTTAGCACCAAACAGTATACGGTATCAACAACTTTCAAAATTCAATCAAATCTTTTACTTAATATCCAAACTTTAAGATAATTTTAAAATTATTAATTTTCAATAAATAAATCAGGTTTTCAAACGAAAATTTAACGACGCTAGCAAAATTTGTGTAATCGGTAAAAGGATTAACGTCCTTTTACAGCGCACCAATGACTCCTTATTTTCGAGGTTTCTGTGTCCAACTGGTACCAATTTTCGTAGCTACCAATGAGTTTGAGAACAACTTCTCATTAATTGTAACACGTGCCCACTAGCCTTTTTGGCTTTAAAAACGAAACATCACTTGCTTGGTCCAATGATGGACACGTAACTATGAAGCCACCAAATAGTAAAAGAAGGAAAAGGGGTTTTTGGTCTTAAAAAGTGTTTAAAATATGGAGGGCTTTCTTCTTTAAAAGCCGCCGCGCCCCGGGGGTGGGGGGTGGGTGGAGAAGTAAATTCATTTTGGGCCTGGAATTCAAAAGTCCAGGCCTTTGCATATTAACCATAAGAGACAGAAACAACAATAGCGTATTCCTAAAGGCCCAAAGGCCTACAACGCCGAAAACATGGAGTCAAGTATTAAAATGACCTCGTAGCCTCCAAGCCTAATAAGATAACCCAAGCCTGCATGTCATCATCAGGTAAGAAGCTCGACGGTTAGACAGTTTTATTGTAGTAGTAAGTAGTTGCAGAAGTTCCCATTCATTCATTAGCCAGTCAACAAACACAAGACGGGGGTTCAAGATCAAAATATCTCAGAAAAGTATTACTAAAATACCAACAGCAAAAAGACAAAAGAAAATAATTATATGGTTGTAAAAAAATTGGAGTTTTTAGTCCAATTTTCAAGTCTTGTGATTGTGTCCCGTCAAATTATTGCCTCCGTATCTTATCCAACAGATTCGACCACAGACCTGTTATCATCATCTTAGATTTGCTTTAAATGAACAGTTCATAGATTTTTACCTAACAAAGATCATTGAAACCAAGCAAACCATTTTAGGGAGATTTAATAAAGTGTTTTTATTGTTTTCTGTAGACAGAAGTTAGGTTAACATTTTTAATAAAATGGATTACAAGTTTATATTTAAAAAAATGTTTTCAATGATGTTTTATTAAATATTAAATAATTTTTAATTTTATTATTGTTTTGTTAAAAATTGTTTTAAAAACCTTTTTATAAAGCATAAACAAACTGAAACTATTAACAAGAATGCAAAAGATCCTTGGCATATGAAGGTTTGGAAACTATAAATCAGAGAAAGATCCTTCCACTCCGCAACAGACAGATTCAGGTCATACAAAAGTTTTGGGGCACTTGCCTGTTCTAATTTCAAAGATTCCATTGAGAAGTTGTTATCATGCCTATGCTAGCAGATTTTTGGACCATTTGAGAAAAAGAGAACTTCCTTTTGGTCCTGATGAGTTGAAGCTACTAACCCATAAAAGGAATAAAGAGTGATCAAGCAATCAAGGAATAATTACAATTAAACAATCAGAATATATATCTAGAGTTTGAAATTCTATATGGAGTCTATATGGTATCTTCTATCGACAAACTTTGTTATTGCTGCTTTAAATTATACAGGTAAAAACAAAACAGTCTCTGTAGTAGGAAAAAAATCAGGAATCCAATCGTAAAACTTTCATTGAGTTGAACATGAGGTGATATGGATTCCAAATATCAGCAAGATATATACAATTAGGATCATTATCAGTACAGATTCCCTTCACATTTGCACGAGTCTCTCTCATCCAATGATTAAATTTCGGCATTATACCCACTTTCTCTTTTACCGGCCAGCAAATCAAACAATTTATTTATGAATTAACAATATCGATGAAATGAAATCATTGTTTGAGAAAGGATGAACTGATTAACTAAGCACCAGCTGTGGGCATGTAATGAAAAATGTAGCCAGACACCATTGCACCCTACATGCTGTTAGTGAATACTTCTCATACTAAACTATAAAGATTAATGTATATATCAAGCCATCAACCTATATGTAATTGAACTTGATCAAGTATATAACAACAATCTGTTTCAGAAAGTAGAAATTCAATTTTTCGTACCTGATATCTTCTGTCCAGAAAGCAATTTTTGGGTTCTAGCATCGAAACATTGACATGATGGTATAATTCCCTTTGCTAAAGGTCAGCCCATGCAACCAACTTGCTTGGTAGGCAAATGGGTTCCCGGTATCTTCCAAAATATTATCTAAAGTTGAGAATATATAGCTCACATTGCAAGCAGCTCTTTACTTTCTGGCAAGAAATGTAGTCCATATCTTGGTCCGAATAATTGCTAGTGGAGGAATCAAAAGCTATCATGTGCATACAAAGAAAGAAAAATTAATAAAAGGAGCTAGAGATGATAAGATTCATTGGCAAAAAGATCTTCAAAGATTTGGAGGTAGTCCAGTTGAATGACCATTGACAAACCACCTGAATTTTATCGCAATATAACTCCTAACATTTTGCGTACCAGATGAGTTATATGGGTAATACGATCGATGTAGGTTCACTATCAAAGAACATAAGAACCCAACTCTAACCGACCTAGTAGCTTTGCTGTGGAACTAAAGGTTACAACTAAAGGGGGAATATTAGTCTAAGAAATCAGCGCTTTAAAGTCAAACTAAACAACAAGAAGAAACTATCAAAAACCTATACATAGATCGTCACTTTACCTTTTTTCCCTAACTCATTAGGCAGATATAATGTTATCCTATGGTGATATTTCTTTTTGATATAATTAATGGTTTTGTTACTGGGTAGAGTCCATCTTATAAAATTCCATATGTGTGGACTTACATTAATTAGGTTTTGAGTTTTATAATTAACATGCTAAATAATTGGTCTATATAGTGGAACATATAAGAATCCATTGTGTCTGATACTCTAATTAGTTAATGTGGGCTAGCTGGTTTGGGGCATAAAATTGGGCCTATAATGAGTGGGTCAATAGAGCACTATAATATATAACGTAAGATGCATGAATATCTACAAATAAAATATTTATTTCATTTTCTCACTAGTCTGAGGATATTGACACGTACGTGGCTTACAGAAAATGAATCTATCTGACTCTTAACCCACTAGACTATTTGTCCTGTCTGCTACCTGAAATTATTGTACAATGAGGGATGAGCTTCACAAGCTCAATAAATTAAATTTACTAAAAGTATTCCAATTGCATAAATAGCCCGTTAACATTTAATCATTTATTTCTCCTATAACTGGATATTAGCATAATGTCTAATATTTAAATAATTTCTATCTTATCATATTTCTATGTCTTTTTCTCACTGTAACTGTCTCTCTGTGAGACTCACCTATCTATAAATAAATTTACAATAAGACTCCACACATCAGCATTTCAATAATGCAAGCAATAATTAAAGCAGATGCAATGCATGAATTATTATAATGAGAACGTCTTTCCACCTGTCGACAAGTTGTTATTGTCTTAGACCTGCCCCTTCCCAATTCTTTACAGCTTATCCCGGCTATCGCGGTGTCTATTTTATTTCCAGCGTATACTGACTATCACAGTTATTTCATTAGACCAGCCCCTTCCCGGTTCTTTTGGTTATTTTATTTAATACATATGCATATGAACAATGATATGAAATATGCATATGAACAGTAATATAAACACCACATGAATTCAAAATATTTAAATTAACTATCCGGTCTTTCCTCAACTTTCTGCTTAATAAATTTCACAATTTTCTTCTTCTCATATATCACATCAATTTATTTACCAACTAGTCAAAATCTCTTTATCCCCATCATTATTAAATCAACTCATAATTCTAAAAATAATTCTTTTCACATAATAATTTTCTACGTGTCCAATATTTATATCATATATATCAATTTAATTTTTATCTATCACCAAGTATAAACTAATAATTTATTTTAATATTATTACTATATATTTGATTTTTATTTAGATTACTTAAAGTAAATTCAACTCACCACGTAGCACTTAAAGCTACCCGTGGATCACTTCTTTGCCTTTCCCGTTCTTCTCAGAAATTTCTCTCGGTTGCTGGTTGTCACCACCTGACATAATATCTAATTAAATTTCTAATTTATTCTTGGATTATTCATAAACTACACTCTTTGAAAATTCTCACTTTGAATTTCGAAAATATATGTATGCTAAAAATTCAAAAATAAACATTATGTTATTACCTTCTATTTTTTTTCGATAGCTTCTCTTAACTCTCTATAAAATTATACCATAAACCCCTTTAAAATTATGTTATTTCAATATTTCTTTCGGTTCCCAAGTGGTTAAAGAAAACACGTAATGGAAAGAAAACTAAATGAGTTTGATAAGCGTAAATTAAGTTTATGCATACTTCATATATATATATATATATATATATATATATATATATATATATATATATAAAAGATTTGAACACAACAAATCTTCAGCAACTTCAAAAGTTGCTTGCATAGTCACCATAAAATCTCCCAAAACACTCCACGTCTAGGCCTTGTTGGAAGGCATTCAAGCCTTCAACTTTACAATTTGCACTCCTACAAAAACTTGGCAGTAGGTGTTGCCACTTGCTGCCATGTTTTTTTTTTTTTTTCACTTTTCACTTTTGTCTTCTTCTTTCTGCCCCATGGGACATTCATGTCCCATATATTATTATTATTATTATTATTATTATTATTATTATTATTATTATTATCATTTAGAATTGCTGTATTCAAATAAACCATTCGTATATATTTTATTTTAACTCCATGTCCTATTTATTAAATTACATCTTTATCCTTATTTTACAAATACGGGTATAACAATTCTACCCACTTTACAAAAATTTCGTCTCCGAAATTTCCTTACCTAAAAGCAAGAAAAGAGTTGGGGGTAATCTTTCCTCATTCTTGTTTCATGCTCCCACGTGACTTCTTCGACATCTTTATTTCACCATAATACTTGAATCAAGGAAATAACTTTATTGCGCAAGACATGTTCTTTTCTGTTTATGATTCTGACTGGTACTAGCATAAAAGTCAAATCTTCCTAAATTTTTATTGCCTGATTAGAGACACTATGGGATCCATCGTGTAAGTACTTTCTCAGTAGTGACACATGAAACACATTATGTAATTGCTTTAATTCTGGAGGCAAATTCAAACGATATGCTACTGGTCAATTTTCTCGATCACCTTATACGGCCCCACAAATCTCGGGCTCAACTTTCCCTTCTTCTTAAATCTCAACACTCTCTTCCACTGAGATATCTTCAAAAATACCCAATCACCAACTTGGAACTCGAGAGATCGTCTTCTTTTATCAGCATATTCTTTATGTCTGTTCTGAGCTGCTCTAAGGTTCTCCCTAACCAGTTTGATCCTCTCAGTAGTCAAGTCTATCATTTCTGGACTATATATCTTTCTCTCTCCAACTTCTTCCTAGCATACTGGAGTTTTACTCCTTCTACCATATAACACCTCTAAAGGTTCCATCCCAATGCTAGTTTGATACAGATTATTATAGGCAAACTTGATCAAAGGCAAATAAGCATCCTAGCTCACTAAGAAACTCAATACACTTGCCCTCAACATATCTTCTAGTATTCTGATGATTCTTTCTATCTGCCTATCAGTTTGTGGATGAAAAGTTGTACTAAACTGTAATTGCGTACCTATAGCTTCTTGGAAACCCCTATAAAATCTAGAGGTAAATCTAGAATCTCTATTTGATATGATACTCAAGGGTACTCCATGTAATTTTACTATCTCTGCTACATACAACTCAGTCAATTTTTCTGGACTCCAAGTAGTTTTAATAGGAAGAAAATGTAAAGACTTAGAAAGTCTATCCATTATAACCCACATAGCGTCATATCCCCTCTAGGTACGGAGAAAACCAGAGAAAAAATCTATGTTCACATTTTCCCATGGCCACTCAGGTATTGGAAGAGGTTGTAATAAACCTACTGGATGTCTATTCTCAGCCTTCACTTGTTGACAAATCAAACATCTAGAAATATATTTTGCTACATCATTCTTCATCCCTGACCACCAATAATTTTGTCTCAACCCTCTGTACATTTTATTATTACCTGAGTGCATGGAATATACCGAATCATGAGCCTCCCTTAGTATCTCTTTTCTCATCTCCTTATTATTAGGAACACAAACTCTATGCCCCAATACTACAATACCATCTTATCTAATTCTAAACTCGGTTGGCTTCCCACTCAATACTTCCCGTCTGATCTTCTCTATCCCCTCATATTTACCCTGCATCTGTAATAAACGATTAATAATAGAAGATTGTATCACTATCTTTGTCATTAATGCTCCTCTATCTTTGACACTTAATTGCATCATCATTCTTCTTAATTCTATCATCAGGCTAGTATTATGACTCCCAATGGCAGCTAATCTCCCTGTAGCCTTTCTACTAAATGCGTTAGGTACTATATTAGCCTTTCTTGGATGATAATGAATTGTACAGTCATAATCACAAATTAATTCCATCCACCTCTTCTGCCTCAAATTCAACTCTTTATGGGTTAGTAAATGAGTCAAGCTTTTATGATCAGTAAAAATTTCACATTTGGCTCCATATAGATGGTGTCTCAAAATCTTCAAAGCAAAAACTATGGCAGCCAATTCTAAATCATGGGTCAGGTAATTCCTCTCATGGTTCTTCAGTTGCCTAGATGCATAATCTATAACTCTCCCATGTTGCATCAAGACACATCCCAACCTCTGATGTGATGCATCACTATAAACCACAAATCCTTCATCACCAGAAAGAAGCACTAATACCGGGCCAGTAGTCAATTTCTCTTTCAACAGCTAGAAGCTCCTCTCACATTCCTTAGACCACCTAAACTTCACATCCTTCCTAGTCAACTTAGTCAAAGGTCTAGCAATCATAGAAAGTTTTTGGATAAATCTCCTATAATAACCAACCAACCCCAAAAAACTTCTAATTTCAGTTATACTCGTGGGTCTTTTCCAATTCAACACTGCTTCTACTTTTTGTGGGTCAACTGTTATCCCTTCTCCTGACACAACATGCCCCAAGAAAGATATTTTACTCAATCAGAACTCACACTTTGAGAACTTTGCATATAATTTCTCACTCCTCAAAATCTCCAACACTATCCTCAAATGTTGCATATGCTCCTCTTCATTCTTGGAATGTATCAAAATATCATCAATAAATACAATCGCAAATCTGTCTAAGAATGATTTAAACACCTTATTCATAAGGTCCATAAATGCTGTAGGAGCATTAGTCAACCCAAAAGGCATCACTAAGAACTCATGATGGACATAACGTGTCCTAAAAGCAGTTTTAGGCACGTCTCCCTCCTTTATCCTCAATTGATAATAATCTGACCTCAGATCTATCTTAGAAAACACTCTAACTCCCTATAACTGCTCGAATAAATCATCTATCCTGGGTAAATGATATCTATTCTTGATGGTGATCTTATTCAACTATCTATAATCAATACACAACCTCAATGTCCTATCCTTCTTCTTAACAAATAACACAGGGGCTCCCCAGGGTGACATACTAGGTCGGATAAACTGTTTATCTAGCAACTCCTGAAACTGAACTTTTAACTCTCTCAATTCAATTGGTGCCATTTTATAGGGTGCTATGGATATGGGTGCTGATCTTGGAAGCATTTCAATAGAAATAGAAAGCTCAATCTCTCTATTTGTAGGCAACGCAGTCAACTCTTCAGGGAAAACATCAAGAAAATCTTTTACTACAAAGATTTCTTCTAACTTCCTACCCTCTTTGCTAGAATCCACCCTCACAACCCTTCCTTAACCATTTACTAACAGTTAAGGCAGAAATAAGACAATTAGCAAGTATCTTATGTTCTCCCTGAAAATTAAACTCCTCATGTCCGGGTATCTTGAACACCACATTTTTCCTAAAACAATCTACCTAAGCATGATATGTAGATAACCAATTTATCCCTAGAATTAAATCAAAGTCTGTCATATCTAGAGGCAATAAATCAACTTTAAATTCTCTATCAACAATATTAATCACACAACCTCGATAGATTGTCTTGATAATAACCCTATCTCCAATAAGAATCTCAACAATAATTGCATGCATCAAAAGACTAGCACTAACATTAATAGATTTCATATAACTACTAGATGCAAAAGAATGGGTTGCACCAAGATCAATCAATAACCTAGCAGGCCTACTAAGGATAGATTTCATACCCATAACCACATCAAGAGTGGCTTGTGCATCCTGTTGGGTCAATGTATAAACTCTTCCATCTCTGGGCTGAATCTGACTGCCACATCCTCGCTCTACTACTGATCTTCGATCTCTGCCCTGCACACCCCCTGATCTACCACCTCTCTCCATCGATCTCTTCCCAACACTTCCAACACCTACGTCAGCAGATTTTCCCACTGGAAAATCTACAGCCACATGTCCCCCCCACTGCGTACAAAGCATATCTGCATAGGGAAATTCCAGGCTAGATACCCCGTCTGATTACATTTAAAGCAGATCTTTGCCTCTCGATCATATATCAGGTTACCACTTCCCCCTGGTGGCATACTTACTCCTCTACTATAACTCTCACTTCCCATAGCTTGCCTCCCAAATGTAGGGGTCCCACCAGTATTACTTTGGGCTACATAAGCAACAGATCCTACCTGCCTTCGACTCTGTACCACAGTTACTTATTACAAGAAACGCCCCCTCTAGGGTGGTCTCTCATCCTATACACCTATACTGCTATCACCTCTAGGTCCCTCAAATCTAGAACTCTTCAGCCAATCCCTCCTACCTCTCAACTTCATCAAATCTTTCTCAATCTGTAATGTTTTATCCACTAGTACAGTATAATTTCTTTATGCCCATATAAAAGAGTTTAGTCCGAATATCATAGTGTAATCCATCTAAAAATCTCTTACATTTTCTCCCCTCCGTATTTACTAACTCAGGTAAAAACCTTGACAGGGCTATGAATCTACTATCATATTCAACCACCGATAAATTTTCCTGCCTTAGATGAATAAAATCTTATTCTTGTTGTGTCCAAAAGGTATCTGGGAAATACTTTGCAAAGAACTCATCCTTAAACTCATTCCAAGTCAAAGGTTGTTCTACTCGTGTGCTTACCTTGGGCAAAATATCCTCCCATCATTGAGAAGCCTCACCCTCCAGTATAAATGAAGCAAAAGCCACATTATGTCTATCTAACACTGGGAAGACCTCAAAATATTTCTCCACATGTCTAATCTACTGCTCTACTTCCACAGGATTTACAGATCCTCTAAAAAACTGAGGTTTAAACTTAAGAAATCTCACAAAACAATCACCTTGCATCTCCTATGCAAACACACCTCCTTCATGACTCTCTTGCCTCATCACATCAGGTTCTCTTCTACCTATTTCCTTTAATCTTCTCTATAGATTATCAGCCATTTCTTCAGCTGCATTCATCCTATCAATAGCAGGATTAAGAGCTTCTCTTAATTCATCATTCCTACCCTCAGATACTCTCCCAGATCTATTAGTACCAGCTGCCCTATCAACATGTTCCCTCGCGAGGATCACAGACTCAACTTTCTCCTCTGCTTCAGTCCTCCTAAAAATTGGGGGTCTATAACGTCCCCTCTGATTCAGAACTCTACCTCTAGCCTTCGCACGACCAAGTGTCATCCTCAGACTCCGCATTTAAAAATATAGTTTATTTAGATCTTTCTTTTTTTAAGTTTTCATGCAATCTACAGAATCTTAAAACATAATGCTCTGATACCAAAACTGTAACGACCAATCCTTAGTTGGTCACTCTCGAGACGGTGTCATCACATTTTGAGAATCCTAGCACGACACATATATGCAACCATAAATTAACACTAACAAATTTTTTTATTTTAGTCCTCAAACCTCAACAGGTGAGGTACATAAATCTGATATTAATTTACACATAATATACAACGTAAGATGCATGAATATTTACAAATATAATATTTATTTCATTTTCTCACTAGTCTGAGGATATTGACACATACGTGGCTTACAGAAAATGAATCTGTCTGACTCTCAACACACCAGACTATTTGTCTTGTCTGCTACCTAAAACCATTATACAATGAGGGATGGGTTTCACAAGCTCAGCGAACTAAATTTACTAAAAGTATTCCAATTGCATAAATAGCTCATTAGCATTTAATCATTTTTTTCTCCTATAACTGGATAATAGTATAATGTCTAATATTTAAATAATTCTTATCTTATCATATTTCTATGCCTTTTTCTCACTGTAATTGTTCCTCTGTGAGACTCATCCATTTATAAATAAATTTACAATAATACTCTACACATCAGCATTTCAATAATGCAAGCAATAATTAAAACAGATACAATGCATGAATTATTATTATGGGAACGTCTTTCCACCTGTCGACAGGTTGTTATTATCTTAGACCGGCCCCTTCTCGGTTCTTTACAGCTTATCCCGACTGTCACAGAATTTATTTCCAGCATATACCGGCTGTCACGGTATCCTTTTTATTTTCAGTATATACTGGCTGTCACGGTTATTCCATTAAATCGACCCATTCCCGGTTCTTTCGGTTATTTTATTTAATGTATATGCATATGAACAATGATATGAAATATGCATATGAACAATGATATGAAATATGCATATGAACAGTAATATAAACACCACATGAATTCAAAATATTTAAATTAACTATCCGGTCTTTCCTCAACTTTCTGCTTAATAAATTTCACAATTTTCTTCTCCTCATATATCACATCAATTTATTCACCAACTAGTCAAAATTTCTTTATCACCATCATTATTAAATAAACTCATTATTCTAAAAATAATTCTTTTCACATAATAATTTTCTACGTGTTCAATATTGATATCATACATATCAATTTAATTTTTATCTACCACCAAGTATAAGCTAATAATTTATTTTAATATTATTACTAGATATTTGATTTTTATTTAGATTACTTAAAGTAAATACAACTCACCACATAGTACTTAAAGCTACTCGTGGATCACTTCCTTGCCTTTCTCTTTATTCTAAAAAATTTTCCTCGGTTACTGGTCGTCACCACCTAACATAATATCTATATTAAATTTCTAATTTATTCTTGGATTCTTCATAAACTACACTATTTGAAAATTTTCACTTTGAATTTCGGAAATATATGTATGCTAAAAATTCAAAAATAAACATTATATTATTACCTTTTATTTTTTCCGATAGCTTCTCGTAACTCTCTATAAAATTCCACGGTAAACTCCTTCAAAATTTTGCTATTTCAATCTTTCTTTCGGTCCCCAAGTGATTAAAGTAGACGCGTAAGGAAAAGAAAACTAAACGAGTTTGATAAACATAAGTTAAGTTTACGTATATTTCATATATATATATATATATATATATATATGTGTGTGTGTGTGTGTGTGTGTGTGTGTGTGTGTAAGAATTGAACAAAACAAATCTTCAGCAACTTCAAAAGTTGCTTGCATAGTCACCATAAAATCTCCCAAAACACTCCACGTCTAGGCCTTGTTGGAAGGCATTCAAGCCTTCAACTTTACACTTTACACAGCAGGTGCTGCCACCTGCTACCACGTTTTTTTTTTTTTTTTCACTTTTCGCTTTTGTCTTCTTCTTTCTGCCCCCTGGGACGTTTAGGTTCCAGATATTATTTTTTTTTAGAATTGCTTTATTCAAATAAACCTTTCACATATATTTTATTTTAACTCCATGTCCTATTTATTAAATTACATCTTTACCTTATTTTACAAATACGGGTATTACACAGAGCCACCATAGATTGAATTTAGAATTCCTATTCAAGTTTAATTCATATGAGAATTGGGATTTGATGGAATTTGATTGAATAGTTTCTAGGGTTCCTAATTTTATTGATTCAATTTATGATCTACTAGTCATACACCAGATTAAGGTTAATTAAATGAATCAATAGTGTTCATAAGGCTTCAAACACATAAAGGATGGATTAGAACCCTTAAAAGTTGATTGGGTAAAAGGAAAATTTGAATTTGGGCTTGAAAAATCGTAAAAAAAGCACAGACAATCGATTGTCCATTTCTTAAGGACATAAAGTTTGTACAGTCGATTGTGGTATTTCGGGCAAAAACTTTTCATTGTCGCTTATATGGACAGAAAATTTTTGCAGTCAATTGTGAAAGGCCAAGTGCAGTCGACCATGATTAAGGTTTTTTCTGTTTTTCACATAAAGGTTACCCAAATTTACATTCAATTCAACTTAAAAGCATTTCTCACGAAAAACTAAAGTTGTTTGAGCAAGATACACATTTTGACTTATCCACATGTTGCATCACGAGTATATCCTAGTACGAGAGAGTTTCATAAATTTAGTTGAAATTGTAGCTGCCAATATGACATTTTTCAGCTTGATTTGTGGAATATTGGTCCTGGTAGAGGAATATCTCTAGTTCTAGTATATAGTCATACACCTAAACGTGGTGATTGCGTATTGGGATTTAAAAGGTCACATAGAAAGCATAGGGTTGAGAATTTACTAGCCTAAGTGGTCTATACACCTAAAGGTGTTAGATTATTAAAGGTTGGAATAGATTTTTATGGTTGCTACTATGTGCAGAGTTTTGTAATTGTGTGTCATGCATTTGCCTAAAAATGTTTACATGGTGACACATATGAGTTCTCATAATGTTTACTTTTTATAATTTTGAAGTACAACTCCACAATGTGCTAAACTTATTATATTGTTTAATCATAACAATCACTTTTTCTATCAACAACAATATGGTTTCCATTGAGGTTCTGACTGGATCGAATTTCAAGATGTGGAAGAAGGATGTGGAGTTTGCCATTGAGATGGCAGATGTGCATACCTCACTGATAATGGACTGACCAACTGATCTTACTCCTGTAAGTACTGAGGATGAAAAAGCGGTTCATACTGCATGGGTAAAGTAAGAAGATCTTGTTGTCAATGAGGAGGTCGATTCAGGATCACTTGAAAAGTAGCTTGCCAACTAAGTGTGAGTTAATGGAGGCCATGACCCTCAAATACAAAGTTTCCTCAAATGTTGAAGTAGGGATGCTACTGTAGGAGTTGTTCTCTATGAGGTATAATGGGAATGGTGGGGTGAGGGACTATATAATTAGGATGGTGGATTACCTAAGGAAAAATCATACATGTTGTGGCATAAAAGGCTTGGCCACATTTCTAGGGAAAGAGTAGAAGGCTAATAAAGAATGACATCTTGCCTACTCTTGACTTCAGTGGTTTGGAAACATGTGTTGACTATTGTAGGGGTAAAATGACCAAGGTAAAGAATAAAGGTGAAATCCGTAGTTCAGACCTTCTGGAAATTGTCTAATATGAACTAGCTGGTGTGGGCCATAGTTGACCATTAGGCCTGTGATGAGTGGGTTAATAGATCACTATATAAAGGCATGGCTAGGTTCCCCATCCTATTTCAATTCACAACAATTTTTTGTATTCTCCTGAATATAGAAAATACAACATCTCTCTCATCAGATAGCTAGCATTCTGGGGAATTTGGAAGGGGAAGTACTCGTTCCAATTAAGAAGTTTCGGTAGTACAATTCCGCTACGCAATTTAGATGGATCCCAAACAAGGTAAGTTCTTAATTTTCTATCAAATCATATTTAATATTCTATATGCTTCTATGGTGATCCTTGTGGATTGTGTGAATTCTTTATGAAATTCTAACCGAACAAAGCAAAGGCATGTTGTAAAAGTTTAATGATGTAGTACATGACACAAGGTGTTTAGTAGGAGAGAAAAGTGAGTTTGTATGGATTGGAATTTTTTCTTGTTTAGTAGGAGAGAAAAGTGAAGGAAAATAAAACTAAGAGGATTGATGTTTTCCTCTTGCGTGTACAAATCATAATCCTCCAAAATTTGGAGGATTTGAGAGTGGAAAATGAGAGAGAAAAGAGATGGGATTATCGATTTACCAAGTAATCCTCATCTAATCTTTTGCTTTAATATCCATTAACATAATGAAGGATATAATGATAAAATAAAAAATACTATTTACATTTTCTTTCCTCTCACTAAATAAGGGTAAGAGAAAACTATTTTCTTTTCTCCTAATTTTTCATTCTCTCTACCAAACACGTGAAAGAAAAAGTTAATTTTCTTACTTTTTTATCCTTCTAGTTTTACATTCTCTTACTTTTTTCTCCTACTAAACACACTCAAAAAGAAATAGCTAATAGCCATTAAGATGGCTCCATCATTATCCACTATACTACCCCAGAGCTGATCTGGAAACATGACAAGAGAATTATGGTCTATCAATTCGAGTATGTACTTACTAGCTAGGCTAATAACCTTACTTCAAAGTGGCAAATAACTCATAAGTTCACACCCTCATAGAACAACACATGAAGGATGAGTTAATTAGACAGCCACAAAATAGTCCTTTATGTCTAACTTGAGAGAGAAAGCTGTGTCCTAGTTTCCAGAGCAAAAATTGCATTTATTGAGATGCATTGGGGTAATAGCAGAGAAGGATAACAAAAACATATGAAATCAAGTAGATGACTTATGTCATATATGAGTACATAAATAAATGTAAACAACATAGAACTACCAAAAAGAAAAATCCCGACACTAATATATCTTCAACGACACTTCTGATTTAAAATTTCATACAAGTATTCAAGACTCAGTTTCTAATTTTCTATGAAGTTATGTAAAATTGGTGCTTGTATATGATCAGTCCATGTCACTATCTTTGTCTTTCAATAATTCCATCAAGCTTTGGCAGATTTTTAAATCTTGAAATTCTTAGACCATGGTGAAAATCATAGTTATCATTTAAAAATTTAATAACAAACAAAATATGCTGTCAAAATCAACATTAAAACACTGATAGAAGATTATTGATAACAAGATGAGAGCAGTTCCCCCTGTTAATGTATTATATGGGCTTAGTCCCACATTGGTTGTGTATAGCTTTGCTTCTCCTATTAGCTTGTATAAATAGGATAATCCCACATTGGTTGTGTATAGCTTTACTTCTCCTATTAGCTTATATAAATAGGATAGCTCCCTTTGTAAGTAAATCACACCATTCAATACAATTCTTCTTTTTGTATTGTCTCACTTCCTCTCTTAAATTCAACATGGTATCAGAGCCATAATGGTTCTCGGTATTTTAAGAGTTGAGTATGCTCTGTGATTGCCACTATTAGTGGATCCTTCACATCAGAAATTCTCGGTATATTAAGAGTTGAGTATGCTCTGTGATTGCCACTATTAGTGGATCCTTCACATCAGAAAAACTTCTAGTATATCATTTTCATATCTGTCGGGTCATCACTATAGTCGGAGTCTCATCGACATCATCTCCGCTGCCGCTCTTGTTTCGGAAACGCTGCTGCCACGTCAGCCTTAAAGGCCACATCAACGCCACCTCACTGCCACGTCAGTGCCACGTCACTTGTTGACATCACATCTGTTGCCGCTCCTGTTTCAGAAACGCTGCTATCACGTCAGCCCTAAAAGCCACATCAACGCCACCTCACTGACACGTCAGTATCCTGTCACCCGTTGACCACCACATCATCAGTTGACCGCCACATCACCGGTTTCTTGGAGGTTCACCTTCCTCTTTGTGCATATGGCTGAATCGTACTTACCCCGGGTTATTACTACTGTTCTGGATGAATCTAATTATGTTGTGTGGGCTCAAGAAATGTCTGGTTTCCTCCGTGGACATAAATTGTGGCGTTACATGACTGGAGATATCACTGAACCCAAGAAGAAGGACGATGAAGATGCTGACAAATATGTTGACCGTCTAGAGGACTGGGATAGTAAAAATCACCAGATTCTCACATGGTTTCGTGCCACTATTATCGCAGAAATCAAACTTCAATTTGGTACACTCCATACAGCTAAAGAAGCTTGGGATCTTCTCCAACACCGCTACACCAGGGCAGACATCTCAAATCGGTATCGTCTTCTTTCCATCCTTCATAGCATGCGCCAAGAACCTGGACAAACTATCAACAGCTTTCTATCTCAGATGACTGCCGTGTGGAACCAGTTAGCTCTCACTGAGCCAACTTGGGAATGCACAAAAGACGCTGATGTTCATAGAAAGTACCGAACTGAGACACACATTATGCAATTCCTGATGGGCTTGAGAGAGGAATTTGAACCTGTAAGAGCTTCAATCCTACACCAAGGCGCAATACCTCCCTTAAACGACGTTCTTTCTGATCTACTCAGTGAGGAAACACGTCTCGCCACATTACAGGGATCTCATACAGATGTTGCCCTTGTAGCACCCGTTGCTCTTGCCACACCAGCTGCCAAGACAAACTCATACCAGAAGCTCTTATATTGCAAGTATTGTCATTCACAAGGGCATGAATTGCTCAAATGTCCTTCTCGCCTATGTAAAGTCTGCAGAGAACCGGGTCACTATCTTGCAGACTGCCCTAAACTTCCTTCTGGAAATCAGTCAAATGGGAACCAATATCGCTCACGAGGCTCATACAATCGGTTCCATTCCAAGTCAAAGA
Organism: Bretschneidera sinensis; assembly: GCA_023935145.1. Classification (NCBI taxonomy): domain Eukaryota; kingdom Viridiplantae; phylum Streptophyta; class Magnoliopsida; order Brassicales; family Akaniaceae; genus Bretschneidera; species Bretschneidera sinensis. The sequence continues at coordinate 30,643,245 of CM043698.1, read as the reverse complement.
ATACTGCTGCTGTAGCCACTGATGCTACACCAACTTCATCCAGCTCTTCACCTGATTGGAGTGGTTTATGCACCATTCTTACCGAGGCTCTAACTAAAACTGGTAACAATATAGCCATGTCAGCTACACCAGGTACATCCCGATGGTATTTTGATTCTGCTTGTTACAATCATATGACTTCGGATGCCTCCATATTTTCCTTTAAAACCCGTGATGAGCATGCACCTACTATTCACACTGCCAATGGATCAAATATGTTGGTCAGCCACACTGGACATGTTGACAGTTCTCATCTGTCTCTTCCTGACACATATTTGGTTCCTAATCTTACGCTTAACCTTATATCTGTTGGACAACTATGTGATCTTGGACTTGATTTGCATTTTTCTTCTACTGGTTGTCGTGTGCAGGACCCTCAGACAGGAAAACTCCTTGGAACCGGCCGTAAAGTTGGACGCCTCTTTGAGCTTACTCACCTCCAAGTCCCATCATCACCATCACCAAACCAATCAGCCGCATCCATCCCAGCACACTCTCCTGTGGAATTGTGGCACTCTCGGTTAGGTCACACTTCATCCAGCCCTCTACGTTCTCTTATTTCTAGTGGTCAGTTAGGATCACTTCAGCATGAGTCTTTTCATTGTATTCATTGTCAACTTGCAAAACAATCAGCTTTACCTTTTAATGAGAGTCAGTCTGTTTCCCTTGCACCTTTTGATTTAGTTCATTCTGACGTTTGGGGGCCTTCTCCTCATACATCCATGGGTGGTGCTCGTTATTTTGTTATATTTGTGGATGACTATTCTCGTTATACTTGGTTGTTTCTTATGAAAAGCAGATCTGAACTCTTTCAAATATATTCTGATTTTTCTTCTATGGTTAAAACTCAATTCTCTCGGAATATCAAAATTTTTCGTTCAGATAATGCAATGGAATATAAAGACCGTGTTTTTCTAAACCTACTTCACAAAAATGGCACGCTTCCCCACCGCTCGTGCCCTGGAACCTCCCAACAAAATGGACGAGCCGAACGCAAACATAGACATATTCTTGACACTGTTCGTGCTCTACTCATTTCGTCATCATGTCCTGAACGTTTCTGGGGTGATGCTGCCTTAACCGCAGTGTACACAATCAATCGTGTCCCTTCCGCTACAATCCAAAATCAGTCTCCATTCGAGCGCCTTTTCGGTAAATCTCCTGATTACTCTAACCTCAGAGTCTTTGGTTGCGCTTGTTTTGTTCTTCTCAAACCACATGAACACAACAAATTACAACCAAGGGCTCATCTGTGTTGTTTCATTGGATATGGTACTGAACATAAGGGGTATCGGTGCTGGGATCCTATTTCTAAAACTCTTCGTATCTCTCGTCATGTCATTTTTTGGGAACATCAAATGTTCTCTTCGTTACGGTCATTTGACATGTCAACCATCACTAACTCCAGATTCTTTACTGATCCATCTATTAAGTTATTTCCTGAGAATCCAGTTTCAGGTACTGTTGAATCCACCTCCGAATCACCAGCCGATATCACCCTTTCCGTTTCGGACCCAGCTTCAGCTCCAGAACCCTCAACTGACCTCACCTCTCCAACTCAATCGGTCGTGCCCGAGGATATTCCTATGTCTGATGAGTCTGCACCAACTCCCTCTGAGAGCCATCCTCCAGATCACCCCCGCAGATCTAACAGGGTAACTCATCCCCCTTCTCATCTTGCTGATTACCATTGTGATTATCATTGTTTTTCCACTATACTTCATCTGCATGAGCCTCAATCCTATAAGGAGGCTAGTACTAATCCACTTTGGCAGAAAGCAATGGATGAAGAACTTCAGGCCCTAGCTAAAACTCATACCTGGGATATTGTTGATCTGCTCCCTGGAAAAACTCCTATTGGGTGCAAATGGGTGTTTAAGATCAAGACACTTTCTGATGGCTCTATTGAACGATATAAAGCCCGACTTGTTGCCAAGGGATTTGCTCAGGAATATGGCATTGACCATGAAGAGACATTTGCTCCAGTGGCGAGGCTCACATCTGTCCGTACACTCCTTGCTGTCGCCGCCATTCGAAGATGGACTCTATTTCAAATGGATGTCAAAAATGCATTTCTCAATGGGGATCTTCTTGAGGAAGTCTATATGCATACACCTCCCGGCTTGGATGCCCCTCGAAACAAAGTTTGTCACCTTCGCCGTGCCCTATATGGTTTGAAACAAGCTCCACGTGCCTGGTTTGCCAAATTCAGCACTACCATTCATCAGTTTGGGTTCACACCGAGTGCTCGTGATTCAGCTCTGTTTATCCGCCATACTATCAACGGTATTATCATTCTTTTACTATACGTGGATGATATGGTTATTACTGGAGATGATCTACATGGTATTTCTGAACTCAAAAAGTTTCTTAGTGGTCAATTCGAGATGAAAGATCTTAGCGTGCTCACCTATTTTCTTGGCCTCGAAGTCTCCTCTAATTCTGATGGATTTTTTCTCTCTCAGGCCAAATATGGCTCGGACCTCCTTTCCAAGGCTGGGATCACTGACTCAACCACTGCCACTACTCCTCTCGAACCGAATGTTAGACTTACCCCACTCGATGGTTCACCTCTTCAGGATGCCACTCTATATCGTCAACTGGTTGGAAGTCTTGTATATCTTACTGTCACTCGCCCTGACATTGCCTATGCCGTTCATCAGGTCAGTCGGTTCTTGTCCGCTCCTCGGACCACCAATTACTCGGCTGTTCTTCGCATTCTTAGGTACGTCAAGGGTACTTTATTTCATGGGCTTCATTTCTCAGCACAGTCTGTCCCTGTTTTACAAGCCTATTTTGATGCCGATTGGGCCGGAGACCCCACCGACAGACGTTTAACCACTGGTTACTGTTTCTTTTTGGGCAATTCTCTCATTTCCTGGCGTAGTAAGAAACAAACTGTAGTTGCTCGCTCCAGTACTGAAGCTGAATATCGTGCCATGGCTGATGCAACTCAAGAACTTCTCTGGCTTCGATGGCTACTCGCTGACATGGGTATCTCTTCTCCTGCTGCCACTATCCTACACTGTGACAACAGGAGTGCTATTCAGATCGCTCACAATGATGTCTTCCACGAGCGTACAAAACACATCGAGAATGATATCCACTTCATCCGTGATCACATTCTCCAGAATACGGTTCGTCTACAATCCGTCAGTTCAGCCGATCAGACAGCTGACATTTTCACTAAGGCTCATCCACCCGGACGCTTTCACTCTCTGGTTTCCAAACTCAAGTTCACCTCCCACTTACCGCCTTGAGTTTGAGGGGGGATGTTAATGTATTATATGGGCTTAGTCCCACATTGGTTGTGTATAGCTTTGCTTCTCCTATTAGCTTGTATAAATAGGATAATCCCACATTGGTTGTGTATAGCTTTACTTCTCCTATTAGCTTATATAAATAGGATAGCTCCCTTTGTAAGTAAATCACACCATTCAATACAATTCTTCTTTTTGTATTGTCTCACTTCCTCTCTTAAATTCAACACCCCCTTATCCAAAAGGCCACCTGCTTATTACTATATTATTGGAAACTGCTCTGACCTATTCTTCGTTCTATGTTGGGCATAATGATAGAGCTGTTTATCCATATACAGCTTTTAGCATGCAAATAATGCTAGAGATCAGGTACTGCATTAAGAATATGCCCTTTTGCCTTGTTAGTTAAGGCATTAATATCTACATAAGTTACTCAAATTGCTTCCACACACTTGCTAAATGATGTTGAGTCCACTAAAAGAGCAATACCAGCTGTCTCCTCTGATTATCAAGCAAGCCAGATAGAAGCCTAGAACCATTATCAAAATCTAACGAGGCTTGGAGAAAATACATTAAACGCTTAGTATTTCAAATCAAGAAGATAGAGTAAAGAAACATGTAAAGCCAATAGAGAAAAAAACTGCTTACCCCCACTTGGTCGGTGAGACAGAGACAGATAAATCTCTCACCAGCTATAAGCTCCTTTCAGTTTGAATTACCTTGAAGTTTTACTAGAGCAATGACCTCTTTCAACTGGAAAGAAGAAAATAATAAATTATATCTTGAGATTGTTCAATTGGAAGTTCAGCACATTTTTAGTTCAATGATGTCATTTTTAGAAGAAGAAAGTATAAGTTCAATCTAACTAATAGTAAATACAGTTTCCCTAAAAAAAAGAAAAAGAAAATACAGCTAATCTTATTAACCACTGACTAGTACCTAAAAAGGGAAAACCCACTTGCTGGTTAATAATAAAGGAATCTTGTTTGCTTAAGAAAATAAAGAGCCTGCCCTTGGATACTGATTCTTCCCTTTCACTCGATGTTCCTTGTCCTGCTACATCTAGTGGTTCCTAAGGGAACGGGTCACTCTATATTCTTCCCTTTTGGAGGATATATTCTCCCAACTGGCTCAACCCCACCACCCTTTTCCTCCTGCTTATAAGGAGCTCCTTCTGAGATATCTCTCCCATACCATCCTTGACTCAAACCATCTATCTTTTCTTTCTATCCTTTTAATAGAATTCAATCCAGTCATTCTTCCATTCGCATTTAGGTTTTGACCTGGTTCCTAACTTTTCAGTCTGTCATTCTCCAGAGCCTGTCAACATATCCTCTGCCTGCGCTAGTTCTATTAAGTGCATTTAGATTTATACTAATGGCATCCAACTCTCTCACTTCTTCACGTAGCTCTAGCTCTTCTTGGACCCCTAAGCAAAACAAACAATTCGAAAAGGCCCTGGCTATATTTGATAAGGACACCCCTGACCGCTGGCATAATGTTGCCAAGGCTGTGGGTGGGAAATCAGCAGAGGAAGTGAAGAGGCACTATGAGATACTCATCAAGGATGTTAGAGACATCGAATCCGGGCGGTACGCATATCCCAACTATGGATCAAATGGAAACAGCAGCTAAAGCATGAGTATGACAAGCATAGGTAATGGACAAGTAACTTTCTGCATAGTAATCTTATTTTTTATAACCACTTTCAACATTTATTCACTGCTTCATTCAATATTTTCACACAATCCATAAAATCGTTAAGGAGTAAAGGATGATAATGCTATTGTATGAAATCCTCCATTTTGAAAGAAGTGGCTTTTGAGATTAACGGCAGAATGCTAGTAGTTGTGTATTAAAATGACAAGAGATGGGGTCTCCATGACGTATGTTTTTGTCCTCTCAGGCCCTCAACTCCATATAACCATAGAAACTCTCAGCTTGGTTGCACACGGTCATTTCCCATCCTTTGAAGTAAATTGCCTTTTGTAGGGCCATAGAATAATCCAAGAAAGTTAAAATGGAAAACTATAAAGTGCTACTTTTGTGTGGTCCATCAATTTCTCTTACTGATTATTAGGCTAACATCCTGTGCACCTAACTGCTTATCGTTTATATTAAATTCAATAGAAAAAGGCATTGCCTGACCAAACTCCATTCAACTACTTATCCTGTTCCTAAGTGAAAGAAAGCCCACATGAGATCTAATCCTACCCTTTTTAGATAACATGTTAGTAGTTCAAACAATTCCCATGTGAAATACAAAATGCTGGCCTCTCTTTTGCTTTGTCTTTGTTCACGACTGGAGCTTTTCCAGCCTATCTGGAACTCTTGCTGCATTACTACTAAAACTGATATTGTATAATATTTCTTTTGTTTTGGTTCTTTTGAGTTTTAACTTTCTCTAACATTGTATTGTTTTTGTGGGCTAAAACAGCTTCTTAGTTCTTCCTAATTTTCTGTCTTGCAGGTTCCTTAATTATTAAATGCTCCAGCGAAGATCACAAACAAGTAGTAGACCTAAACAGCAGATTTATGAAAACCATCCCCTGCCCAAAAGGAGAGGGAAAAAAAAGAGAAAAAGATTGAGAGAAGACGTGTCTTTGTCTATCTTCATCTTTGTTTTTAACTTATTTTGTACCTCGTTGTGTTTTCTAGCAATGTAATTAAATTAGTGCACTGTATCAAGGAGATCTAAATCCTACTTACTTTCTATAATAAACAATTTGTTTTCTAATTATTGTAATGTCACATCAAAAAACCATGACCACAATTATCAATTAAAGAATACAACAGAAAGATTTAATGGAATCAAATAATTACCAAATTACGTCTAGAACGCTTCAAAAACAATCAAATTGATTGTGTGAATCAGCTAATATTAAGAAATTTAGAGTAAAGTTTATGTACTAATAACACTAACTAACAATAAAAGGAAAATGAAGATCATTGAACAAACGAATATCAAAGATGTCATGTAGAGTTTTGTTTACCAACCTGATATTTTAAAGGGATTTCTCTCTTCATGAAGCACTCATCAAAAAAGGTGAAACAAATCTAAGACTGTAGGATTCGTGTGATCAAACACCATGAGAGCAAAAACAGAACTTGAACAATTGCCGTCAAGCAACAGAGAAATTGATATGTAATAGGTTAAGTTGTTCTATAGATCATTGATTGTAGTTTTTTTTGGGGTTCAACAAAAATTGGTATGTAATAGGTTAAGTTTTTCGGACGAGCTAAAACCGTATGTCCGATTTAAAAAAATTCATAATTTTTTTTTTATCACTTGCAAATGTAAAAATTGAAATTAAGGACATTATAATATTAATTATAGTTAAATAATTGAATTTATGTGAACTTTTTATTTCTTTCGTTTGGTAAATAATTGAGTTGACTTGCGAAATCAAAATCAAGTTCGAATGAGTTGGGTTGGGTCAGAATGAGACTGAAGTTAAATTCTTAAATTATATTTTTTTCGTTTCAGATGATAAATATTACAAATATAATTTGAAAAGTGTTAAAATAACACAATCAAATTAGACTGTTTTTGAGATTCAAATTCCAAATATTCAAACATCAAAGCATGTACTAAAAGAATAAATATCTTGCACAAATTCAAATAACTAGCTAACAATAGTAATTATTTTTTGATAAAAAATATTAATTATTAAACCATACATTTAAGTACTTTTCATAAATCAAAATTAAAATAAAAATGATTTCACACAACCCAAATTTATATATATTTTTAATTAATTTTGGGTTCACTAGTTATAAGTTAGACTAAATTAAGAAAACTTAAATCTTAACTCAACCCAAATTTAATTCGAATTTAAATTTTCAACCCTAGAAAATCCAAACTATAGCTCAACCAAAGTCCATGTACAACCCAGTTGGGTCGTACTAATTTGTCCCAGTTCGATCCCCAATAGTTACTCTCACACCTCTTTGAGATAATTTTTTAATTTTAAATAAAATTTATTGTTAATTATCACAAATGACTAAAAAAAAGAGTTATGCACTGCATCTCTTTGACTTGGGGATTACTATTTTGATTTTGCAAAATAAATAAATAATCTAAGTTAAGGTAACTAAATATCATTTTTTATGAAAACAAAATAAATAAAAAATTAATTATTATGACTTATCATATAACATATATTCATGAGAATTTTAAATTAAAAAATATTACTGTATTTTGTTAAATCTTAATCTATGATCTATTTCTTTTCCTACAAAATTTGATAATTTTAAAACTGTTAGATGAAATATGAGTTAAATCATTTACTAAAACGATAAATTTTAGTTGAATTTTTTTTATATTTAATATATTATATAATTTTTGTTGAATAAAAAATTAATTTTAATTTTTTTTAAAAATAGAATCTCAATAACTTCTTTTAATTCGTACCTGATAGATTGATAAGGAGGGGAAAATTATTTGTTGAACAGAAGTAGCCATTTACTGGGCTAGGGAATAACCCAACCCATGACTAAACCGAATCCATGACTGGGAATATGTAAGGCCAAGACCCAAGCACCCTAAAACGGACTATTCTTAACGTAAACCCACCAACCATGACCTAAACCCCTCGAGCGCACGAGCTGGTCCCAGTGCGCCGGCCCCCACTAGAATTTGATTACTCTCCACGCAAGCCCTCTCCTTTCTAGCGGACCGTCTTTCTCGCAATAGTTCCGTTTAAACCCTAGCTACCAGGGTTTATGGTCGCGCCAGAACAGACCCATTAAACCCCCAATTTCACATTATTCTCCACCTAAACCTCCTGATTACATCTCCACAGATGACCCCAAGCTTCAAATTTCTACTAACAACAATCAAATTATAACTTTTTAAAGGTTTATCTATGTCTGCTTCTAGATTATCATCGTGTGCAGCGGTAGCTGCCGCGGTCGCCTCATTGGCCACGATCCAGAACCGCGCGTACGCGGAATCGCCATTTCATTTTTCTCCGTTCTATTCCTCTTCTTCTTCGAGTCCTCAATCGGACCAGTCGTCTTCAAATGCGAAATCGGAGGCTGAAGCGGAGCCCGAGGATCCCAGAGGGTCCGGCTTCGATCCGGAGGCATTGGAGAGAGGCGCCAAAGCTCTTCGTGAAATCAACAGCTCTCCTCATGCCAAACAGGTGATGGTTGCTATGATTTTCTTTGTGTCGTGTATGGTTGCTGAGAAAGACAGGAAACAGAAGGAAGTTGTAGATTTCAGGTTAAAATGTGTTTGTTTGATGGCTCCCTGTTTTAAGCTCGAGAAAGTGTCAGTTAATAACAAATTTTCATGCATTTTTCGGTAAGACACTGGAATCTGAAGTTTAAATGGCAATAGAAAGCAAAAACTTGGTGTTAAAAATCTTTATTTTAGCTGATTAGTTTAGTTTAGGCATGTCATTAGTTTTCAGAAGCATAACAACGTAAACCATAAAGAGCGTAGTTTTGTTTGTACTGAGTAATTGTTGACAATGAGATCCAAATCTCTGACATGGATACGTGCGGCTTTCTTCATCAGGTTTTCGATGTTATGAGAAAGCAGGAAAAAACCCGGCTAGCTGAGTTGGCAGCAGAGAAAGTTCATCACGAAGCAATTCAAGCTCAAATTGACATCGTGAGTGATAAACAATTTTGTGCATGTGCTTGCTTAACTGAACTATTTAATTGGTATTTAATTTAATCATCATCTTTTTTTTTTTTTTTTTTTTTATATTTTGAACTGTTCTTGTAGTGTAGACCACTTGTTTGCAGAAGCGGAACAGTTAATAGACTCATTTTAGCATATAGGTTGGCTTTAGGCCAACTAATTGTGTTTATCCATGTTTTCCTGCTTTCGTGGATGTTGAATTTGAATGTTTTCTAGAGGGTCATGGTTCTCAGCACAAGAGCTTTGTCTTTGAATTTTCATACTCATAAAATGAATGTTTTGATGTTATTAGGACTATCTGTTTAGCTGTAATCATGACCCTTCATACTTTGCATGTTTGTTTGGTAAAATTTCTTCTCACCATACAAATGCTTTGTTTGACACACATGTTGTAGCCCTTTCTTTCTATCTGGATGTTTCCTAGATATGTTCTGTTTGCTAGTTATATGTTCTGGTAGTTCCTTGTGGTGGTAATATTCTCATCATACAGGTGTATACACTTAACAGTTATTGTTCATGCTTAGTTTGATGTTCATATCAGTTGGTATCACTGAACTTGCACTCATCAGGTTTCAACTCTTATTGTGTATCAAGTGCTTACATTTCTAACATAAACTGGCAAATGCGACTAATCCTGTTAAATACATTTCTGACTTTTTTTATTATCTTTCTATACATATTTTGACTTATAACTTGGATATTTGGTTGGCAGGACAGACAGAGGAAGTTGGCTGAAGAACGGAGAAATCTGGAGCAGCTGAAAGCACAGGCAAAGGCACAAATGCTTCGATATGATGACGAGTTGGCCAGAAAAAGAATGCAGGTAATTTTATCTCACAAAATGATTCGTGCGACTTTCTACCATGTTAACCAGTTGATTGGGAAAATTCTTTTGCTAGTAAATATGCACTCGAATTGTTATAGCATTAGTCAGTAATAGTTTATAATATACTTATGAGCAGGCTAGATTAAACCTACATAATTGAAACTTTAGTCTGCTGTCTTTGGAGACGTGTTCTTTTATTTATTAAAATTCATTGAGAAGAGAAGCAAATTTAATAAGGCTTTCTTGTTAGATCTTACTTCAAAATTTTGCTTTGCCCCTTTTCACTCTTGATTTAAGTTTGTTAAAAATTAAATGATAATAAGTTTCCATAAAAAAGTTGCGTGGTATTCTTTTGGAATTTTCTGCAGACAGATCATGAAGCTCAGAGGCGACATAATGCCGAATTGGTTAGGATGCAAGAGGAGTCTTCTATACGAAAAGAACAAGCAAAAAGGGCTACTGAGGATCAGATCCAGGCTCAGCAGCGTCAGACTGAGAAAGAGAGAGCAGAAATCGAACGGGAAACAATACGAGTTAAGGCCATGGCTGAGGCTGAAGGCAGGGCCCATGAAGCTAAGTTGATTGAAGACCATAATAGGAGAATGCTTATAGAACGAATTAATGGTGAGAGAGAGAAATGGCTTGCAGCAATCAACACAACTTTTAGTCACATTGAAGGTATACAATTAATTAACAAGCTTTTGTAACCCAAATGTGTAAGTATTCATGTTACTATAGATTTTCTTTTTGTCACATCTTGTTGCACCGTTTACTTGATTTACTGGGCAGTACCATAGATTCATTGGGTCTGAAGGTCAGGTCACAGCATGCTTGCAAACTGATTGGAGTAGACGATACTTATTTTTGAAGTGATTAGTTGGTAGGGGGCTTTTGCTATAGGATTCTGGCATCTAGCATTTAGGCATTCATCACAAGAATTGATTCTTGCTGACTACATTCCATTTGATCGTTAGTAGTGGTTGCTTTGGGAAGTTATATAGTCTTGTCAGTTTTAAGCATTGCCATCAGTGTGGCATGAATGTTTTTTTTCTTTTCCCCCCTTTTTTAAATGAAATTTGCAGGGGGCTTTAGGACCTTATTGACTGATAGGGATAAGTTGCTCATGACTGTTGGAGGTGCTACTGCATTAGCTGCAGGAATTTATACAACTCGGTATGTGTTCTTTAAACCTTTGCTGTTAACTCAATTTTCTTTTACTGACCCGATGTTGTACTTTTAGCAAAAGAAGATCTTGATAATAAAACTGCTTGCTGGCATGAGAAACTAATTTATGTATGATATAGCTACTTAAAAGAAACCCTTGTTAAGTTTCTTATGATAATATATGACATGGATACTCCCAAGAAGATGTGACTATGTTGGATTCGTGTACAACCTGGACAGTCTAGGACGCATGCTGGACATTACAAGATAAGAGTTTGCACAAGTACCACAAATTCATAAGTTGTGGATATGTAATTGTATCAATTATGATAGTGATAAAGGAAGGAGATAAGAAGAGTAGACTGTAGAGCATTTTAGTCAACAATAACGAGCGCAACTGGTTAGGGTTAAGATGCGTTTGAGGAGATTTTAAGCTCTTGAAGTTTGATTCCATAGGTTGTTCATGTCCTTTCTATCATACATATAATTGATACAGTGGTTGAGATTATCTGATGAACACAAAAAACAAAAAAAAAGTGCTAAATATGCATCAGCCGTGCCTTTTGTGCACCTCACACCTGAGCGCCTAAGCCTGCGCCTGATCAGGTCGCCTCAGCTGCACAAGTGCAGGCGCTTGGGCCTCACTGATCCTTGAGCCTAGGCGTGCCCATGCCTTTAACAACTACTATAATTTTAGGGGCCTTTAAGCTTTGATTTACAGGAGTTGGAATGTTGCCCTTTGTTTTATTGCCCCGTAAAACATGGTTAAAATTTCTTTGACATTTCCTGTTGTGTTTACAGAGAAGGTGCTAGGGTTTCATGGGGTTACATTAACCGAATATTGGGGCAGCCATCACTGATTAGAGAATCATCCATTGGTAAATTTCCATGGTCGGGAAAAATATCTCAAGCTAAGAACAAAGTTTTGCAATATAGTACAGCTGCTGGGGCAGTGGGGACTGCTGAAGGTAAAAAGGCTTTCAGAAATGTAGTTCTCCATCCTTCATTGCAGAGGAGAATAGAGCATCTTGCTAGAGCTACAGCGAACACCAAAACTCATCAGGCACCATTTCGCAACATGATGTTTTATGGGCCTCCTGGTACTGGTAAAACTATGGTTGCAAGGGAGATAGCTCGGAAATCGGTATGTGGTTTTTTTATTGCTTCGTTTTTTTTATAAATATTTATTGCTTCGTTTATATCTCCTTTATACCTAGCACAGACTTACTTGTGCCTTACTGACTTTAATATTGGCTATCAAATTGCTGGCCTTTGATGAGGTAGGAGTGCAGTCTAGTAAATGAAATTAACATTCAGGAGCTATAATTGATATATGTTTCATAAGAATAAAAAATTAAAAATTATAAAGTGATATATGGTAAATCAAAAAGTTGTTATATCAGAGAAAATAAAAAATGACATTCAGCATCAATCGGACTTGCTTAGCTCTGCTTCTTACTCGTGAAATCATTAATACGAGTTTTTCTATGGTCCCTTTAACCTCACTTGTTCATAGGTAGGAATTAAATTATTAATTTATTCTCACTAGCTTTGACCCTTGAATATCCTCCTGCCAGGGATTGGATTACGCCATGATGACTGGGGGAGATGTTGCACCCCTGGGTGCACAGGCTGTTACCAAAATCCATCAGATATTTGATTGGGCTAAGAAGTCTAATAAAGGCTTACTGCTTTTTATTGATGAGGCCGATGCTTTCCTATGCGAGTAAGATACTTTCACCCTTACGTGCATTAAGCTCCTAGGTAAAACTGCATTATATAATTCGTTAATAAATCAGAGATATTATTCTTTGTAGGTAGTTATGAATTGCTAATATGGCTTTAGGGTTATTTTTTGTGATTCATGAATTTGCAATCCCTATATTGCATTCCGAGGTTGGTGGAATTTACATTGTTGCAATATATTGTCATCTTACAATGGCATTAAGGTGCAAGTGAATAGCACAACCTGAACTATGTAGCCAACATAGACCAGTGAGTTAGTACAGCTTTACTAACTTTCTGAACTTTTGGTCTGTTCTTCAGTAACTGTCTCTTGGATGGCATTTGTTGTTTTGGTAATTATGGTTCAAGTGATCATTCTTTTTTCCTATGAGAACTGGATAAATGTATGGTGGCTTCCTTTTAGCTGGGAAAACTGGGATCGAAACTGTTTCTGTTCTACCTTAGTGGTGGTAAGATTTTAATACTGCTTATGAATCATCATACTGATGATATAATGCAGGCGTAACAGTATACATATGAGTGAAGCTCAGCGGAGTGCTTTAAATGCATTGCTCTTCCGAACTGGGGATCAGTCAAGAGATATGGTTCTTGTCCTTGCCACTAACAGGCCAGGGGATCTTGACAGTGCTATAACTGACCGCATTGATGAAGTGATTGAGTTCCCACTTCCTGGGGAGGAGGAGCGGTTCAAACTGCTGAAGCTCTATTTGGACAAGTACCTTTCTGGTGAAGGTGACAGCACATCTAAGTGGAGTCATTTATTCAAGAAGAACCCACAGAAGATAACCATAAAGGATGTGTCTGAAGACGTGATCCGGGATGCTGCCAAGAAGACAGAGGGGTTCTCTGGCCGTGAGATAGCAAAACTTGTTGCTGGTGTCCAAGCAGCTGTATATGGGCGTCCAGACTGTGTATTAGACTCCCAGCTATTTATGGAGATTATAGATTACAAGGTTGCAGAACATCACCAGCGTGCAAAGCTAGCAGCTGAGGGTGGTACGCCAGTGTAGCTTCGGTAATTTCTCATGAGCTTTTGCTTGCCTTATAGAAAGAAGAATAGGTGCTCTTTAGAGCCTGACATGGCCGAAATTTTGTTTATTTACTTGTTTCTCTGATCGAATATTATTAATTATTAATTATTTTTTTGGTTGATATCGGATATTCTCCCATAAGATTAATTCAAAATTTTAGTATGTTGAAGTGATGAAGTGAGCATTCATGGGAATGGGCTGTTTGCATTGTCATGGACTATTGTTGTGGAAATAACCATGGATTTTCTTCCCAAGATTTGAGCTTAAAGCTTGCCTTAATCTTCCATTCCAAGGCTCATATGCAACCTGACTTACAATTTTGAAGATTATTCTTTGATCAGCACATATTGGTATATAATCTTTGCTTTATAAGCGTGAGTCTAAAGCATGCCTTTTCTGTAAAAGAGTATGGCAGGTTCAGACCTTTCTCTTACGTCTGTTTCTTACTAGATACAGGAATCACCATCGTACTTCGTCTTAGAATTAATAGCGTGCATGTTGAAAAATTGTTGGTTTATTTCAGTTTGGGGGACAAATCAAGCATTGGTTACATTGGTTTTTAAAGCGTAACTTAGTTTTATATTGTAGTTTTTTTTCCACATGATATAAGTCTGGAAAAAGGACTACCATTTTAATTTTTTTTCTTGCGGTTTTGTAACTTGATTAAAATCATTCCTTGGCATATATATTTTTGTATACAAACTTTTATCTTGTCTTACTTTGTGTTTGGATTGAGAAAAATGATTAAAATTGTATAAAGAGGTACACGTACTTTTTCATTCCTTCCATTCCCCCTCGTACCCTTAGTACTTTAATTATAATAGCAGAAATATCCCTGTAAACTATAAACATTTGACATGAAAATATGCCATTGAGGCATTAAATAAATAATTGAATGTTACATTAGTTTATTAAAATAATTGTACTCCATAATTTTTAGTGCAAATAGTGGTGCTCATACTACATAAATATGTGCATGTATGTTTTTCTTTTCTCCAAGCAATTGAACACAAGCTGATGGTGGATGGAAGTATCAATCAAGTTAAATGGTCTTTGGCTGTTTTCTTGCCTATTGAATGCAAATTAGTACTCCGCAGTTTTGTAAAGGCTTACGTTGGATGCCTAGACACTCAAAGACGAGGAGGGGCATATTGGAAAGCTGAAGAGGGTATCTTGAGCAATTGCGATAGTTGATTTAATTGACATTTCTTATCTGGTAGTAGGTGCTATTACATGTACAATCATATTCAATTTTATCTGGGAATTGAATCTAAATAAAGTGAATTTAAAAATAAATTTTTATGTTAGGATTTTTTTGTTTTAAATTACTGAGTTCATTTCAAAATTTACTTTTAAAATGTTTGAAATAAATGAAAAATTATATCAATTTTAATAGAATTTGTAACCGATCAACTTAATTTCACAGTAAATTCATTTCAAAATGAATTCTGAAAATTTTTTTTTCAAAAGTAATAATTATAAAATTTTAAAAAAATTATAAAATTCATTGGATTATATCTAAATCAAAGTACCCTTAGCAATTTTCTTGTATTGCGCAGATACACGAGTCGCGATGTTAATCCACTCAAGCAACGAAGAACCGCAGTTAGAGAACATCCCGGTTCAAGTTTCATATTTTTATTCGTTGTGATTAATGCCACTACTTCAATGGAAACTCTTTTGTTTCTAAAGCGCTTGTAATTTGGAAGCTTCAAGCAAAACATTGGCAATAGCAAAAAACACCAAACTTGTGGTCATGTTTCCAATTTTTTTTACGAAGGCGTTAAGCACTTAAGGGTAAAAATGACATACCCACTTAATCCACATCTTTTCTTGTCGGGGTGGTGATATGAAAAGAAAAAAAAAAATTAACCTAAAAATTGGTATACTAGTGAGTTTCATCACGTTAAAAAGTTTAATTAATAGATAATTATTTTATTATATTTGTAAATCATTATAGCAGATCAAAATGATAAAAGATGAATGTTATATTAACAATAAAAAAACAATAGATGCTTATATGCACATTGTTTGATAAAATAATTAAAATTAATTTTTTTTAATTATTTTACTTTAAAATAATTTTAAACATTTACCGAACAATAACAACAAATACCGGCAGTGAACAACACTTCTACTACAGTAGCAAGCGAGACACTCGTTAGCTGACGAAGTAGCACCCATGCAAAAGTAGAAAGATGCGGCCAACCGTGTCCTTTGCCTCACCAACACGTGGCGCAAACCCAGCATTACAAGCTCAACACGCGGCCTTCCTTTTCGACTACCACGTACCGCTTGTAAAATGCCACGTTTCAAACACCCGATTTTTTCTCCATTATTGTCTATATATTCTTCGTTTCTTCAAACCCCTCTCCCTTCTAAAACTTCCAAACGGAACGAAAACACAAGCACAAAACACTTGCTTGAATTCGTACTTGTTTTTTTTTTTTTTTTTTTTGAGGTCGTTGTAGTAAGTTTGCAGAAGACAAAATCAGTATTTGCTTCAGGGTTTTTTCCTTAGAAATAGAGAGAGATGGGGAAGAGATTAATGGTGATTATATGTTGATGGTGATGATGGTGTTGGCATCGGTAGAGGTGTGTTGGGGAAGGGGAGAGGAAGCAAAGGAGAGAGTGAATGCAGCGGCAGAGAATGCTGAGGAAAGTGCAGCAGATTTCAGGCAAGATGCCAAAGACAAGACCCGACTCTTGGACTGATTGGGCTTCTGACAAATTTTCCGAGTAACCCATCCTTTTCCCCCTGTTTGAGTTTTTTTATGGGCCCTATTTGAGTATATTTGTACGTTTTTTTTTTTTTTTCAGAATGGATTTTATTCTTTAAAAGTATTTTATTTTTTAAGTACATTAACAAAGAAGGGATTGAATCTAGATCTCAACCTAAATTTCCTTGCCAAGTGATACTGCCAAAATACACATTTCCAATAAGAAGACGACACGTGGATCATCTTGACTCCAGGCCACAAGAAGACACGCGGAAGAACCAGGCTCGGACAGTTGGGCCTCCAGGTCATGACCGCCCTTCAGGGCATCATTGCCCCCCAGCTGGGCCTCCACGTCACCACCGCCCTCCAGGCCATCATTACCTCCAGGTCATGACAGCCCTTCAGGGCATCATTGCCCCAAGCTGGGCCTCCACGTCACCACCGCCCTCCAGGCCATCATTACCCAACCAAGTTGGGACGTCAGGTCGTCAAACCGCCTTAACGCATAAATGACTCCAGAGCAAGCCAGCAAGGCAAAGCCCTAACGGACGGTCCCCAGCCACCTAGCTGGGCCTCCTAGGCATCATTACCCAACCCAGTTGGGACAACATATCACTGCCGCCCTAGGCCAAATGCCGCCTTCGAAGCCCTATAAAAAGGGTCAGGTATACACTCCAAAGCCCCAACTTTTGGCTCAACTGAAAAAGGGAGCGCTCATCCCCTACATATTTTTGCTCTGACTCTAACTAAAGCTTCGGAGCATCCTCGGAGGCACCCCCTCCGGCGACCCCCTAGCTCACCTTCCTCTCCCTGTGCAGATACGTCTGAGTCCTAGCCTCCAGCTCAACAAAACACATTTTTGGCATCAACAGATTGGCGCCGTCTGTGGGAAACCACCATATTTCGCTGACAGTAACAGCGAAGAAGTTTAAAGAACTCATCTGTTGTCATGCCGCCTAAACCCCTCGCTAAGGATGCTAGTAGGAGAGCAGTAGGGGTCAGCACTCACACCCATCGGTTTGGTTCAAATTCCGCAGCCGTAGTGCGCATGCCCCTGTCCCAGCTATTGCCTAGCGCACACGACCGAGCACCGTAGTGCGCATGCCCCTGTTCCAGCTATTGCATAGCGCACACGGCCGAGCACCGTAGTGTGCATGCCCCTGTCCCAGCTATTGCATAGCGCACACGGCCGAGCACCGTAGTGCGCATGCCCCTGTCCCAGCTATTGCATAGCGCACACGGCCGAGCACCGTAGTGCGCATGCCCTTGTCCCAGCTATTGCATAGCGCACATGGCCGAGCACCGTAGTGCGCATGCCCCTGTCCCAGCTATTGCCTAGCGCACACGGCCGAGCACCGTAGTGCGCATGCCCTTGTCCCAGCTATTGCCTAGCGCACACGGCCAAGCACCGTAGTGTGCATGCCCCTGTCCCAGCTATTGCATAGCGCACACGGCCGAGCACCGTAGTGCGCATGCCCCTGTCCCAGCTATTGCATAGCGCACACGGCCGAGCACCGTAGTGCGCATGCCCTTGTCCCAGCTATTGCCTAGCGCACACGGCCGAGCACCGTAGTGCGAATGCCCCTGTCCCAGCTATCATATAGTGCGCATCAGTGCGCACGGCCAATCGAGGCTGCGCACAACCATGGCCGAGCAGAGGCACATGTGCGCACCTCCTCGGACAAGGCCGAGCAGTAGTGCACACTATTGCACACTGCCTAAGGTCTAGTGCGCATCAGTGCGCACGGCCAATCGAGGCTGCGCACACCCATGGCCGAGCAGAGGCACATGTGCGCACCTCCTCGGACAAGGCCGAGCAGTAGTGCACACTATTGCACACTGCCTAAGGTCCAGTGCGCATCAGTGCGCACGGCCAATCGAGGCTGCGCACACCCATGGCCGAGCAGTAGTGCACACTATTGCACACTGCTTAAGGTCCAGTGCACATCAGTGCGCACGGCCAATCGAGGCTGCGCACACCCATGGCCGAGCAGAGGCACATGTGTGCACCTCCTCGGACAAGGCCGAGCAGTAGTGCACACTATTGCACACTGCTTAAGGTCCAGTGCACATCAGTGCGCACGGCCAATCGAGGCTGCGCACACCCATGGCCGAGCAGAGGCACATGTGCGCACCTCCTCGGACAAGGCCGAGCAGTAGTGCACACTATTGCACACTGCCTAAGGTCCAGTGCGCATCAGTGCGCACGGCCAATCGAGGTTGCGCACACCCATGGCCGAGCAGAGGCACATGTGCGCACCTCCTCGGACAAGGCCAAGCAGTAGTGCACACTATTGCACACTGCTTAAGGTCTAGTGCGCATCAGTGCGCACGGCCAATCGAGGCTGCGCACACCCATGGCCGAGCAGAGGCACATGTGCGCACCTCCTCGGACAAGGCCGAGCAGTAGTGCACACTATTGCACACTGCCTAAGGTCTAGTGCGCATCAGTGCGCACGGCCAATCGAGGCTGCGCACACCCATGGCCGAGCAGAGGCACATGTGCGCACCTCCTCGGACAAGGCCAAGCAGTAGTGCACACTATTGCACACTGCCTAAGGTCCAGTGCGCATCAGTGCGCACGGCCAATCGAGGCTGCGCACACCCATGGCCGAGCAGAGGCACATGTGCGCACCTCCTCGGACAAGGCCGAGCAGTAGTGCACACTATTGCACACTGCCTAAGGTCCAGTGCGCATCAGTGCGCACGGCCAATCAAGGCTGCGCACACCCATGGCCGAGGAGATGGATTGCTCCACACGTCCTCGGTCCATTATCTTCAAAGTCCGAGGAGATGGATTGCTCCACAAGTCCTCGACCCATTATCTTCAAAGTCCGAGGAGATGGATTGCTCCACAAGTCCTCGGCCCATTATCTTCAAAGTCCGAGGAGATGGATTGCTCCACAAGTCCTGGGCCATTATCTTCAAAGTCCGAGGAGATGGATTGCTCCACAAGTCCTCGGCCCATTATCTTCAAAGTCCGAGGAAATGGATTGCTCCACAAGTCCTCGGCCCATTATCTTCAAAGTCCGAGGAGATGGATTGCTCCACACGTCCTCGGCCCATTATCTTCAAAGTCCGAGGAGATGGATTGCTCCACAAGTCCTCGGCCATTATCTTCAAAGTCCGAGGAGATGGATTGCTCCACAAGTCCTCGGCCCATTATCTTCAAAGTCCGAGGAAATGGATTGCTCCACAAGTCCTCGGCCCATTATCTTCAAGGTCCGAGGAGATGGATTGCTCCACTTGTCCTCGGCCCCCTGGTATTTTTGGCCGAGGAGATGAATTGCTCCGCAAGTCCTCGGCCCATTCTCTTCAAGGTCCGAGGAGATGGATTGCTCCACTTGTCCTCGGACCCCTGGTATTTTTGGCCGAGGAGATGAATTGCTCCGCAAGTCCTCGGCCCATTATCTTCAAAGTCCGAGGAGATGGATTGCTCCAATTGTCCTCGGACCCATACTGTTCTTGGCCAAGGAGATGAGCCGTTCCACAAGTCCTCGGCCCATTCTCTTTTGCCTTAAAGCGCATCTTCGATCCCGACATCTCATCTCCACAGATGAACAAATGCCAACCCAGTTAGGCTACTTCCTTAACCACAGTGTTGCACTTAAGGAAGTGGGGGGCCTCTGATACTGCCAAAATACACATTTCCAATAAGAAGACGACACGTGGATCATCTTGACTCCAGGCCACAAGAAGACACGCGGAAGAACCAGGCTCGGACAGTTGGGCCTCCAGGTCATGACCGCCCTTCAGGGCATCATTGCCCCCCAGCTGGGCCTCCACGTCACCACCGCCCTCCAGGCCATCATTACCTCCAGGTCATGACAGCCCTTCAGGGCATCATTGCCCCCAGCTGGGCCTCCACGTCACCACCGCCCTCCAGGCCATCATTACCCAACCAAGTTGGGACGTCAGGTCGTCAAACCGCCTTAACGCATAAATGACTCCAGAGCAAGCCAGCAAGGCAAAGCCCTAACGGACGGTCCCCAGCCACCTAGCTGGGCCTCCTAGGCATCATTACCCAACCCAGTTGGGACAACATATCACTGCCGCCCTAGGCCAAATGCCGCCTTCGAAGCCCTATAAAAAGGGTCAGGTATACACTCCAAAGCCCCAACTTTTGGCTCAACTGAAAAAGGGAGCGCTCATCCCCTACATATTTTTGCTCTGACTCTAACTAAAGCTTCGGAGCATCCTCGGAGGCACCCCCTCCGGCGACCCCCTAGCTCACCTTCCTCTCCCTGTGCAGATACGTCTGAGTCCTAGCCTCCAGCTCAACAAAACACATTTTTGGCATCAACACCAAGCAAGTCAATATATTCATTTTGTGAACGGTGTGTCAAAATCTCTATACATTTTGTATTCTAGTACAATTTATTAAGGATATTAAGACTCGGTTTCCATGAACAATCAAGAAAGAGCAATTAACCTAATTAGGCATTGAGATTGAGAACCAATGAATATCCAACTATATATAGTAGCAAATAAAACATCAAATGAGCATAGACTTTTCGTATTAAAAGGAGGGAAGGATTAAGAGGAGCTATGGTGATTTGATTTTAATAAAATTGTGATATAGAATTATTTTTTTATACTACTTGTAACATTAAATGAAATCACCGCACTTTATCACCCTTTTTTTAATATGGTTTATTAAACGGACACTTGGAGAGAGAAGTGAGCTGAAATAAAAGTAAAATGCAAGTTTTCTTTCATCTATTTAGTATAGATGATGCAAAATTAGGAGGAAAAAAATTTCTTCCTTAAAAACAAGAGGAAAGAAAATGTAAATAGTATTAGTTTTACTATTATATTCCTCTTAATTTTAATGGATGTTAATTTAGGAGATTATATGAGTATTAGTTAGTAAATTGATAATTTCAATCTCTTTTCTCTTTTATTTTTCACTTTTTGGGTGTGAAGCAGTGTCAAACCAAAATACCCAACAAGCATTAGCTCTCCCTGAAAAAGAGGTGATCCAGCCGCACCTTCCAGTACGACTACCTTGTTACGACTTCACTCCAGTCACTAGCCCTGCCTTCGGCATCCCCCTCCTTGCGGTTAAGGTAACGACTTCGGGCATGGCCAGCTCCCATAGTGTGACGGGCGGTGTGTACAAGGCCCTGGGCCGACACTGACACTGAGAGACGAAAGCTAGGGGAGCGAATGGGATTAGATACCCCAGTAGTCCTAGCCGTAAACGATGGATACTAGGCGCTGTGCGTATCGACCCGTGCAGTGCTGTAACTAACGCGTTAAGTATCCCGCCTGGGGAGTACGTTCGCAAGAATGAAACTCAAAGGAATTGACGGGGGCCCGCACAAGCGGTGGAGCATGTGGTTTAATTCGATGCAAAGCGAAGAACCTTACCAGGGCTTGACATGCCGCGAATCCTCTTGAAAGAGAGGGGTGCCTTCGGGAACTTCTCTCAATTTTGGAGAATGATGATTTGAACATGCAAATCCTCTTAGTTTTCTTTGCTCTTAACTTTTCTCTCATACTAAATTAGAGAAAGATTCATTCCATATGTTTTTCTTTCCTCTTATTTTTCTCTCTTACTAAACACACCCTTGAAGTTTTGGTGTGTGACTATTTTAAGTATCTACATTATCTACCATTACTCATTTACTCGTACTATATTTGTTGTTGATCACTTAATGTTGCAATGGTGCTATCAAGAAAGGACCACGATTCTCTCCATTTAAGAATTGAAATGGAGGTCAATGTAAGATTGAATATCACCATAACAAATTTGAATTTGAATATTCTCTATTTGATAATGTGACATTCAATCTCACCATAAATTTGACTTCATTTTAATTTTCAAATGGAGAAAGTTGTAATCCTCAAGGGGGGAGTGGGATAGAGACAACAAGATACAGGACAAGCGGCTCTCAATATGATGGATAGAGCTAGGGATGTTGCTTCCAGGACCACTGGAACAATGAACTCTGCCGCATATGGTAAATAACTTGTTATCCTTCTTGTTATCGTAATTTGAACCTAAATTTGGACTGAACCCATATTTAAATTCACTTATGTTATCGTAGAAACATCAAAGTACACTTCGCAACAAGTGGGAGATGCTATGAACATGGCTCATGGAAAGGCAGGCAATGCAAGGAACTTTGCTTCTGAAACGACAGATCAAGTCATAAGAATGGCCTCAGATAGGGTCACGATGCAAGGGAGGGAATTGTCAGAGCAATGGCATACGGAAAAGATAGAGCAGACAGTGCCTACGGTGAAGCTAAAGAAAAGATGAAGATGGCTTCGGATAAGGCTAGTGACACAAAATATGGAAAAGATAAAGCGGCCAATGCATACTACAGGGCTTATGATACGATGGGTGGATCAATGCAATACAGAAAGGATAGAGTGGCTAATGCCTATGATGCAGCTAAAGAGAAAGTGAATTCGGCTTCGGATATGGCTTCCGATAAAGTTCGTGGCACCAAAGAAACAATGGGTGGTTCAATGCAAGATGGAATAGATAGAGCGTATGATGCCTATGATGAAACAAAGCAGAAAATGAACATTGCTTCCAATACGGCTTCAAATAAGGCTTATGATGCCAAAGAGAGCCTGACAGGTGCGATGGGCTATGGAAGAGATAAGGCAGCTAATGCCTATGATGAAGCTAAGCATAAAATGAACATGGCTTCAAATATGGCTTCCGATAAGGCTTACAATGCCAAGGAATCAATGGCTTGAGCTATGGGGTATGCGAAAGATAAAGCAGGCAATGCCTATATGATGCAGCTAAAGCGAGTGGACTCAGCTTCGGATATGGCTTCAGATAGGGCTTATGATGCCCAAGAGAGAGTATCAGGATTAATGGGAAGCATGAGTGAGCAAGCCAAGGCTAAATATGAAGCTGCCAAGGAGAGGCGTGCAGGCTACAAATGAATTTGGAGCTAAGATGAGAAACGATGATATAGAGCTTTGAGTGAATTGCTCTCTGTGAGTCACTAGTATCGCTAGGTTTCTTGTTCTCCTAATATTTTCTCTGCAATAATTAAATTTAGGATAACTTGTATTCATGTAACTTTTTCTTGAATGTCCTTTCTGCCCGCTATGGAACTAGAGACTCCACTAATTATGGGGTATGACTGTGGTACAGTTTTCAAGGAACTAGAGACTCCATTAATTATGGGGTCAAATGGGGCTGCAGTTTCAAAAGACTTTGTACATGAATGGTTCAATGCCAAAATGTAGTCTAAAAAGGTAAAACCAAATGAACAATACCTTCTTGTTCATCTCAACAATCAAAAAGCTGTTCTAAGCAGTATTTATCTTTTTATTTAAGTGTCCTTTTTTGGCCTTTATTGTTTCTTAGTGAAAGATCTGAGCTAGTGATCGTTTTAAAGAAAAGGTGAGATACTGAGATCATATGTTCTGGTGGGAAAATAGTACTGCAATTTCTGTAGTCAAATTAAGTTACTGAGTATTAATATGAATGATTAACTCAGAATTTATATCAATCATCATCAGAAAGAAGATTACACATTGATGTTTAACAAATAAAATTACCAAGAAAATAAGAAAATTCAGTTGTGGTAAGATCTCTATTCTATCTCCTCTTCTATATTCTATCTCCTCTTCTATTTGAGTTATGCACATCTAATCTATCTACCCATATGATCTCCTCCTAATTATAATATTCTCAAAAGCATTTAATTTGAAAGAGGTTTAATTTAGGCCTTACAATGTTTGCTTCTTCTTCATGGCTTGCTTATTGTTGTGCATCCAAACCTTGAACGCCTGTCTCTTCACATTCACTTGTGAACAAAACTGCCGCACCTCTTCCTCATCTTGCTTCTGTATCTTCCATCCCAACTTCTCTGCAAGTTCAAACATTTTCTCCTTCTGTTCTTGATTGAACTTTGTTCTATACCTCTTCTTCGACATCGGTCGCTGCTGCAGCCCCGAGGTTTGTCCTCCTCCATTATTGGACTGAAATATGTTGAGATCTTCACTTGAAGACTCGGCCAGCCCACCACCACTACCAAAAGCCATCATCATCGGATTCGGAGCAATCTGGACTGTTGAAGGAGTACTAGTTGAATACCCATAAGGGAATCTATGGTGATGATGAAAAGAAGATTGTTGTTGTTGTTGTTGTTGTTGTGGAGGGATTTGAATTTGTTGAGGACGAGGTAAAGTGTAACGGTTAGCCGCATATTGTGATTCTCCATCAATTTCTTTCCTATGAAAACTCCTGTGGCATTCACAGGCTGCACATTTCAAAGCCTCTGGTGTGTCCTCCTGGCCGCTTGGCATGAATTCTCCGCACCCATCGACCACATGACAGCCCTTGCTCGCCGCGTGGTTCTTTAGGCATTCTCTGTATCTAACCAAAGGTGCAGTGTTGATGGCTGTTGTTGGTGGTGGTTGTGGTGGTGATCTCTGGTTTGACGATCTGCTGATTGTTGGTGGAAGGGTTGCAATTGTGGTTGAAATTGGAGCTGGAACTGGATCTGGGTCGGGATTTATTCTGGGTTTGTTGTTGATGTGTTGATGCGGATTCAATTGATGATGGTAGAGATGAGTATCAGGGGGGTTTCCTGTGGGGAAGCTGATTGTATCTGCTGCATGAACATTTTGATGTCTTCTTCTTTCTACAACAGGTGCAGCAGATGAAGAATCCATATGGGGATGATGAGGATTATAACCCAAAGAGCTTGGCATTGGTCCTATTTCTTTATCTTGGCCTCTCAGTTCCATTAAATCTGATAAATTTCAAGGTTAAACCTTGATCTAAGTCTTGATCTCAGCTGCTTTGGCCTTTATTAAAAAAATATTAATCTTTTTCAAACCCTCATCATTATCTTCATGATTTTTTTTTAAACCATGGGATCTTCCTGTAATCTCTTCAACCCTAATACACCACTGTTGTCTAATCCAAGAACAAACTTAATCAAAGAAATAATAGGTAGATAACAAGGAATTATTCTCTCCTCCTTTTTTTGATTGTGACGTTTTAGTGCTAAACCCACCAACCCGTTTCACTAAATTTCGACCTTGTTCCATAAAGACGTAAGCCAAGTGATATTGAGCAGTTAATTGATCGCAAAAAAAGAAGATTAGATGGAGATAAAAAAGAGAGCTTAATTTGAGAGAAATCCTAGAAGAAAAGAAACAAAAATCTTGATTCTCTAAACAAGAAGTGAAACCAATTACATGGGGCCTCAAAGTCGAGTTCAGTAGATAATTAGGCTTA
Organism: Bretschneidera sinensis; assembly: GCA_023935145.1. Lineage (NCBI taxonomy): Eukaryota > Viridiplantae > Streptophyta > Magnoliopsida > Brassicales > Akaniaceae > Bretschneidera > Bretschneidera sinensis. The sequence continues at coordinate 30,617,580 of CM043698.1, read as the reverse complement.
CCTTGAGCAATTAAACTGATTTTGAGAGGAGAAAGGAAAACTGTAATTGCACCATAAGCTACTAGCTAACATGAGGTTAAGAGCCTGGTTTTAGCATTGGTTAAGAAAAACATATCCTTAAAACTAATCAAAAAAGAGAGTAGTAGGGAGTGGTAAAAAAGAGGACAGAGGTTTGTTTATGAGAGGAGAGGTTGGTGTCTTGTGTTTCTTGCCACCCATCAAGCCTCATAATATCCATCAAATTATGGAACATGTGGGTTTGGGTAATGGGTACTCAAGAACCCCAGTGAATGACTAACAGGACATTGATGACTGCTTAGAGAGAGAGAGAGAGAGAGAGAGAGAGAGAGTCTGTGTTACTACTCTTTGCAGATCAACCGACAAGGTCATGTTAGTCCTCTTTCACAAGCTGCACACTGGTCCAACTCCTAATTATTGCCTCTCCAACTGAAAAATTCTTGTGTTCACAAGAGATATATTGTAAAAAAAAATATTTTATTATTAAATAAAAAATATTTTTGTTTTTTTATATCATTCAATAATGAAATAAAATTTCATTTTTTATGGATCTATACTTAAAAAAAAAAAAAGTATGTGTAACCCTAAACAAGACCCCAAATAAATAAATGTCTTTATGCATGTTAGAAAAGATAACACAAAAGAAAGAGAAAGAGAGAGAAAAATGTGCTCGATCTTGACTTGACGTTGCTTTGTTTGCTTGGAATCTTCCTGCAACCTCAAATTCCCAGACTAAACACGGTTTTGACATGTTGTTTGTAAGGTGTAAAACCCAATTTGAGAAGACTTAAACAAGAGTTTAGCTTAAGATAAACAGTGGGGGAGAGAGATGAAAAGTACCCTTTTAATTTGGATAAATTGCATCTTCATTTTTGAGTTTTACATTTAATTACAACCATGGTCACAAATTTGAAATATCGACAATTAAGTCATGTCAATTTATGTCTATAATAAAAACATGAAATATATACAAAATCATTATATATATAAATAATATATTTTCATATATATATATATTAACATTTTGCACATCTGATCCGACATTATGTTAAATTCTTTCATCTCTTCAATGGTTATATTCCTCTAATTTTGTCTATATCTAATAGTATACACCAATTTATTTCAAGTAGATGGTGTTAGGTTTTGATTGTTTAAATGGTTACATTGCAATCATGTGATAATGTAACAATTTTTTTTTTCAACGGTCAAGTAATATTATAAGTCAATTTGCGGGCATTATGTGAAGTTTACTTTTTTTGACAGATCAAAAGCAAACCATCCACATTCGACCCAAAGAATTAACGAAGAAAACCCCACGGCTAAACCTCAAAAAAAATTAGAATTAATGATCTGAAAAAAAAAATTTTAAGTCACTTTATCAGTGAAACCAACTCTAAATATTAATGTTAAACGAGTTTGATCTAATGTCTTAATGATAATTTACTTTTTATATATTTTTTATCATTTACGAATAAAAAGTTTTGGAAAAAAATGAAAAAAAAAGTATTTTTTCAATCTGAAGTTATTGATGGAAAGTTACTGAATTTTGAATTTGCAAGAAATATTTTCCTAAACGACAAAAAGAAAAATGATATTTTTTCAATCTACAGTTGCTATTGATGGAAAGTTGCCGAATTCTGAATCTGCAAAATATTTTCCTAAACGATAGAAGAAAAAAATGGTATTTTTTCAATATATAGTTGTCTTTAACCTTTAGTCAGGTCGTTTTTGACTCGCTTTTAAAACCCAATTAAATCTTGATTTTCAATATACTAAGGTAAGATTTTAAAATTCAAAAGTACTAAAAGTCGAAATTTTCAATGATTTCTAAAAAAAAAAATGCTTGATTTTCATATTAATGGATCTTATTATACCTAGATACGAAGCTAAAAGATGTTTTATGTAATTTATTCTATTAATTTTTTGTGGGGATGAGAAAATAAAAGCGAGAGAATGCTGGTCCACAGCACAGCATTTGTCCTTATAGTGTGTGTCAGATTCTCTCTGGTGGTCAACTCTCTTTCTTTCTTTCTTTCTCTCTCTACTCGAGGCTGTGTATGTCGGTGCGCCTGCAGCAATATTTCTGCAACTCCACTCTTTCCCCTATCCAGTTACTTTTTAGTCTCTTTTCTCCATTGCAATTGATGCTATTTGCTACCATAGTTGGCATCTTCTCCTCTTTGTCTCCATCACATGCGTATCGTTTTTGTGCAATTGTGACTTTAGTTTTACTCTCTGCTGAGATTCTTACACGTTAGCCCAATACAGTACGTGAGTAGCTTTTACTTCAAACACTTTGTTGTTTTACTCTTTCCTCTTTCTTCTTTTTGGGCCACGCTTTGTTTTCTTCTTATCAAGTTGCTGAGTGTAGATTCTTGACAGTATTTTTAGGTAGTAAAATTTTAATTGATAATTTTCAGAACTTCATTAGCTACGTTCGCACGTATTTAATTATGTCTCTCTATTGGCCTCATCCGGGAAGAGTGCTCTTCATGATGAATACATGGAAAAACATACGCGGCTCAAATAAAGTATTAAAAAGTTTTGTTCAAAAATAAAACAAATATGATTATAAATATATATCATAAGAAAATGATTTTCATTAAAATATATAAATTAATTTTATCAAAATTTTTATTTTAATATCATTTATAATTTTTTTTATAAATTTAAATTGAGATTTTGTCTTACTATTAAATTACATATCTTATATATAATTATAAATATATATCATAATAAAATAATCATCATTCAAACATAAAATGATAAAGATAATATATTATCCAAATCATCCAAAATCTAAATACAAACATAAGTAATACCAATCTGATAATCGATTACCCACATATCCAATATAGAGTTGCTATTTTTTTTACAGAGCTATCCAACCGGATTTGATCAATCTCAAAGAGAAATTGTGAAAAATCTCAAATTATAAATTTAAAAATTTTAAAAATATAAAATAATTAAGATTATAATATTTCAGTTGAAATATGATGTTTCTCGATCGAAACGGATCGAAACAAGTTGCAACAAAAGACGAAACAAAATATAAAATTGATTCGTTTTGATTTAGTGTTAAAATCGAAATGTTTCAATCGTTTAAATTGAAATGGAATGAAATTTCTAATACTACTTCCAAATTTAAGCTAAGTGGAGAGAAATTCCGACATAAATATGTTGTAGGCTTAAAATATTTGCTTGCCACAACAATTGAACAAGATGGGTACGCTTTATTTTTTAATATCAAATTTTTTGTTTGAACGCTAATATCAAATAATTAAATTAAGACTAACCGTCTCATTTTAATTACACCACAGAAATTAACAGATGGAGTTTACTATTAACATAATAAACCCGATATATCTACTTTAGAATTCTTCTTTAAAATGGGCAATTATGTCTTTCTACCGCTCTCGTCCAAGAAGAGTGCTCTTCATAATGAGTACGTGGAAAAACGTATGTGGCTAAAATAAAATACATGTTTTATTCCAAAATAAAAACAAATTAAGCATTTCACTAATTAAATCATCATTTAAGAGAATGGATTCACGTATGTGAAGTTACATGCACCTTTTTGCTCTCTTTCTTGGCATAGTCCCTCCCTGAGCCAACTAATCTTTCATTCTCTAAATTGTCTGTTCAAAACTTTAAATAAATTATCTTCGGGCACCATCTTTTGTGATTCTGAGGGAACAATTTCCGAGTTTAATTATTAAATTAAAGGATGATATATCAATGATTAAATTAATTGGTTAAGAAATGATTAAATTAAATTATTAAACTTATCCATTTTCCTGAATTAAGCAAATCACTATCTTTTAAGATGAATTTTTTTTTAATAATGAATGGTGGTGATTCACTTAATCCAGAAAGACCCAATTAGACAAAAAAAAAAATTCAATTTGTTTTTCTCTTTGAAGTTCTTTTACTTGAGTGATGTGAAAATGTTTGAAAAATTTATGAAATGATTTTTTTATATATATAAAAGTTAAGTTAAATATATGTAGGACAAATTATTTATAATATGATTTAGGAATTAGTTTTGTTTTTAAAAAATTAAATTTATGTTAGAAAAAATGTTTTTAATGTTGTGTTATCAAACGGTTTGATTTATAATTTTACTATTGTATGATTTAAACGCATTCTTAAAATTGAATTCAATCTAAATTCATCTAATTATTGATTAAATAGACAGGTCAAGTTAGGATTCGATCCAAATACAACTATAATTAATAAAAGTTCACTTTATTTATTTTTTTAAATAGATAAAATATCTAAAACTCATAAATAAGTAAAACAATTTAAAATGGTCATATCATAGATGTGGTTCTTTGAAAGTTATCATGAAACCCAAAAAATTCATGTAATAACTAAAAAATTAAATAATAATTATTTAAAATAGATCAATGATTGTTAATTACATCTGTGCAATCGAGAAATTTTATGGATAAATTTTTAACGGGTTAAATAAAAACAATAAAAAAGATTTTATTAAATTCCTATATTACTCACGAGGACAGGAGATTGCTGTCTTAATTATTGAAATAATTTATGAGAGATGCAAAAACTAATTCCTTACAGTACACAACACATGTTGGCAAATGACAGTGAAATTACATTGTATCAGTCAACTCATCACTCAATTTTTCAGAAAAAAATATATTATGAGCACTACCGGTAGTCTCCATCGAGCAGATTGTGCAGGAGACCTCTAATCATATCTACCCTAACAAGTTTCTAATTTCACATAAAAAGCAACAGTTGTTAACTTGTGGGAGTGGCCAATATTCCATGTTCTTTCAAGGCACTAGCTTTCATAATGGGAGATAGCTTCCATTAATAATTTAATTATATCATTCATTCACCAAAGCCTCCTAACCTTCTGGATTTCACTTGACTGTTACATTGTCTTAACCCGTTTGATTTAACAGTAAAATTATTTATGTTTTATACAATAATTTTTAAAATAATTTATAATAAAATAATAAATTATTCAATATTTTATAAAATAATAATAAAATCATTTTTTAAAGATGTTTAACCTAATTTCTGCTTATACAAAAAGAGTTTGATTAACGGGTGCCCCTTGTTAACTATATATTAAATAGGGTAATTATAGTATTATTAATGTAAAATTCAAATTGAATTTACAAGTATATCATTATACTTAATTCATATGTACACTAATAATTGAAAATGAGTTTTGCAGTAAGATCCTCTCTAGAAATTTTGAGGAAATTTTCCCTAAGTGCCACGTGTGGCATTCATCAAATGGTACACTTGGAAAAAAAATTCTCAAATTACTAGAAAGGGTCTTGATTCTAAATTTTTTAGAAACCCGATGCATTTATCTATTCATTTATTGCTTGATAGCATAAGCATCTGTTAGTCAGAATCATGATCCTCACGAATTGAAATAGAGTTAAATTTATAGTGAGATTGAATATCACATCATCAAATGAAGAATATTCAAATTCAAATTAAAATTAAAATTTATCATGACAATATTCAATCTCACCGTTAATTAAGTTTTTGTTAAAATTCTCAAATGTAAAGATCTTGATCTCGGTTAACGAAACCTTTATTGGACAAGACTAGATTTTGTTTGACCTTAATTAGTCCAACGAAAAGACCTGGGTTCATCTTTGAGTCCAAAAATTGTTACTACTGATTAACCATTGCTTAAATGGAAAGATGACCGACGGGCACTTAGATGGGCCTTGATCCATCCTTCAGAATAGGTTAGGATATCAATGTCACCCGATTATTTATAACTTCAGGCACGTGACATACCAATTAGTCGTTGTAGTATAGTGGTGAGTATTCCCGCCTGTCATGCAAGTGACCCAGGTTTGATCCCCGACAGTGACGCTTTTTTTCTTCTGTAATGCAGAAGAAAAAAAAACACTAGAACTGTGTTATTACTTTTTAAATGGTGCATTATGTCATTGAACTTTTATATAAAGACAAAAACTCCATTGAAAAATCATGTCACTCCCCCAAATAGAAGGTCCAGCCTTTCCATTACACAAAACGAGGGTAATGAAAAAGGAAATAACGAAAAGGAAGAATGGGAAGTATATAGAAGAAGTTAATAAAAAAGGATGGTAGAGTATGTCCTAAGCGATTTAGCCGAAATCTGCTCAAGCTTATAAGAAAGTAGTGATGAGGCCAGAATTCTTTTCGAGGATTCTCTCTGTTGCCACAAAGTCCATTACCTGGGCTGGAGACAAACTCACCGCAGCTTGTTGCATGCATGGCACCTTGGTGGCTTTTCAAGCTAGCTTCTTATTACTTACCATCAATAATGTCCAGTACAACAAATCTGGTCATTTCAGTTTGGGACAAAATTAGCTGGAGCTTGCATGGTGGCATGAGCTAGGGCTGTCAAATTTTGAGGTAATGCGAAGATATAAAATGAAATAGAAAAAAAGAAGATGAACACATATAACGTGGTTATACCAGTAAGTTTACATCTATGTACATTATGCTTTTAGGACTACATATTTCTCATTTAATTTTTGTGTGTTTATAATGTATTAAGACACTTATATATGGTGAAGATGTTGGAAACAATCAACCTCAATCTCGTGTAAATAGGAAAGAGTGTTACTGTTATCGTAACCTCTTCCTATAAATCCTCCTCTAATATTTGATCTCATGTAATCAGGGAGAATAAGCTATTAGATCTCCTATAATTGTGGGGAATACTTTTGTATAAATATACCTCCTTGTAATCTTAATAATATACAGAAAAATATTTTACATGGTATCAGAGCTAACTTCGATTTCCTTTCCACTTCTATAGGAATCGAAGCCTTTTTTTTCTTTGTTTTCTTTGATCCTATTGGTACCATTTGGTGAAATGATTTCTTTATCAAACCATGAGTTCTTTGAATTTTTTTTAATCTGTTTATGTTCTGCTACAGATCATATTGTTTAATCTACTTGATTGCTCTTTTTTTGGGGCTAATCTTGTTCTTTATTTGCTTTCTATATCATAACTGATTCATCCTCTAGTAATCTAGAAACTCAGACACGGAAAGAGAAGGCTGATCCCGCTATCTTGCCTAAGGGTAAGATGGTGTCTCCTAGGCCTTACAACCTCACGGCAGAAGGTTCTGTTCCCGAGAACGACCTAGTCACTGCTTCTGGATTCATTGCCAAGTCAAGTATGACTAACTCTGCTATTACTCTTCCATTTTTTACTAGACATTGTGCTTGGATAATTGACATGGGTGCTACTGACCATATGACTTATGATAAAAAAAAAAGGTTTAGCCATTTATCCTCTAGCTGTCCAAAATCAGTCATTACTAATGCCAATAATGTGTTTTCTCCCGTTGTCGGTATCGGCACTGTACCCTTGTCCCCATCTTTATCTATCAATAATATTTTATTAGTCCCATCCCTAAATTGTAACCTTATTTCTGTTAATCAATTAGTCAAGTCTCATAATTAGGTTACCATGTTTTTCCCACTTACTGTATTTTTCAGAACATCCATACCAAGGAGAGGATTGACAGTGGTAAACAACATGGAGACTTGTACTATTTAGA